>OW679196.1:142012472-142081677 GCA_940337035.1 Agriotes lineatus | reverse complement strand
TTGTCCGTTTTTCTCTATGGCATAAACATGGAGACACTGATGCTAAGAAAGGCAGCATGGAAAGTAATAGAAGCTTTTGACCTTTTTGACTGCCGAACAATGCAAAGCATCTCAACATATCTGGAAGAAAAGATTGAACAAATGAAAAGAACAATATTTCGTTCATATCTAAGCAATCTCCATGAAAAAGGAGAACTAGGACAGTTGCGGAAAATAAGATCAGGCAGAGCGATCGTCATTGCTTTTCAAATGCTCTTAAATCAGTTTGAAAATTGACGCCGCCATTATTTTAGACACAGAGATGAAGATGTTAGCAGTTCTTCTCGTCTTCACCCCATATATGTGGGTGTTAGTTTTCCGTGAATGTAGCTCGTTAGGAAGCCCTTGCCGTACTAATTTTGAAAATGCAGAAATACAAAAACTACACAGTAGAATATTTTGGGAGTATCAGGCATAAGGTGCCAGGGAAGCAAGCAATGATACAACAAGCAAAGGTGTAATGTACTACTTTGGAACAGTAGACGATGCTTACGATAACTATAGAGAAACCATCACGAAAGAAACTAACAAGTCAGTTCTAATTACCATAAAATATAATGAAAGGTCAATCTGATGATACAGTTAGAATCATGCGTTGGTAAAATAAACGTTACTCAAGTATATACTTCAACGACAGAAAGGGGCGACGGCGAGATAGAAAAGTTCTTCAGAGAACTAAGTCACTTATTTAAACTTAAAGAAAGCCGGATATAACAATTAATTACTTCACGAAAATGTTATGCCAAAATAGAAAATGAATCAATTAATAACTTCGTTAGATGTTTAGGTGAAGAAAATGGCAGATAAGAAAGGCTAGTATGGTTCTAACAAAAATGATGTTTGGTGGTCACAAAGACTTCAAACTATCTGATGGTAGGTTCAGAGCGTAGACGTATCCCAAGAACACACAAGATCGAATTAGCAAGCAAATTCACAGTATCTTAAGCAATAAAAGATACTGTACTCAATTTCTTCTACCAACACCTACCCCGGAGCGGGAATAGGGTTAGACTACAATTCGGTAGCAGCAGTAGTCAGAATATGATTTAAAAATATTAATAGAAGCAAAATAGACAAACACTAAACCGAAAAACATTTTTTAAAAATCTGTAATGGAGTTTACACGAAACTTCCCTAGCGCGAATTAGATCAATTTGAAAATTTAAAAAAATGTAGCCCGCTGGGGTTTGAACTCCGCCGCAGCGATTGTAACCGCATCGACTTGTCGTACTGCGCCATCCAGACTTATTGGAGCGAGTGCGGCACGCGCCTCTATTGAACAGAACGGTCTCATTGTTGAAACTTTTTGACTCTTTTGTGACATTACCCTGTATCTGTTGAGTCCTATTTTCGGTAAATTTAAAGCCTGACCTATGCGAAATTTACTACTTCCGTCTATTTCAAAGTCACTCGAAAATAAACAAAACTTAATTTTGTTGAGGTGCTAACCCTATATATATTTGTCTGTAATTTTCACAGTTTCATGCCAGGTAAATATATAATCTGCATGCAAAATATCGTCATCCTCCAACAAATAGCTTTGAGTTATACCGCCAACACACAGACAGACAGACATACATACAAACAGACAGACAGAAGAAATTGAGAAAACCTGTTTTTCGTCATCTAGAGACCCTGAAACGTCAAGATCTGAAGAAATCTCAGAAGGTTATCTTTTCGCGACTACAATACTTCTTTCTTCTTTTAAACGAGGGAATTAAAAAGTGAGAGCAGAACGGAAGTAAAAAGTATTAAAGATTTATATGAAATAACACAAATTCGAGAAGAAAATGCTGATATTAGTGGTTACAAAGTAGAAAACATTAAAGAAACTGTAAGCCAAGCAGTAGATGACAAATTGAAAACGATGGGCTGAAAGCTCTTAGACATCAATTGTGTTAAGTATATAATTTGTTTACTAAAAACTAAAACCCTACTATACTTGATTTGGAAACCAGTCACTCGGTATACCAATACTATATATTGACGCATTGTCCCGATGCACTCCTAGCGAAATATTTCGCTGTCAGCGTGTAGATCGACGCCGAAGCACGTAGTCAATCTTTGAACCACCGATGTTCGGTCTTTATTCTACAGGCCTATGCAGCCCTGAAAGGTCTTCCACCGTATCACTGGTAGTCGCCAATTTCTTCCGCCGTCATCTCCGAGCTGTTCATTTTGGCCTGCAGTCACGGCTTTCATTCGCGAGCCCGGAATTCTTGACAAACTTTTGGTCACTGTCGTGCCATCATATCAACCAAAAATCTTCGTTTAGCCCCGGTGCTCATGCGCCTTTATTCCTGAATCACTGTTGATTTGCTACACCGAGCCTAGTTTAATAGGTTTTGTTACCGTAGTATTGCATGAGTAACTTCCCAAATTTAAAAATCGCAATGTAGCAAAATAAGTTTACCTACGTAAATTCACGCAAATCTATTATTAGGGAAGGGGGGCTGAAAGTCCTTACACATAAATTACGTTAGGCATACCACAACCTGCTATGTTCGATTTTCAAACCGGCTACCTGATATATCAAGACTCTGTATACTGACGCATTGTCCTGAAGCACTGCTGGCGAAACATTTCGTGGTCAGCTTGTAGATCGACGCTGATGCACGTAGTCAATCTGTGCACCACCGATGTTTATTCTTTATTCTACAGGCCGACGCGGCCCTGAAAGGTCTTCCACCATATCGCTGGTAGTCGCCGTCATCTTCAAGCTGTCCATATTAATTGTATCCTGACCTGGCCTCCAGCCACGGCTTTCATTTACGGGCCCGCAATTATCGACAAACTTGTGGCCACTATCGGGCTATCATGTCAGCCAACAATCTTCATTGAGCCCCGGTGATCGATCGCCTTCATTCCTGCATCACTTTCGTTGATTGGCTCCACCGAGTTTAGTTTAATAGGTGCGATTCAACAAATTTAAAAATCTCATATCTATCAAACTAAATTTACCTGCGTAAATTCCCGCCAACCTTGTATGTGTCTTACAAGTAAGTTTACAGTTGGGGCGTATACCCATTAGAAGTGCGATAATGCTTTCAGCACTCTGCGACAATAAATGTATTTTTATTACTGTTATGTTACTAAGTTATTAAATCTGCAGTATGAATATCATTTTTGGAGCTAAGTGCAGTTCCTCGTATTCTTGTAATAGGATGAGTTTTCAGAAACCACGAAACAAGGTAGGTTTAATGGATCTGAAAACGCACATCTCTCATCATTTAGGGGGCATTTACATATTTGATAAAGCACTAGGTGATGCTTTTGATAATAATACGAATTTGTCCCCATATTGGCCTAGATACAATTGTTTTGACTATCGCACGGATGCCATCTTTTGATTTAGTCTAAGGCACACCCTCCACTCGAAGCGTTAGATTTGTTAGATGTGGTAAAGTGCAACAATGCTAGCAGTAATACACGGACTATTTTTATGTAAAAGAGGAGTCCTAAGTGTTACACACATAAGTAGGCTGCGGATTCAATATTGGTCAAAATTTATATTGAAGATAATTCACGGGAATGGCTTTATTCCACCCAAAACGGGTAATAGCTTTAAAATTTTATTTATTATTATTTGGCCCTTGAGTTACCAATCACAAAAAAAGAATCATGTCAGACACGATTTCAAGGAGCACTAATATTTCAAAATCTTTATACTCAAAATTTTTTTAAGGTGCCTAAGTTGATGGTTAATAATAATTGAACGTTTGGAATGTTACTAACCTTAGAAAAATTTCCATGGCGTACATGTTTTACAACAGAGAACTAGTAGTTAGCTGCAGCACGGCTAATTAATGTTTTAAAGTTTCCCATTTTCAGATTAAAATTCTTTGATGTAGGTGAGTTCGAACAACTTTTAACTATGGAGCGACGGACTGAGAGCACCAATAGCAAGCAGCCAACTTGTAAATTACAGAGTTCTTTGTTTTGCACGAGCTACCTTTGATGGAGTTTCGAGCTTTGACGTTTTCAAATCTATCCCGGGGCGTCTCTAGTATTAATTAAAAACAGTTCACTGTTTATAAATTTTAAACCAATCTCGCGCAGTTTCCCTGCAGATATTATAATGTCGTGGACATCGTGGCAGTTTTCCATGCTCCTATTTAAATCCGGAAAATCCGGAACTCGCCCTGATTTACACTAGTTTCAATTAAAAGTGCTCGGAGCATATAATTAGATATCCAAGCTACTTTACAAAAGCAGTGCAATGCAGTTGTTTCCCGAATCTGCTATTTTTGAAAATCGTCTCATTCAATCCCAACTTACGGATCAAGTTTAGCATAAAACTGTCTATTCCAAATCCCGGGAGTATTTAATAGAGGTAAAGGATAACATCATATATCATTAGGATGACAGGGATTTACGAAAATTAATAGGACCGAGGTGAGGGAATTCCAAAGTTTGATGTAGGACAGCTTTCGCGCATTTAGTTAATTAATGCAGGCTTCAATTTTTTTACACTACAGCCGCATCAGAAAAATTGCCATCTGTATATGCAAACATAGGGGCAAATTAAAATAAATCGCTTGCAATTCCCAGCCCTCATTTCCCACATTTCAGCTCTGCAAGGAGTTTTTCAGTAGACACAGAAGGGGTTGAAGTTTTTATGAAATGCTAATGCGGCTCTTGAAAATTCCTTCTTGTGATTTTTCTACGCCTCAGTATTTAATTTAAATTTGATATATTCCCGGGGTTGGAAAAATGAATAAAGAACACTTGAATTTCAATTTTACAGATAGCAAATACCGCCTAAGGTCTGTATACTCTTGCGTCAGCTCGTTCGCAGTCCGTTCGAGAACTCGTTGTGAATTGCTGCCAGCTACTATTTACTTATTTTTGTGGCAGGTTAATAGAACCCACGCATTGTCCTAGTGATAAAGTGTGATAAAGTAGCACGGTTACAAATAAATCTCTAATATCACAAAGCAGGTACTTAAATTAACTGCTGATAAAATTGCAATAATTGCTTTTTAATTTTTGAAGAAGCAAAGCATATAGATTTCTCTCCATCATCATCAGCCTCCAATCCCAAGGATTATAGTCCCTCATTAGGAGAAGATTTAATCCTTTTCTCGAGGTAGATTATTTCCTTTATCTTCTCTCTGTATTTACTTCCTCAATCCTCAAATCTTGCACAATTATTGTCTTCCACCATGTACACCTTTGTCTGCCGCAGTTTCTTGTCCTTATGCTTCCATCCTTAAAATTGACTTCTTTTTCTTTTCATAATTTGACGAAACCCCCTAAGTCTATAGTACTAGATGAAGTCCACTATACCTTCTATTTCACTTTTCACTATACTTGTAACTTTTCCTTCATTATTTTTGCTTTAAAACGCTAAAACAGTGTTGAAAACACACAAATGAAAAATGTTAGTGATTGTGTCTATTCCACATTAATTTAACGGGTTTTGTAAGTTGTCGTAAGTGGTGGGATAAAAATATTGATAATTAATGATTCAAATAAATATCTAAAGCTTTAAGCCAATGAATACATAATAGGGAAAGTGTAACTGGCTACCACCTTGATATTCACTTTAAAGTGAGCCTTTTCATCAAACTTTTACAAATGCAGTTGCATGTGTTAGCTAAACGTCGATTACAAGTTTTTGACATAGACAACCTAGAAGTACTCGATAGCAAACGCTATTACAGGTGAAACCTTACACCTAGTTGTTTTGACATTTTCGAATTTATGGCGCCGCTATTTTCGTCTCGCTCGTTTGTTCGTTGCAGGTGATCATACGTTGTATGGTTTTTGGGTGTTTCGTTCAAATTTAAGTTTGACATTCCTTTGAATTCGCTATTATTTCAATATGATATGAAGAAGACCGACGTATTGAAAAATTATCTTCACATCATGATGAGGAATTACTTTAGCGGCGTATCTGGAAGTCGATTTTTGTACCAGCCTAAATTCCACCTATCGGGTAAGTCTCATAGTAAATTGTTTCAGCTGCTTGCTTCCAATATGTCGATGATTTCTGCTTGCCGTTATTTGGTAATAACACCTCACTTCTAGTGGGACCACATGTAAGTTAACATTAGACTTTTGAATGGGTTTGTGGAAGATCCCGTTTCGCAAGTGTTCTGATGAATCGAGCTACTGCGGGTGCTTTATGAACATTTTCTCGAATTTACCTAGCCTTTTAGCCTTTGAGCCAAGTTCGATCTCTGCTAGCTGTAAAGAAAATCAAATGCTGTCTTGTGATAAGGGAACAGGAGCCTCGCTGGGTATTGGCGACTTACGTAACTCTAACTAATCATTGTGCTAAGTAGTATTGCTTTAGCAAAGGACTACTCAAGTATCCTCGAGTTTTTATTGGCCTGCGTAAAAGTCACTTCTTGTATGCAGATAGCTAGTTTATTCCAATATGTTAGCTATTCTTGTGATGTTCGGGTTCAGCTGTCTACCCATCATTTTAAAGGTCTTGCTGATAATCCCGTTGTTGCCGGTTTGAAATCGCTTGATATTTTGTGCAGTCGGTTGTTCGCCATTCTCGTAACCTGCTCGTTCCATTCTCTTCTATGTTTTTTTGCCCAACGTACCACATATTGGACATTGCATGTTTTTTTTAAGTTATCGTTCCGAATTCTGTATGTCACTCACAACTATTTGTTAGTTTTGTCCATTTCATTACCTGCTTCTGTTATCTACAATTATTTATTGTATGAAAGACTAATTAGCGCCCTTTGTAGTTTATTTGTCTTTATTTTCTGTAAAAACGGTGATTTAGTCGGCTCTCATATATGTCCATGCAGTCACAATAATTTAAAATAACTTGGCAATTCTACTATCAACGCATCTTAGAATATTAAACTATACAATGGTTTATTCGGTGTGGAATGCTCCATTTAGCAGTATCTACGTTTTTTAATTTAATCTTTTATTGAATTCCATAATATGAATATCTAAAACTAAAATTTTTTGAGTAATGTGAAATGATATAACAACATTATGTTTTATACCCTAAAGCGCTTGTGTTGAAATAAAAGTCTGTTTTTGTTTTAATTTCGGTTTTTCTGTCTAACCCTTAAAAACTCAGTTTACATATGTTACCCTGCAGTATTTTGGCTTTTGGAATGGATAACTCACACTTTACAAATTTACAAAGGATGTAACATGCAAATACATATTGATCTTTTATTACTAAAAACAGTTAAAATGAATTTCAACTATTTTCTGCACCTTCATGGAGTTTCTACGAAACTCTTTCAGCAAAATGCCATAAGCGTTTTATCTTTTTCGAATTGTGAGGTTCTCCCCTTCCGTTCATATAAAAACCTTATGACTTTGTACATAGTATCTAACGATATTAAAATAACTTCATTATGTACGACGTGTCGTAATCATGTAGCGTAGCCCATAAACCAGTGGGCGTATGTTGATTTAAGGAAACGCTTTAACGTCAAAAACTTGATTAGTATACGTCGACCGAAGCGAACTTTCTAAAAGTCGAAAACTGATTTGTCACAGCAGTTTTCCAAATAGCGTGCATTCTATGTCATCACAGAATGAGGGAGTTGAGCAACAAGGGCACTGCCCAATGGTTCCGATTTTACCCTCTGGGTAATATGGCGGGGCCTTTGCAATAGCAATAAACGGCCTGATTACTCTACCTGACGGACAATGGACCATATAACCAGGACAGAAAAAGTGAAATTAATACCTGGTCTTAGCTAAAGCGCGATCAACCCTTTTGCGACAATGGGGACGAGCCACCCCTCAAGCCCAGCTGGCAATAGATATTGTACTCGAAGAATGGCCTGATATTTAGGAATCCTTTTACTTGCGTAAGGGAGCAGTATATAAGGCTAGACAATGTGGCGCTTCAACATTGCGTCTTCATTCCCGGCTTGTGTTACTTTAACCAACATGAGGGCTCTGGTCAGTTTCCAAACTCCAAAATGAACAAACAATGCGTCTCTATAGCTAGTCTGCTCACTTTGAGTTTTCTGGAGGCTTTTGGTCAGATTTCATAGCCTACCTTTCAACTTAGATTTCGGCGTTCGTTTATGTAGTTTACTTTTTAATACAAGCAAAAAAGAATGTTATGGGTTTTCACTATCGGTTACTCTAAATTGATCCAACATAACTGTTCCCAACCCATATCTACTTATTTCCTATTTGAATAGGAAAGCAGTGCATCTGTGTTTTATACCGAATAAAATTGTGTAGAGATGCTATCTCAATCACCATAGATAGATGTAACTCTACACTGTAATCAAAGAGGAAGCATTGCGATTTATAAATCTCTGACCATACGCCTTTGCTAGGATTTTGAAAAATTCAAATACTTTTTTAGTGTTTAATTACATCCGGTGCTCAAATAAATTATCCCTCTAGACTGCTGCGACTCCATATAAACATCATAGAGCCACAGCACTCTAGAGGTATAATTTACTTTAAACACCCGGTATATTCGAAATTGACTTCGATGATTGTTATGCACCGACATTATATTATTTTAAACCACCTTTAAAATGTTTTATTGGTTGTGTTCATTATATCTGGTTAAAGTAGTGAATGTTGCATGATGAGTGGGTGCCTAAACGTGTGAATTTTGTTTTGATAAATTCACCATGCTGTCCTCTAGCAAAACTTTTGTTACAATATAACATCTATACTAGCGGGAAGACAGACTATTGAACACTTCGTAGATACAATCAGACTAAGCCACATAGCTTCGAATAATTTTATAATAAGCTCAACATAAACCCATAGAACAATCGCCATGCGATGATGGCTTATGAGTTTCTTGTCAGTTGCGCGGTAATCGCGTCGTCTCAGTGAACGGACGGCCTAAGTTAGCCATATCTATATCAAATACCGTGAAAATGCGCTATATCTTAGTATGGGGCAAATCGTAGTGTGTGACTGATAAAGAAATACTGAATTAAGTTTATTGTGGAATCACATTTGACATTGTGCGTCGATTGAGTTGGATTACAACGAGCTATTTACACGGAAGAAGAGTCGCAGGGAAGTCGTTGGCAGAGTGAGCATGTTTATGGGACTTGTCAATTGAGGTCTGGCGTCTTGTCATTGGTCGGGATTCTTGGTGCTGAGCTGTGGCGTACTTAGGAGTGGTTTGGATTGAATATTGAAGAGAAACAACTACTACTGGGGTCTGTTTGGATCCATGCTGTGAAGGAACTGTGTGGGCTGATTCCTGAGGCAAACTAGTTTTTCCTGGGTTAATACGGATCCTGATCCTGGGCAGTTTGACAGTTTGGTTGGCAGTGGAGGTCTTCGCCGTGGTTTTTAGTGGAGCAGTTGTGATCAGTAGCAGAATAGGACGGGTTGGTTTCTGCAGAGGAGAGCGATAAGTTCAAATAAAAGGTAAATTAGTTTAGGTATTAAATAAAAACTGAAATAAAATAAAGATTAAAAGTGAATTAATTATTAAGGAAGTGCTTACTATTTGAGATTGTCATATAACAAATGTAACGATCAAGTATTTGTGATTGAATGTTCAAAGTTGGTTTGACGTACCGTTTGACAGAGGTTTTTGAATTGTCATAATTAAAATCGGAACATCAAATTTCAGAATAATCAATCTAGATAAAAGGAATCCAGTCTAATTTTCAGTCAAGTGCATTTTCAGGAGCTAGCCGGAAAATAATTTTGACTATTCAATTCACCTGTCATCTGTCAAAAAGTGACCAATGAAAATCCAGAATTCTGACGTTTCTTGACCAATCAAAAAAATATCAGTGGATATATCTTCCTAGAAGGTATTCAAGTGACTATTTTTAACAAATGCGATTTTTATTAGAAAAATTCAATATTAGTGTTCTGTTACTATAGAAATTGCGTAGTTTGTTGCTAGATTTACTGAAAACTAATTTGAAAAGGTAGTTTGGTTCATTAAATAGTCCCTCGAATACCATTCTTAGTCAAAGTTAAGTAGATTATTTTTGCGGTGGTATCACTACTCATGTCCATTGCGCTTGGGATTAGGACGAGTGCGACAGCACGAGTCCTAATCGTACCAAGCGCAATGGACATTCGTGACACCACCACAAAAATAGTCGACATAACTTTGACTACTCATGGTATTATAAGTGAATATACAAATTAAATAAACAGGGCAATTTAAATTGACTAAAATATAATTATAAACATATACTCATAGGTAACACAACGTAAAGCCTTAACCTTATCAATATATTAAAGAATAATAAATTGACATGTGTACACAAACCTGCTCTTGGTAGTCTTTAACACTGTGTCTGTCGTTTTTAATGTTGTTTGTCTATTCAATAGGTTAAAGGCGTTTTCCTAGTCTACGAAATCTAAGTGCATTCCTACTTAAACTCTTTCATGTGTACATACTTAATATGGTGTAGACTGAAATCATTACCAGCGGAGGACCTTGCTTTCCGAAAGTATGGTTGTTAATTTTATCGTATTGACATAATTTACTGCTTCTCTTACTTACAGGAATATATTTCTTCCTAGAAGAACTTGCTCTAGTGACATTTCTATTATTTAGTGTTACATAATTTGCAACTAAAATCGAACGTCACAACAAATCTTAGCTAAAACAATTACTTAGTTGAACTAAATCTGATATTTGAGTAAAATATTTGATTGCATAAAAAGCGGGAAATAAAAATTAAATATTATTTTTAATCTTTAACTTGCATATGCATAAAACTGCATAAGCTCTTCGTATATACAAAAATGATGTACGCCATCATACACAGTCATAAGCTAGGAAGCTTAAGCCGGTATTTGCATTGATAATTGGATTAGCCCATCAATCTATTAGTAACTATTTGAGCCTTGCTAATATAGGTATCAGTTGCCATTAATCGATCGCCGGACTAACGTTTCAGCATTTTTGCTGAAACTAGCTAAGTTGCCAAGGTAATAAAACCCTGGCGCTGGTCGTGGGATCTCGAAGTAATCCACTCAAAATTAACAATTATCCCAAGCGATCAATTCGTATGGGCATCGGAGTCATAATACGGCCATAAATGAAACTAAAATCTGACAAATAGATTAATTAGACGGAACAACAGAACTTGTGTGAATGTACTGTAATTGAATGAAACCGATTGACTAATCCAGGTAATCGCATTAAATTAGTGCCATTTATTTCGGGTCTCTAAGAGAATTTGTGGGTTTACCTTTACGTGCGATTATCCCTCGAGTTCAAAATCGCCAGTCACTTTCCGGGTTTGCTTTTCTCGGCTGTCAAGTGAGCGACGGAAACCGTAAAAGGCATTTAGCTTTTTTACCTTCCAGAATTCCAACATTTTATTGATGTTTATTATGGGCAGTTAAACTATTTTAGAGTCTTTTTATAGTTGAGGGGCAGGAGTAGTTGGATTGTAAAAAATTCCGTTTTTCCGTCGACATTGCATATTTCATGAATTCCAGCAGCGTCCCCTCATAAAAACTTTCTGGGCCCTGACAAATTTGGGCTTATCCTTCAAGATATTTCAACAAGCACCCTCAGGGCGGTCATTTTTCCTTCAAACAACTCCAAATAATAACGTAAAAACCACAGGTTTGACATTAGCCGCGCAGCCCCAACTCGATAACAGTTTCGGAGCACGAATCTTTATTCATAAGGTACATCAGTTAGACAAAGTTCGATTTTGAGAGCCTACATTAATATTCTTGTCACTCAAACGCACGTAATGGGCGACGTTAATTTTTCTGTTCACTGAACGTACGTCAAACACATCCCCGTTC
This sequence comes from Agriotes lineatus, assembly GCA_940337035.1. Taxonomy (NCBI): domain Eukaryota; kingdom Metazoa; phylum Arthropoda; class Insecta; order Coleoptera; family Elateridae; genus Agriotes; species Agriotes lineatus. Next base: position 142,069,917 of record OW679196.1, on the reverse strand, counting down.
ATTTTCTTACGGTCGACCTTATCTCCCGAGGAAGTTCGGTAAATAATTTTGCTGCGGCAGACGTTTGGTGTCAAAATAACAAGAATCGTAAACGTGTAGGGAATTTCAGCAAGAGCAGGTCTGACTGCGGACTCGCTTCTGATACTTTGCGATGACAAATTACTTATTAGATTTAACTCCGATGAACTCCGACATGCACTTCGTAGGAAACCAATATCTTCCCGCTGCAAAACGTGGATAATCCGATTGCATTTATCAGTACCGTTCCAGAAACCAGGGCAAACTTATTGTCGTCATTAATATATTTTTATCCCTTTTATTTCAGTTTCTTAGCCAGCACAGATTTTCAGCAAACAGGTTAGAAGCAAGGGTAAGACAAGATTAAATTAAATGATGCAGTTCAGGCGATTGGTTAACAACCACGCCTTTCTTTAAAAAAATAATGTTTGTGTAATTTACTGTATAATATTTATCTACGATCAACTTTGAGCAGAGCAAGAGGCACGGAAATTTAATATTTTAACACAAACCGCAATATCGTCCACAATATTGAAATATAGTCTTACATGTACAGAAATAAAATGTAACATTAACGAGTTTTAAGAACTATCTTATAATATATAAGTACTATTGCTACCAAAAAAAAAAAAAAAACTAAGACAAGTTCTAAATCTAGAAGTCATGGATTTTTATTATTTTAGATGATGAAATGACTTGGACTGCCATGTGAATAATTCAAACCTGTCATCTGTTATATCAAATTTTAATAGCAAGAACTGCAATACAAAACAATTATAAAACTAGATAAATGTGCTATTTGCTGGATAGTTATACTGTTTTCTAAGCAGGAAATAATCCGAGCTGTCGAAACTAAACTCATTCTAGGCATTAATGACAGTGACGTTTTGAAATAATTTCAAATGTATTTACATCTCAGTTGCCAGTTAAAAATTCGGTTTCACACAGCTAAAAAGAACTTGTCTTAGCTTTTTTTTTGTAGCAATATGTAGTACATGTAAGTGATATGTTTGGTGTAGGATATTCGAATTGACGAATTCCAAACCACACTACTGTTGAAAGAATTATCCGCAAATTTGAAGCAACTGGAACTGTAAATAATAAGTGCGAATGTAATAAAAACCCCCTACAGAATGTAAGACATTAAGAAAATGCAAATGCTGTCGATGTATTACTTTCAGTAACTAAAAATCCTAACGTAAGTGTACGCCAGCTAACAGAAAATATTGGAATACACCACACTACAGTACAATAAATTCTGAAAAAGCACCAAGGTGGCAGTTTTAGTTTCCCTGGTTTTAAAACTTCTAAGAATGGAAATTTAGTATATTATTATATGAGCGATTATGACAGACATTATTCACGAAGATGACATTTGCGCCACAAGCCGAAGGCGCGTGGCACAAGTCATCTGAGTGAATAATGGCCATAATCGCGAATATAATACGATATTTTATATACTCCTATGCAATAGGAGACTTGTGTTCATATTTCTGAATTTTGACATTTGTGACAGCTGTTAACTTCAAAAGTCATTGAATAATAAGAATGAATTCTGTGATTGGCTACAACCTATTGAATAATGAAAATAGAATTTTCTGATTGGTTGCAACTTGCAAACTATTGAATAATGAAAATAGAATTTTATGATTGGCTGCAAACTGTGAATTATGAATCATAATTAATGGTCATTGTACAGTAGGAGTAGATAATAGTATATTATTATATGAGCGATTATGACAGCCATTATTCACGAAGATGACATTTGCGCCACGCGCCTTCGGCTTGTGGCGCAAATGTCATCTGAGTGAATAATGGCCATAATCGCAAATATAATACGATATTTTATATACTCCTATGCAATAGGAGACTTGTGTTCATATTTCTGAATTTTGACATTTGTGACAGCTGTTAACTTCAAAAGTCATTGAATAATAAGAATGAATTCTGTGATTGTCTACAACCTATTGAATAATGAAAATAGAATTTTCTGATTGGTTGCAACTTGCAAACTATTGAATAATGAAAATATAATTTTATGATTGGCTGCAAACTGTGAATTATGAATCATAATTAATGGTCATTGTACAGTAGGAGTAGATAATAGTATATTATTATATGAGCGATTATGACAGACATTATTCACGAAGATGACATTTGCGCCACAAGCCGAAGGCGCGTGGCGCAAGTCATCTGAGTGAATAATGGCCATAATCGCGAATATAATACGATATTTTATATACTCCTATGCAATAGGAGACTTGTGTTCATATTTCTGAATTTTGACATTTGTGACAGCTGTTAACTTCAAAAGTCATTGAATAATAAGAATGAATTCTGTGATTGGCTACAACCTATTGAATAATGAAAATAGAATTTTCTGATTGGTTGCAACTTGCAAACTATTGAATAATGAAAATATAATTTTATGATTGGCTGCAAACTGTGAATTATGAATCATAATTAATGGTCATTGTACAGTAGGAGTAGATAATAGTATATTATTATATGAGCGATTATGACAGACATTATTCACGAAGATGACATTTGCGCCACAAGCCGAAGGCGCGTGGCGCAAGTCATCTGAGTGAATAATGGCCATAATCGCGAATATAATACGATATTTTATATACTCCTATGCAATAGGAGACTTGTGTTCATATTTCTGAATTTTGACATTTGTGACAGCTGTTAACTTCAAAAGTCATTGAATAATAAGAATGAATTCTGTGATTGGCTACAACCTATTGAATAATGAAAATAGAATTTTCTGATTGGTTGCAACTTGCAAACTATTGAATAATGAAAATAGAATTTTATGATTGGCTGCAAACTGTGAATTATGAATCATAATTCATGGCCATTGTGCAGTAGGAGTAGATAATAGTATATTACAGCCCGAGATGGGAAGTGTTTCATTACTGTCGAGAGATTAGTTAGCTGATTGAGACGCGAAGCGTCGAAATCAGCTAGTATCTCGAGACTAAGGAAACTTCCTGTAGAGGTTTGTATACTATTTTATTCGCAACCACTTTATTCTAAACAATAATTGGAAAAATTATTATATTATGATACGACAGGTTGCGACGCGCATGAATGGATCAACAAGATTCCCAGTATCCCTACCTACTCAGCGGTCGGGAATGTACTTCTCGCACTCACTTCCCGCACTTGAGCGGGAAGTGAGTGCGGGAAGTAGCGGGATGAAATGTACGACTTCCCCCACTCAAATGAGGTCAGGAATGTTAACATTACATATATGGTTGCGAATAAATAAATTTTCAACGCTAGAATGCATGGTCTAAATTCAAAATTACTTAAAATACGTAAAACTTGTAATTAAAACATTAACATAACAGCTAACGATCAACGGTTTTTTGTTTCAGGGCACCACCTATTTTTGCTAAAATTGTAGATTTAATTTCCTTGATTTTCCTTTTGTATGAAAAGTAAACAAATAAGTAATGACATAGTTGTGTACAGTATTTTTTTCTTTACATGAAACATAGAGGGTAAAATAGTCGAAAAGTCTTAATAAACATAATTTAAATTTAAATTATTTTATTTTATTTTTATTTTATCTAATGCAGAAGATGTTCAAAATGCCCACCTTCCATGTGCAAGCAGGTTGTGCATCTTCGTAGGAAGGAATTGCGTACCTTCTCAAAAATACCGGGCTGTGCGCTAATTGTATGGCACGCTTGTTCTATGCGCTGCTGTAATTGTTCTAAATTATTAACTGTTTCCGCATACACCAGACCTTTTAAATGTCCCCAAATAAAGAAAGCCAGCATGTTTAGACCTGGTGATCTAGGAGGCCATGGAACCGGTCCGTCACGTCCTATCCATCTTCCCGCGTAATTTGCGTTTAAGTAGTCCCGAACAGCCAATTCGAAATGGGAAGAGGAAAGTCACCATCTTGCATAAACCAAAGCTCACGTCTCACGTCCAATGGCACTTCTTCAAGTAATGGAAGCAATGTGTTCATTAAAAAGTTAAGGTATTCAGGACCAGTTAACCGATTCGGCAGAAAACCAGGCCCCAGACATTTAAGCTGAAACGCTGTTGATGTCTGGGCTCAACGATAGCATGGGGATTTTGGTCGCCCCAATTATGGGTGTTATGGAACTTGAAAATTCCGTCTCTACCAAACCCATCCTCGTCGGTAGAAAGGATATTGGCAGTGAAATTAGTATTTTTAGCTTGATCCCGTAGCATCAATCTACAAAATAATAACCAGGCGGCATAATCAGACTGAACTAGTGCTTGGACTCGCTAGACGTGATAAGGATGCAATAGCTGCCCTCTAAATGTTCTCAAAACAAGACGAGGGCTGATATTTACTTGAGCTGCAATTCTCCTAGCACTAGTTCCAAAATTTTGTTCGATTTCTTCATTAATTTGCTCCTCCACCTCAGTGTTGCGACGAATCTGGATCTTCCACAATCACGGACATTTTTTACCAAAACTTCTAGTGTCCCGGAGGCGTTGGTGGATTTTTGCACACAGCCGGCAAGATGGAACTGCGCGATCAGGATAAGTCTGAACATACAGATGACGAGCTTCCAGACCATTACAATTAGAACAACATACATGAAATGCATGTCTGCCAATTCCGCGTTGGAGTAAAAAGGCATACTTTTGTAATCACAACGGAATAAATAAGACAATGTGTTAAACTTCAATAAGACAAGGCAATGTGTCAGGTGACAAATAGTAGCCTACTATTTTGTTAACTCGAAGCTGCGAGATCACAGCAATTGAAAAATTAATAAGTAATTGCACACATAAGTGGACATATTTCTGTAACGGTTCGTCTGCGGACCTATGTTTATTAAGACTTTTCCACTTATTTTGGATCATAGTATATGCCCCTAAAATATTTTACCCTTTCTCAATATCCTGTATTTACCCTTTTTCTCTAAAATAATTTGGGGAGCTAATATTTGAAAATTAAGTATTTAACATTAAAATCCCTATGGTGCGTTAACCAATTCTACACCCCGTATAGCAAGTTTGGATTTGCATGCTTTTTTATTGTCAATTCGGTTTACTACTTGTAATTATTGTAATCTCTCATAACAAAAGTGGGCGGATGCAGACCCCGTTTAGTGAAGCGTGATTTCGTATGTACAACGATAAACGAGCAGAACGAGTGCGCGGGAAAAGAAGCAGTAGTTTGCGAACTTAGCCCAGAGCCACCTGTATTTTTGCGACTTCCTTTGGATTATGCACCGCTGTTTATTTAAAATGAATCACACTTGTTACTACGACGTTTGTATAACCGTTTTATAGTAAAATGTAGTTTGTATTATGGCTAGCAATCGAGTTAACTATTATTTTAAAAATAGTTTTAATAAGTAATCGATAAGTCAACATTGCATAACTTGTATTAAAGTCTAATCAATGAACCAACCACACAAATAAGATTACTCAGAGAAGAATTAAGTAACAAAAATGGCTCCCATACATAAAATTGCATTATCGAATGCCAAAGGCCTTCCAAACCACAAAAACGAGGTTGAAATTTTCCTCAGGCATAATGAAATTGACATTTTACTTGTATCTGAAACTCCTTTTTGCAGTACAACTAATTTCAAAATACATTATTATAAGATATATTCAACAAATCATCCAGATGCAAACAGAGAAGCCAGAGGCGGAACTGCCTTACTACTTAAACAACACATCAAACATCATGAGTTACCTGCATTCAAAGAAAACTATGTTCAAGCAACAACCATTGAAATAGAAGATTGGTATGGACCGTTCGTTCTATCAGCTGCATACTGTCCTCCGAATAATCCAACCAACAAGCAAGGTTTTATTGAATATTTCAAATCACTAGGGAATCGCTTCTTAGCGGGTGGTGATTACAATGCTAAGAATACTGTATGGGGTTCTCGTATCTCCCCAACTGGTAGAGATAAGGTGTTATATCAGGTAATGCAAGACCTACATCTAGAGCATTTATTAACCTATAAACCCACATATTGGCCAACAGATCTTAACAAAATACCGGACCTGCTTGACTTCTTTGTGATAAGAGATAGTGCTACAGGCTATCTCAAGGCAACGTCATGTTCCGACTTATCTTCGGACCACAGCCCGGTAATTGCAACTGTGAATGCTAAAATTATGGAAAAAGAGAGACCAGTACGACTCCACAATAAAAGCACAAACTGGTGCTATTACAGGCACATTATTCACCACCAATTGAAAATGAAAATCTCTCTACAAACAAATGAGGAAATTGAAACAGCCGTCCAACAATTCACCAAAGCGACGCTAGAATCAAACATCAATGGAACTGAAAGAGCTGATCAAGAGGCTAAAAAACGAGAGCTTTAATGAATATCTTGCAAACATGAGTGCAACAGAAGACACAAACTACGCTCTGTGGAAAACAACTAAAAATATAAAATTTCAAAATAAACCAATTCCTCAATTGCAGAGAGATAATGGTTCATGATCGAAAGAGTTACAAAATACACTTATTTAGGAAGTTTAATAACAGAAAGTAACGACTACACAGCAAATAAGATCTAGAATTAAAAAAGCACGAAGTAGCTTCAGTAAAATGAAAAGAGTCTTTTGCAGTAAAGATCTGTCCCTGTCACTGAAAATACGACTGGTGAGATGTTATATATTCAGTGTTCTTTTATATGGAGTGGAAGCTTGGACGTTAAACCAGACCGCAATGGATAAACTTGACTCTTTCGAAATGTGGATTTATAGAAGAATTTTGAAAATATCTTGGATGGACAGAATCACTAACGTCGAAGTATTACGAAGAATGGGAAAAGAGAAAGAAATATTAAATAGTATCAAGGAGAGGAAGCTTCAATATCTGGGCCACATAATACGTGGAGAAAGATACAGCATACTACAACTTGTAATACAGGGAAAGATTGCTGGTAGGAGAAGTGTTGGCAGAAGAAGAATATCTTGGCTGCGCAATCTGAGAGAATGGTTTGACTGCAGTTCCAGTCAATTATTCAGAGCAGCTGCATCTAAAATCCGAATAGCCATTATGATAACCAACCTCCGTAACGGAGACGGTACTTAAAGAAGAAGAAGAAGAATGGTTCATGGGCGCGCACAGAAATAGAAAAAGGCGATCTCTTTGCACAACATTTAGAGGACGTTCTTCAACCATTTCCATCCCATATTACTAATGATGAAGAAAGAGAAAGACAGAACTCCTTGGAAGCACCTCACCAGCTCACTCCGCATATGGAACTTTTCACTGTACCAGAAATTAAAAACATGATAAGATACAATCTAAACCCCAAAAAAGCTCCCGGCTATGATTAAATTACAAGTCAATTAATTAAGGAACTGCCGGGTAAAGGTTTCGTAATGATAACCATGCTATACAATGCTGTACTGAGACTGGGATACTTGACAGCACAATGGAAGGTTGCCCAGGTGATTATGATTCTCAAGCCTGGTAAACCCGCACATGAACTAAACTCCTACAGACCAATTAGCTTGTTACCTATATTAGTAACTACTGGAAAAACTGTTAATCAAAAGACTAACCCCAATAATAGAGGAAAATGCCATCATCCCAGACTACCAGTTTGGTTTTAGAAAAGGTCATTCGACTATTCAACAAGTACATAAAGTCGTAAATGCTATTAACCAAGCTTTCGAGGAAAAAAAGTATTGCACAGCTATATTTCTCGATGACAGCCAGGCGTTTGACAAGGTATGGCATACAGGCCTACTTTTCAACTTAAAGAAATGCCTCCCCTACGCTGTATTTGTTATCATAGAGTCTTACTTGTCAGAAAGATGCTTCCAAGTAAAATTTGGTCAATACTTAACCGCTCTTCATCCAATAAAATCGGGAGTACCCCAGGGTAGCGTCCTTGGTCCGCTATTATATCTGATGTATACAGCAGACATGCCTATAAATCAATATTCTTTTACTGCAACTTTTGCTGATGGCAAAGTCATTATGGTAGAGCACAAAGATCCAGTAACAGCTGCAAATAGCCTACAACAGAGTCTAGATGAAGTCGTGCAGTGGACAAAAAAATGGCGTGTAAAGTTAAATGAAGCAAAATCATTTCACATTACTTTTACAAAACGTAAGGGTATTACACCGCCAGTAGACATTAATAATATACCGCTAACACTAGTCACGGGAATAAAATACCTTGGTATGCATTTGGATAGGGGCCTGACGTGGAGGACCCACATTTGGAAGAAGCGTAAACAACTCGGAGATAAGTTAAGAAAACACTATTGGCTACTTGGAAGAAGATCGAAACTATCCCTCTCAAACAAGCTTCTTGTCTACAATGCAGCGTTCAAATCTATATGGTCATATGGTATCCAACTGTGGGGAACAGCAGAAAACTACAACATCCAAATAATGGAAAGGTTCCAATCCAAAGTTTTACGCGCAATGTATGATTCTCCCTACTTTGTGCGTAATGTGGACATTCTGAGTGACTTAAAAGTGGATTCGGTCAAAGACGTGATTGTTAAATGCAGTGAAAAGTATCTAAGTAATATAGAATGTCATTCAAATCCATGGGTCCTAAACTTATTAGATAATAGTGCTCATATGTATATATTAAATAGATATAAACCTTTGGACTTGCCATATAGATTTTAATCTACAGTATATAATAGTTACTTGTGTTATAAAGCAAACATGTAGTTTATAACTTAGTCCTGTGTTATAAATCATTGGATTGCAACCTCATATCATTATTTTCATGTCATTTATTGGTCTCTAACATATGTTTTGCTTATTGTAAAAAAATTTACAGATTGCAAATAGAAATAAACATTAATAAAAAAAATGAATAATATGTTGGTGGCACTGTAAGTCTATGTCAAATTCGAGTTTATCAGGTTAGGTTTTGCGTCAGTTTTGACACAGACTGATGCAAAACCTAACCTGCTAACCTCGAATTAGTATGTTTGGTTTATTTCAGACGGTCAACATGTTTTGATTCTTTCCTTGTATGTCGATTTTCGATTTCTACTCATTTTCATAATATCAACGAAGTTGATATTAACTTTCTTATTTCCAACACCGTCGCAACGAACTGTTTTTCATGTTACCGGAGTTGTTAGGCCCGTTTTCACAATCTAATTTTTTAGACGAATCCTTCCTTTTGCATTTTAATTGCATTTCTACATGTCAATAAATTTCCTGTACCTATATTAGAAACACTATCGTATAGCCGGAAATGTAAGCTTCTATCTAATTCTATTCAATATAACTCATACCTACGATTCCAAAATTCCAAAAACTGTTACAGACTAAAAATAGCACAGCACACGCCGCATTTAATTAAAATAATCTGGAACGGAATAAGGCGAGAGACATAATTACAACTCAACATACAACAGTATTTTCGGAAAAAATACAAGACGGTTGATATTAAGACGGTAGTCCTTGTATTTACTGTATTAGGTTCCTTTGAACACCTACAATTCTAACAAATGAAATATCTACTCCCACAGTGTCAGAGGAAATAGGTGCTTGAGTTAATTAGGTGTAGAATGACATACTCATTGTAATTTCCCTCAGTTCCTCTTCTCATTCTAATTGATATTAGAAAACGGCTGATAATAATACGTTAAGCGGTAATGTGACTAACTAATTTTCCTGTTTTGTCAGAAGGGTAACTTTTTAATGAGCAAGTGAAAGAAACTGTTAGAATTTTGGGAAGGGTGTTATTTGAAGTACCGGTCTTTTGCTCGGTATTCTATATTCAAACCAAAGATCTAGTTATTTTTAGACTGTAAGCATATGAATCATTAGTTCTCCATGTTTCAAAGACATTCTAACTCATTACTTTCATTAAAATCTTTAACCGCTCTAGATTAACAATGTCCGCTAGTCAAACGTGTGTGTATGATTAATAATTTCGTTATATTACTAGATTTTTTATTGAAGTTATCTGCAGTCACTTGAAATTATTGCAATATTTATAATTATCTCGAGCATACAGCTTAGCAAGTGTTTGCTTCACATCAGCTGCATAATACGTAAAGTTAAAAATAAACTTGACAAATCGCAAGATTGCGTTTAAAACTTGAGCTTTGTAGGGGCAAAAACCTGCTTTAAATTCCCAGTGCTGAAGAAGTAAACATAAAACTTTGAAATTAGCACCAGCGCCTCTTACGAGATAAATAAAGGAAACATTTCAGTCCTTGTATGCGAACACAAACAATATAAACTAGGGAATTACGATTATTACGGGGTTATAAACCGTAGGTTGAAATTATCTCTTATATTTAAAAATTGTGGATAGCTAATTTATGAAAGTTTAATAAATTTTTATAGTACAAATATTCACTCACGACGAAGGGATTTTTGTAAATAAAAACATCTTCAACTACCGATACATGAACATTAAACTAAATGTCTTTAAATAGAGTTTCTGAAAGTTCTTTTTGCATATAATTTTGTATGGGTGTGAGACATTTTATTCCACTTCCTCGTTAACCAAAATGTAAACTCATTTACACGGTTATGAGGTTTCACATTGTTTTGTATTTGAAAATAAGTAGTAATTTACATTACTAGTGAGATAGGTTGCATACCGAGTTATATAAATCCTTAACACACGAGTATCCTATTAGTTTCTGTAAATACTCTTTATTACTACAAAGCACCTTTTTTCATTTGTTTTTTAGTCATTTTACAGCACTGGTTAACTGTAAAATCGTAGTTGGGGTGGATGTCAACTGAGTTTGGACGTGTTGTTTACATGTCAGTAGGGCAAAAAATATTATTACTCTATCGTCATATTAAAATGATCATTGAATTGGCAGCTTAAATTAAATCCCGGATTTTCTAACAAGTGCTGAACGTTTATTGGAATTATTTCAGTTATATTGGAAATCACTGAGCAGATAATCCAATTAATTAGTGACACATTTGTCCGCTGAAATTAATATTTGTTGATTTAAGCTATACCAGGCGTTTGAGCTTCTAATTGTAAAGCACAGTTATTTTCACAGATTTTTATAGGTACGTGATGTTGATTTAGAGGTGACTTGCATTACAACCGACTTGAACTGCCACCGTTTTGGTGACTACTGACCTGGATTACGACCGACGTAGATTTAGAGCCGGCTGAAACTACCACCGACTTGGTTTATTTTATAGCAATTATATAAAATGCCGTCAAACTGCAATGCCACCGACCTGGTATAACACCGACTAGGATTATCAACGATGTAGATTTACATCCGATTACAACTACCACCGACGTCAGCTACCAATAACCACTTACCCCCGACTGGAAATATCTTAGATCGCATTCGACAACAGTTTCTGCAATACATCTTACGTGAACTTGCATTTTTTCCGAAATTAATACTTGGTCAGCTTGAGTCGCAGTCCTGAATCTAGTGGTCAAAATTCGTCATAGCTTGCATAAGTAAGATCTTATAATTTATCATTTTAAAAGGAAACAATTTTATGTACGACTTAAGAATTGAAGCATCCTAAAAATATTTTGTTTAATTTCTGCGGTCACCACATTTCGGCGCCACATTCCACAAATTCGCTTCAAGCGTTAATAAATTCACGTGGTGGCAATTTTGATCGGTTGTAGTCAATTCGGTAGCTATTCCAATGGAATATAAACATAGTCGGTGGTAATTCACAACTTAACACATATTAAAGTAACACAGTTGCATGAGAGCCGAAAAAAATTAATGAATGTTACTCGACATCGGTGGTATTGAACCCCTTAAATCAACTATTTCCATTTTTTTCAAGAATTAATATTTGAAGTTGAGTCGGGTTGTATACAATAACACCGATGTGGATTACTACCCCGCCGAATTTTCTTCCAAGTGTGCTCAACGCATATGTATTACATATTTTAATATTGGTCAAGGTGTGGATTACCACCGACTGAGTTAAATCCGATTCAAAATAACCACCTGTCGAACTACCACCGTGATTAACTATCACTACACGGATATACTACCAACTGAAACAATTTTTTTAGAATGTGCTCCCGAATTTTGTTAGAATGTGCTGCCGAACTGGAACATCACTGAACGGAAACGCGACGTGCCGGTTGTGTCAGTTTTGATTATTTTAAAAATAGATATATTTGGAAGGAAAACATTTAGAACATTTCCTGGCGATGTTGATATGTTTCAATACTTGTATTTAGGGTTTTGCGGTAGTAGATTTTAGTAACAGTAATATATGGTTGAAAAGAGAATCTACACTAAAAATTATAATCCACTTTTGCGTCTCCCGCAATCACTAAGCTCTGTGAAATTAAATTAATAAGATACTAATGTACACTTCAGTCTGAATAAATTGAAGGTGGCTTAGAAATATTTAAGCCAAAAAGGATTTAAATTTGTACATAAGATGTGTTTTGTGGTAGCCTCTGCAGAATAAACGTAAGCACGAATATATAAAATGGGAATTGACAGCAGCAGCCTTAATATCGATGGAAACAATGCAAACAATTTCTGAAGAACTTTATATTTCACGTCTGATAGGACTACATTCTTAGGTTTTCAAAGATGTTACTTGACACGCTTTTAACAAGTATGACAGGTATTCTCTACAGCTTTCGTTCTTATACACTCCTTAAGCGAATTTATTTTAGTACTTTCACGTTTCCTTGTCCTGGTCCCTAGCTGAACAGAGCAATTTCTATATAAATTTTTTGAAATGTAGAGTGCTAACTTTAATATGCTCTCAATTGATGCTTTATCACCTTAAAGCGTTGTTACCAGCCATGTTTCTTGCTTTATGGAAGACAAGGAGAGCTATTTCAAGTTTGGACAGAAAGTTGTGGTTTGTAATTTAGTTCCACCTTCATTGGTTTTTCCTGGCATGTTTAGCCTTAATTATTTCCCCAGCAGCCACTTTATTCTTGTTTTAGGAGTTCAGTGTTTTCCAAAATTATAAAGAAGCACAGCGCGAGACCCGCACTTAATTTACGGCTTCTTCCATAAAAGTTGGAGATATTTTCTTTGAGGTGTATGCCTGGGTAATCACCAGAAAGGTCATTGTCTGAGCGGGCAGGTACATTAAATGTGTCCTTTTAACTTTAATGTATATTTGTTTCTGTCAGAATTATCTAAATTTAATAAAAATATAACAAGTTATCCTAAAAAGGATAGTATTTAATCCCGATATTAGTGCTTACGTCGTGTTTCCATAAAGAAGAAGTAATATTAATTTTAATTGTACTATTTTTCGTCATGTTACCACCATACAACGAAATCAATTTTATTATCAAAGGTATGGAAAATTCTTCGAAAAAAAAATTGGCAGCTTTTACTCAAGCTCTAATTTTATTTATACTACAATAACTACACTGTCGAATGAATATAACAACATTCAGTATAATAATATATTGTATGGTGCTTAGAGAGATTCATATTCAGTGAATGATAAAACAGCTAGTTGCAAAAACAAATTCAGAACTTTCTCACGAAACTGTGTTCACCGTGTTACCAATAGAATAAGTTTACATGTGTGTGACATGGCATTAAGCAACGCCTATTGTAGTTTCTTATCACTGTCGTTTAATAGCTTGTTTGATAACTCCATACCTTACATTCACTTCCAACCTAACGCTGCTATGTTTTGTCTGCTCATGTCAATCTACCTACCAATCTACATTTCTTTCTGCCACAACAATTTTAATTCAGCCACACTCCATTTACAAATTATTCATAACACGCAACGATAACATAAATTGTGAAAAAATGCGAGCATAAAAGAAGTCAAATTGCATGTAAATCAATTTGCAAACAATGTGTAGCGCAAGGATTTGGAAATAATATTTACTTGTCATTAGTTGACTTACAATATGCAAAATATAACCACAAATTACAGGAACGACATCCGCTATCTTTTGTACTGGATAATATGTCTATTAAGAGCAAGGAGTGATATAAATTAACATCTTTTGACTTTGACAGCCAATGCGTAAAGATAATATTACAAACACATGTTTATTAAGAATCAGATAGAAAAAAACCTTTGTCTACCTTAAGCGACAATTTTCTCCTAAACGCCAGGCAAACTACGAGCCTCGTTTACGTGGACGAAAAGAAGGTACAGAATATTAACTATTCCTCGATAAATAAGGTGAAAAACGGAAAATATGGGACACCTATAAATTAACAAGTTACGACTAAATAACAAACCTGTAAATGCGGAGACAGATAAAGAGACACATTGGAAGACAGTCAAGTAGATATTGAAGCGTCTTACGAATGCCTGTGGAATGTAGGTAGGCCATAACGTGACGGAAGTAAGAATGGAATCTACACAAAACAACACAGATATCGAGGAGAAACAAGTATGACCAAACACAGCCTTAGGCAAAGAAAAAAGGAGTTTATGAATCAAGAGTAGAAGAAATCGAGAAAAACCACAGAACGAAAACAGCAAGCAGGCATAAAATTGCAAATGAGCTAAGGAGAGGATTCAAGTTGAGAAGTAACATATGCAATAGCAAAGAAGGTGACATAATATTTAACGAAAAGCATTAGAAATATGGACACAACACTTTACTGACTACCGAATAGCGATCGCAACCAACAAAAATCTGTGGGATATGACATAGATAACAACCAAAAAGACTAACAAATGGAAATACCAAGCTACAACGAAATGAAAATGACCATATACCGTATGAAAAGAAGTAAAAACTGGTAGAGTCGACCTATAAACTATTTATCAAAATATATCAAAAGGAAGAAATCCCACAGGAATGAATATGCACTACATATAACTCCTGCGCATGTAGAAATGGAATTTGAAGATTATTAATATGTTAGACTTCAAACGATGCCATCTTAAGACACAATTGGCGCTTGACCTTCATCGAGCGATGACTTGCTGATAAGGGTGAAGGCGCAGCGATAAGCGAATTCGTGAGCAGCTAATCACGGTTTATCCCCACCTGAAATCCTCCAGGAAATGGTCCAGATAGTGAAAAAGCAAAGCGATGACCGGCTAGCTAAATCAGTTGAGTCCAGCTCAACATGGAAGACCCAGCAGCTTTAAGACCACTTGAGGCTTAGACCAAGCAGTTAGCTGTCAGAGGAGACTTTCTAATTGAGCTCTCCCAGCTCGAATTTGCCGCCAGTGTACTTCCACCGGTTCGAAACACATCTGAGTCCAGAGCGTCTCGATAAGAAGCCAATCAGTACTCCGAAAACTGCCTGAGAAACTAGAACCATTCACGGAAAACCCATATCTTCTCCTGTCGCGCCGATTTATCGTTGCAACCCCCCTTCTTAAAACCTGCAGAACCTGTCCCTCTTGTGCCGATTTCTCGGTCGCCAAAACTGCTCCCCTGAAGACTTGCAGAACCTCCTTCCATCGAGCTAGAATCTCCAGAACTCCCCCTCTCAAACGGCACTACCGCCACCGTAAGCATCTGACAGTGAGCATCAGTACCTCACAAGCCAACACAGCGACCTTGCCTAGGGTACCACAGTAACATTAAAATCCGACGAAAAGCGCCTCATTTTCAGGTAATAAGAGGCAATTTGATCACAATCATCGGAGTAATTGTGCAAAAGTTCTACTTGCATGGTAGAAGTTCCCTCTCAGCTAACAGAGAGTTCCTACGACGTTTCCTGGAGAAATTACTCTCCGAACTCTTCCGGAGCTTGCAAAAAAATCATACGGTTTTGCCCGCTAGAACTATTCCTGGTGGATTTTGTTTATCCGCACCGCATCGGTGTAGCCCAAATTAGCGTGGGACGCAATGCCACCTTTGATTTACGCTTTTACACACGACAGTTGGCTCTAGGGGGTGCAAACTACTCCGAAACTGTATGGACAACGACAAACTACGTCATTATTATTTTTAATTTCAGTATTTGTAACCATGAAGCGTCGCCACACGCTGTATCAAATGTAGAGGCAGCCGACCGCTGCAGCCCACTCCGATGGCATGCTAAAACTGTTCCGAATCTACCCCTGTATTTAGCATCCCACCACTGCATATTAACTTATAAAAATCTGTTTTATATTGCATTTACATATATCCTTTATCTAATAGACTTGTCTGTCCGGGACGCTGGTCCGTCCGGGACGCTGTTTCAGCAGCCAAACCGTAAGAGATAGAGAAAAAAGTTATTAAAGTTATATGTTTGGAATGGTCATGTCAGATCAGGAACCGAATTTCAGTCACGTGACACTTCCGGTTTTCTAGAAATCACGTGATTTCCGTCTGTCCGGGACGCTGGTCCATCCGTGACGCTGTTTCAGCAGCCAAACCGTATAAGATAGAGAAAAAAGTTATTAAAGTTATATGTTTGGAATGATTATGTCAGGTCAGGAACCGAATTTCAATCACGTCATTTTAAAAAATATTATTGTTTTTATTTAATACGCCTTCTATTTGAAAAACGGTCTTTTTTGTTTTATTAAATGAGACATTTGTCTCACTGGTTGCTAGTTTTCTTATATTAAGTTTAGTTTTAATAAATATATGTAATAATAGAGATAATAGATACAGTTTATCAAAGGTGTTCTTAGTATAATCAATCAAAGCAAAATAATGAAAACTTAGCTAACTGAGCTATCAATAGAAGCGCATGCATACGAGAAGTCAATTTATAAGCCCCGTTGATCGCAGCTGACCAATGCACTACCAAGAATATAAATTAGAATGCCGCAACTAAAAGAGGTTGATGGTTACTCAATGTGACATTCAAATTATTTACGTGTGATAAATACAAAAATAACTCGGAATTTGATATCGACTGCTCAGTTATGCGTAGACTATAAAAGGCTTACGATAGCATCTATAGCAAATAAATTGGGGTAACACTACACCAACTAGATATATCCATTAAATACATTACAACTAAAGCTATTATGTCAGAGATCAAGTGTAGATGCACAATTAGAAACAAAATATTCTCGAATTCCATGCTAGAAGAGGAATTAAACAAGGCAACGTTCTCTGGCCGGTACTATACTTAATCTAGTACTAGAACAAATAATTTTAAAAACACATAAAATCCGGAGAAACAGATTATTTACACGAGAAGACTTCAAATAATTGGAGACGGGATCGACCCTGGGAGGAAGAACGGATGATTTAGAAGGCATACAATATAATGTACTGTGTACTGGGCCAATAATGCGGTTTCTAAGTAAACGACCAGAAAACAAAGTCTATTAGAACTCATGATGGGCAAAAACAAGTACAACCAGAGATAAACTTACCTAGGATATAGTTTAACTGATGACAACAACATGCGGAAAGAAAGAGAGAGAGAGAGAGAGAGATCGAAGCACGAAGTAGTGCTGGTAACAGGTCTCTAGGAAGTATAGCCTCTTTTTGTTCTTCTTCTTCCTTGGCTATACCTCTTTTGGCAATATCGAGCTCGAGAATTTTTGTCTTTTAACGCTGAGTTTGGTTATACACAGTTACTTTTACTCATTTTATTTGTTTACTTGCACATATTTTAACCCACTCGTTTCTACTGATTGCCGACGACTTCTCTCCGTTCCAGCTGCTTATCCCTCCATTTTGCAACATTCTCATGATTACAGTATTCCGCTATTGTTTCCCTCTTCTTTTAGTCTTCTCCCGCTTGCTTTACCTTTCCACATCTTTTTGGTAACATAATCTCTCCCCGTTCGGTCCTAGGCACCGCAACTCGTTTACTTCTGTCACCTCTGTTATCGGTCTCCATTGGGAAAGTGCAAACTCAGTGTAAATTGTTAACAAGAAGGATCAAGGAACTACTAAACAGGTTCCAGCAAAAAGTTTTGAGAATCATATTTGGGCCGGTTTTTTTGATAGAAAACTAAATCAACGGTGAACATACAGTATAGCGACTAAGTAGGGAAGCTGATATGGTGAGACGTATCCCAAACATTATTCAAAGACAGAGAATTAGATGTTTGGGATACGTACTGAGACTACCTGAAACAAGGATTGCCGGAATATTTTTTACAAACCAGCCCGATGGACTACCCCCAGGACAAGACTCCGCTGTAGGTGGAAGATAATTTAACAAACTTAATGATCTAAAACGACTCGAAGTGCGAAACTACACTGTCCAAGCAAATACAGAGACAGACGGAAATATGTAGAAGAAGCCAATATATTACAAGGACCATGTATGTGTGTGTTTGTGTGTACGTCAAACTGTCTACGTGAGTACATAAATATCTTCTTTCTTTCTGTAAGGCAGGGAAATGTTAATGAAATTTACAATATACAACTTGAAACGGGAATCTGGCCTGCTTTGCCTGAGTTGTTATTTTAATATTTATCAATATATTTTTCATCGTTAATTATGTTTAAATATTATAATTTAGAGGTGCTGAAAGTGTACGGCCTTGTTTTAATTTAACAGTTGTGTGTTCAGAAATCGACATGAATCCAACAGGGCTCACAAATTTATTTCTAAGCGTGTAAAGCCCCAGGGCACATGTCTGTGAGCGACTTGAAGTGAAAAGTAAATAATTTACTGCAGCAGTGTACGACGTTATCGAGGCAGTCTTTGCGCTTCCAAGTAAGTGGTAATTAAGTAGTGTACTCAGCAACTATGCCTATAAGACGCTATAGGGGGTTTCGCGACGTTATCCGTTGGAAAAGCGACCTTACTGCCGGGGACTTACCCGCCATATCCCTGATAACGCTTAATTCATCTAGTATTTCAAGGGTGACGACGAATGCCAGTACATTGATTTCCGGGTATGTACCTGCGTGGACACGTTGCAGCTTAACGATATTAACCTGATATACGGATGTCTGCAGCCTGAGCGATATGAGTTCGCTCCAGGCTAAGGGACGATTTCGAAAAGTAATGCGATTAATGGACAAATAAATACGTATGCAAAATAGTTGTACAGTTAATTCAAATTGAGCTTACCTTACTTCACGTATATTTCAGCTAAAGCGGATTTCTATGCCTCAAAATTATGCTTCCTTGGTATGTAAAAATTTAGAGTAAATTAGACGCATATGTAACACTATCCCTTAGGAACGATATAGCAAAAATGCAGGCATTACAATACTGAAAAATTTGTAAAGCGGTTTACACGGTACTAACCTCGCGCGAATTTGATCGATTTGCAAATCAGAAAATGTAGTCCGTTGGGATTCGAACTCGAACGCGTTACAAGGAGAATATTTTGAGCTAGTGCCTTGTCCGCCGCTAGAATTACTAAGCCACGGGCATGTTCCAGTTGGACGAGTTTCTGCTGCGTTATAAAGCACCATACTGTCCTGTCTCATTTGTGATGTTTACCCTGTACCAGTTAGGTTTTATTTTCGCCAATGATAAAGCCTGAGCTATGTGCAAATTATGAAGTGTATCTTTTGCAACTACAAAATTCCTTCGTTTTTAAGACGAGGGAAGTAAACATGTAGTCCCCTGGGATTCGCATTATCTGGTATGTGCAAACTATTACTTGTATCTATTTCTCAGGTAAAACAAAAATAAACAAAATTTTACTTTGTAAGGTGCTCACCCTGTATATATTTCTCAGAAACTTTCTCGGTTTTCTGCCAGGTAGACATATAATATGCATGCAAAATATCGTCATTATCCAACCAATTGTTTTTGAGTATACCGCGAACAAGCAGACAGACAGACGGAATTGATAAAACCTATATTTATTCATCTAGGAACCCCGAAACGTGAATATCTATAGCAATCTCGGAAAGTTGTGACAACAATTTTTCGAATCCAGCGTTTTCTGCATTTTTAGTATTTTTCCAGCATAATGTAAGCCCAAATTAAAAGTTTAGTTGTGTTCCCAAACCTAATTCCGGTTATCGTATACAGCAGCGTTTTTCGTCCCATTGTATTTTATATCGCGACAGCGTTTCAAATCTAAATTTAGTCTGGGTTCTCGCAGAAGTAACGTGGTACCTTTATCGTATTCTTAATTGCATCATGCGATTCCCCTGTGTGAGCAAAATCTTATTGAACAACTTGACGTCATGCGCATGTTCTCCTGTGGGATAGAAAGCGCAAGTCTTCTTTCATTGCGGGTGCAGTCCGAGTTTCACGACATTCGTCATCACGCGCTAAGACAGCTAACAAGTGGGTTCTTCGTGCTCGAGCCCTTGCGGCGCGCGCTGCCCCGTTAAAAGTGCCTCTGAATTAAAAATTAACTGTGTGATTTTCGTCGGTTTTTGGACCTATTGAGGTTGTGAGTGGTTTCGTTTCGTGGCAACCGTTAGCCGCTCCGTGAAGATGAGTGTCAGAATTGAAGAGAGGCAAATAAGTTGTGTTTGAAACCTCCAATTACCGCTTTATTTACAGGTTTTCAAAGAAACCAGCTCTACCTTAACCAAGGCGTCGTGTTGATCTCACATGTTGAATGTTGTAGTCGTCGCCTATTTATCCCCGGAGGAGATTATTACCGTTTCAACTTCTGGCTATGGTAACCATCATCTCGAAGGCTTGCTCCCGCCGCCCCCAAACACTCTTTTAAGCAGTTGCTAATTTTACCAGTTGCTGGCGATTTAGGTCAGCATCAATGTTGATTTCCCTGCATTCTGTAAACCAGGTATTTCTTACTAGTGCATTTTAAATCCCTTTGTGCAACGTTGTTCGGAAGATGTGTGTGCGTAATTTAAGCTAACGTTGATGCGCACCTAGTCTCAGATTTTATGTTTTGCTTTTAATGAGCTTTCAAGAAATATCGTCATAGAAAATGCGTGGTCAAATTCATGATTGCTGATGTCATTATCGCAGATAAACTTTTTTTCTGGCAAGCAAAAAAAATTTCAAGTTGATATTCTGTCCTGATTGTATTATAAAGAAGTGTTGCTAAATGTTTACTAACCTATTTATTGAATTTCATGGTTATGTAATTATTTCACATGTCTTTAACTCAATAGATTTCATTGAATTAAGTTCTTTATGCATTATTATTTCACGTATCAACTGTCGTATGCGTATTTGTATTGTGTTTCCTTTGTAAGGAATACAGGGAGGTTTGGAGAAAATTAACTAAAGGTAAGTTCACTGATGCTGCCGCTGGTTGAAATCGAACACTGCAAATACCTCTTCATTTGTTTCCACTTTTGGAGTGAACGGGTGTACCAACAAAAGTGGTGGCGCTCTAATATTTAAAACTCTTATTTTTTTACCGGATCGTAGCCCTAATATAATGTCGTAAAGAACCCGCCCTTCTTGCTGAACTTTTAAGGAGAAACCTTTTGGTACAGCCCATCGAAACGGGTTAGAGCAGCGAATCTGTTGGATTTTCCTGATTGTGTAGATTTTCTGAAGTAACAAACTGACGGTTTTGTTTTAAAGAGTAATTGCATTGTAACAAATTGTTCTGTGTCGTTAATACCGTTTTCGCCTGTAACACGGTGATTTTTTAGTGATTACAATTACTTCCTTCGTCTATTAGACGAGGGAAGTAAAAAGGTATTTGAAAGTTAAAAAACTAAAATTAGAAAACTAACGTAATAGTATTTGCACTTTAATAACACCTCCTTCATTACCCGCTCTTGCATTCCCGTTATAATTATCATAGTTTATTTAATATTTGATAGAAATTTATAAATTTTGCTATAGTGCGTAAGAGAAGTGCGTCTCTAACATGAACCTCGAACTGATTACACTTTAATGTTTTACGAAGATCCGTTCTTCGGAAGTTTAAGTCCAATTTAAGTTGACTCGTATGCGTTTAACTTGGAGTCGGATGTTGCTCAGATTTTCCGTTAAGTAAATGCTTGCCATCGATTTGAAGCTCTAAGCGCACTTTAATTTCCTCGGTTTTCATTCAGCAAACGTAGCAGTTGCCCTGCACAAGGGTTAAATTGGAATGGTGTACGCCAGCGGTGTTTAGTTTGCGGTTTTCATGTACGGGAAACAAATAAGATTCGTAATTTAATATCAAATTGGTACGTGCGGTACACCAGCTATCATCACGCTGCAATAACGCCCCGAATGCGACCTGTTTAAACAATTTTAGAGGCAAATAGAGCGTCGATGTCGAACGGCAGCACTGCGGTGCTCACCGTTTCCCATCGATTTTTCACTAATACTTGAATAATGACGAAAACGACCGTAAAATTCGGTGATTCATAACGCGCGTTTGATGCTCAGGCCGCAATTCTGCGTGCGACTCCGCAATAAATTCTTGCTCTTCAAACTGCACGCTGTGTGCTTATGAAGATTTCCGCTCCTTGAAAAATTAGATTAGCTTATATCAATCCGCCATGGCCGAATCAAGCCGAATTTTTTTCGTTATCGGTCCTTCACTCATTTATTCAGCATCCAGCTCGGCGTATCTCCCATGTCCCACCAGATAAATCTTTAACGATCACGTTCGTTAGGTTTTAACTCCATGCCGGAAAATTCTCGGCGTTTTCAGTCGCTTCCCATTGTTCATCGAGATTTTTTCAGCGCGGTGTTGTCAAGTATTCCGCCACCCTCAAAACTGAAACTGCTGATGAGTCGGTCTAAAGATTAAGCAGTTCAAAGAGTTCCACTCCGTAAGAAAATCCAGGCGCTTGAAAGTGTTTGACAGAGTTGCTATTATTATTTCACCTTGGCTTGCCGCAATAAACCCCTACACCAATTTTCATAAAGACAGTTAAATAATGAAAATGACTGAATGAATGGGTTTCGTCAGAAGGAGCAGATTTGCGAGTTTATTTGTACATTTTCCTCCAGCTCTGCTTTCTCTTTGGCACTGGAATATTTGATGGGCATATTTAAAGGCGGATATTCACTGCACTAATTTCCGGTGTTTTTAATTTCGACCCCGAAAGCGAATATACAAACATTTGCCAAGAAACCATTAGAGACTTTGTTTCTACGAAAACAGCGTCCAGAGATTATAAGACATTATGATTTTGTTTACACTTGGTAATCCAGTGAAATGCCATTTCAAGCGTGAATTCCACATAATTTATGATAATGAAACGTACTGATTTAATTACCTATTGAGAAATAGATGTATTTAAATTAGTTCGAATTTAAGGCTAAGATTTACTTGGGAAGGTGGTGCCATGGGACCATCAATACTTTAACAATGACTCCTTTTTTACAGCTATGGCTATAAAACGGAAATATAAAGGTAAAGTACAAAAGAGGATCAACGAAATCGTTTTCAAAAGAATTGCTTGGGGACCTTAGTCTACCAATACCGTTTCAGGTTTAATTCGAGGAACGAAGAGAGGTAATAACTAAAGTCTGCAATCGTTTCTTTAAAATTATATTTTTAATAGAAGAGGAGAATGAATTCAGTATTTAGACTTAATAATAGCTTAGCAATAAAAGTGGCAATACCATAAAACTCAAACATTGTTTGCTTCACATAGACAATTTTATCATTCTAAGCACCTACTTTATTCGTCAGTCTTATAACTTTATAGCATGTAAAGAACGCCGCACTATTTTAAACTAATTTTTTCATATACTCACATATGTATATATATAAATTAACGTTTTTTGAAATAATTTTCGTTTCAACAAAATGTATAATAAGTTTCACGAGCAAATATTGCTGAATACCGCAGAGTTTGACTTCATGAGTAGAATAGGGACACCGTGATTGTGATATCAAATTAATTCGCGGTTTTATTCGCAGATTTCGCGGTTTTAATTTTAATTCGATGATTGACCCAATTAATTTCGCGGTTTGATCTAATTAATTTCGCGGTTTGATCTAATTAATTTTCACATGTGCTACTGATTAAATTACGCATTAGCTTCCGATTAAAATTACGCGTCGGACTTAGGCGGCCATCTTGGATTTCTGGCGCGAATATTTGAATTTTAAATTTTTTTTCAGATTTTTTTTCTAAGTCCCAGTTTTTGAATTTAAACTTCGCGGTGTGTCGTCCATTTTTGTTTTCTGCGTGCGCACTTCGCACTGTACGTTTTTAATTTTGAATTTTTGCGGAAAATATTTGAATTTCAAACTGCTAGATCTATCTCACTCTTCTGCCCCCTTGGCTGTCTCTCTCGTGCATTCACAGAAGGACTATTTATATTTAAAAAAAGCTATTTGCGTCGGGCCCAAGTGGGATTCGAACGATAGTTTTCTGGCCAACAGCCTCAGGACCCTACCGTTGAGCTATCGAGGTCTGTTGAATATATAGGATTTGAACGAAACGCCATTTCGCAACTCTGTCGTCACGCTGCCCGAATTTAAAACAATATATTTTTTGAGGAATATGATTTATAAGAACTAGAATGTATAGCTTATTGTGTTTAAAGGTAGAAACATTTAAAAAAAAATTATATTTGTAACAGCTTATTAATTATTTTATAATTTGTGCCTGCTATATGGCTGGATTAACGAGATCCTCATTGTCCCTACCTACTATAGGAAATTTCCGTCTAAGTTCCCTTTTTAAAACAGGTCGGTGCCTGTGTTTTGTTTGGTTTTAAAGGTTTGAACATTGTATCACTTAGCTGTTCTGACATTACACTTCCATATTCATATTATAAATAAATTTTAAATGTTATTTTCGACTGAGTTTTAGCCGTTTATAAATTACAACAGCTAGTTTAAAATTAAATGGGCGATAAGAGCTAAAGGCAGATCGTAATATAAAACGAGTTACAAATTTTATTTTAGTATATTCCTGAAATACTGATAATACGTATTGCTTGAATAAGAAAGAGATAAACATAAAATGCGTAATTATTCGCAATGGAATTTGCTATGATATCACCGACTCTGCAGAACTTTCTATTTCGTCATCCTCAAATGGCCTAACAGATCGTTGCCTGTCGGTCACAATTATATATATCAGCAATAAGATAACATGAACAAGAAGATATACGTAAAGAAAGAGATAAACATAGTAGCAAGTATTGGAGAAGGCTTGACTAATTTTAATTATGACATTTGTCAACTAAACATGCCTACTAATATAATTTTTTGTATGGCTATCTTTTTCTTACTCATATAGGTAAGAAAGGGTGGTGCGTTGCTTTCAGCTACCGTGTTCCGAAGATATCCGAGTCTTATTGTATAAGAATGGTTGTCCCCCATAAATTTGAATAAAAACAGAAAATTTCGTTGAAAAAAAATAGCTTTTCAATATCGTTTGCAAATAAGACAAGGGATACTTGTAAAAATATAAGTCAAACCATTTTTTCTTGTAAAAAATTTACGAAAAGACGTATGTGTTGGCGACAAATTAAAATAAATTTTAATAAAAGCACGCAAAATTACGAAAATACGTAGAAAATTTATAAAAATCGGCATCTTGTCACATTAAATTCTGCAAAAACGACAAAAAACAATATTTTTATACAACTTTCATTGAAAAAATAGTAAAATTTTACGAAAATACGTCTGTGTTGACGATAAATTGAAATAAATTTGAATAAAACACGCAATTTCATTGAAAAATCTACTACCACCTACATTTCGATAATCAAAACTTCAGTTATGTGGGCTCTTTGTGCATTTTTATTACAAAAATTCTTGTACAATTTACTAAATATGCATGTGATGACGACAAATTAACTCAAAAGTGAACAAAAATCACGCAATCATACAGCATCTCACATAAATTTTCACAAAAATCGACATCATGTCACATAAATTATACAAAAACTGTCATCATATCACTTGAAATTATACAAAAAAACGACATTTTCATTCATATAGGTAAGAAAGCCGGGTTGCGTTGCTTTCAGCTACCGTGTTTCGGCTACTTTTCAAGGTCGGCTAAAGTTTCAACGCCATACCTCTTTTCGTTTTTAAGATTTCTGTTCACAGACAGACAGACAGACACACAGACAGACCAATGAAAAAAAATATGTTTTTTGGATTCAAGCCAAAAATTCGAAATTGAGTTTTCAAGAGATCTTCACGTTTTAGAACTGAGCCCAAAAAACATATTTTTTTTCATTGGTCTGTCTGTGTGTCTGTCTGTCTGTGAACAGAAATCTTAAAAACGAAAAGAGGTATGGCGTTGAAACTTTAGCCGACCTTGAAAAGTAGCCGAAACACGGTAGCTGAAAGCAACGCAACCCGGCTTTCTTACCTATATGAAAAAAAATTTAAAATTCAAATATTCGCTCCAGAAATCCAAGATGGCCGCCTAAGTCCGACGCGTAATTTTAATCGGAAGCTAATGCGTAATTTAATCAGTAGCACATGTGAAAATTAATTAGATCAAACCGCGAAATTAATTAGATCAAACCGCGAAATTAATTGAGTCAATCCGCGAATTAAAATTAAAACCGCGAAATCCGTGAATAAAACCGCGAATTAATTTGATATCACAATCAAGGTGTCCCTATTCTACTTTCATGACATTTTATGTCTCATTGTGTTTATTTCCACAATTTGTTTGGGATACAATGTTTTTATA
The DNA here is from genome assembly GCA_940337035.1 of Agriotes lineatus. Taxonomy (NCBI): domain Eukaryota; kingdom Metazoa; phylum Arthropoda; class Insecta; order Coleoptera; family Elateridae; genus Agriotes; species Agriotes lineatus. Next base: position 142,043,575 of record OW679196.1, on the reverse strand, counting down.
TAATTAATTAAAGCTTACCGTATGTGCAGTAGTAATAGATATGTATGTGCAAATTCTATACGTATAGCAACCCAGAGGGTCCCTACAAGGGTGTTATTTATTTTCCTCTTTGATTGGTTGGTTGGACTTTGTAGGGTAGTTCGCTATTTGGATGTTCATGAGTATGATTATAGCTCGCTTGTTATCCAACCCTATTTACTGGGGTCCTCTATGTACTTTGGTCTCGCACTGTCGTGATTTCAGTACCATTGCTTTTTTCTCTATTTAATATCTGGTATGTCTAGTTTTCAGGTTGGGAGTTGCCTTTTTTCTGTAGATTGATCTGCTTTTTTACGTCTCTTGTGATACGTTGTCGGGGTTTTGGTGATCTCCATTTCGGCAATGTGGTTGGGTTTTTAGCCTAATAATTGTGGTTTGAAATTGGAACGGAAGATTTTGTGGATGGCGCCGATGTACCTTTTCCATTGTTGCTATAAAAAATTGCATTTAACTCTAATATTCATATTTCGCTCGTCGCGTTATTGGCTTCCCTGGAGTAGTTTCGTTTTGGACGAGACTTTGGTGTTTGCGCTTCGCGCCCAAATGTGCCCGTGCAGTCTCGTCATAATTTAAGAGTAGAGTATACGATTCAAAATTTGGTAACACCATTCAACAGCGAAAATGTGTTTTGAGACCTGAGCTTGAGGCTGCATTCTTGTAGTTTCTCTAGTTCCTTTCCATTTTTTTTTTTCGCCAGCGTCAGTAATAAAGTGCATATTTGGAGTTATGATATGGGTAATTGTTACACCAATGTGACCGAATCAGGATTTAATGCAATTTGGAAGCAGAATCGTCTGTTTGCCGCAACAACTTTTGTCATATTTTTTTTAAGCTTTTTTTCCGACGAATTTCTTAATATTTTTTAAGATATTTCCCATAATCTACTGCAAATCTTGGAATATTACACGAGCTGTCTGTTTGTATTCTCCGTTTGAGAAAAACCATACCATCTGGTAGCACAGATTTGTTTTGGGCCGATTGCGATTTCTTCGACTTATGTGGCTAACGAGTTGGAAGCATTTTATTCAACCTTTTTTCATATCCGTGATCGTAGCCAAATCAAAATTGTTACGGAGGCTACTTATTATAGATTCTAAATTATTGTAATCTTGTAAGTTGTAAACAACCATCAGTTGTTAATAAAACAACAAGAGTAAAAAATGTTGAAAGCACGCAGTGGCACATTGGCTGCTAATATGATTTGCTACGCAGTTTGGTTTTTATCTTTACTTCGAGGACATAATCCACATTCTTTTTTCTATAGTGCATCTTCCAGCTTGAGGACCTGCATGGCTCTCCTAAAGTTCAGCTAAGTAACATGCGTATCTCCCATGGAAGTCCTTGATTTGCCAGTCTTTTAGTCATATATGTTTCTACAGGTCGTTTTGCTACCGCATTTAGAAACGTATTTATTATAACTTACATGGACGGTTAATTTGTATGTAAATTTTTACACTATTTGGCACCTTTCTTATCATTGTGCATTATTATAAAATGCAATAATTTGAGGCTTTACCGATTCGGGATCAGTTGCACCTAAATGATGCATTGAGGAAATGAGTATTGTTTTTTTTACACGAGAAAGTAGTGAGATATCTTTTGTAAAACCGCCAAGGCTGTTCCCGTTTTTTTTTATTGATTACGAATATTTCGGGCTGGTGGCTGTTGTGCCCACTTACACATGTTTTTAACATAAAAGGCCGGCCTTGCTCTGGAATTATCTTCATAACCAGTTGTGATATCTCTCCCTTGTCAAAAATTTCGCCGTCTTTATTTATATCAGCAAATTCTACTTCCGAAACTTCATCAAAATCACAAATTAATGAAAAATCCGAATCTATTAGCACCAAAAGTGACGTGGGGGCTGTATGACCCCAAAAGTTATTCTACGACAAATCAAATAATACACTGCATTCAAATGACTTATTTTAAATTAGGACTTTGACTTGGCATGTACATGAAAAGTAGATGGTGCATGAAATAGTTAACTGCCAGCGTGCTAAACTGGTAGGAAATGTAAAATTGATTGCAGTCAGTTGGTAATCATTTCACCAGGTACACGAGTACTTAGAAAGACAATTTTTAACTTAATGGATAAACTCATTTCCACGCATACTTCGAGTACTACAATTTAAATAACATGATCAAATAAACAATCATTCCAGTGTAAACGGAGCAACTTCTGCAGATAGATGTTTTAGTATGAGCGCATAGGTATGTAACCATCCGTCTCGTCTATTCAACAGAGTATTCTAGATGTACTTATTGACCTTTTAATGGTCACTTTTCTTTATTCCACTTATAGTTCTTCTAAGGAAACTTCTGTTGCATGTAACTATGACGTCAAAAGCAGTACCACAATAATAATGGAACACTAAATTTTTTCATATGATAATATACATAATTATATAATTAACATGTGATGTTGGCTGCTCTTAGCGCAGTTTTATTTAAATGTTATTAGGTGTCAAAAGTGACAACTATACTAATTTTTGAGAGATGCCGAATAAGCATTTGGGAAGTCATGTTGTTGTTTCATTAATAACATATTTCTAACAGCAACTTGATAATGGGGGTCCTCTTATGCCGTTAAATACCGTAAGGAAGGTAATTTCCAGTCTTTTTAATTCGCTAATGCAAATTTATAAAATTTTCTATAGCGGGTTTCGGCAGCATTAAATATCAAATTCAACAGTAAGCTCTATATTTCAGCCCATAAAATAAAATTTTGACTTTTTCACCCAAAAACGGTCTCTCTCAACAACAACAACGGAGGAGGAGGAAAAGAGAGAGATTCTCTCTCTTTTCCTCCTCCTCCGTTGTTGTTGTTGAGAGAGATGAGATTGATTTTAATATAAAAACATTTAAACGTATTAACAGATTTATCTATACCATAAAATCGGTGGTCTCTTTTTTTGTATGTAGGTATGTATGTATTTTTGTTCGCCATCTCCTCCGAAGATACTGGACCGATTAAATTGTATAATAGCTTAAAATGTTGCTAATTTTTAGACTTAGATCGTAGGCCAATTTTTATTTTCAAAAAAATTACGAAAACGTAAAGTGAAAATTAAATTATATATAATTTAATTAAATCCTGAAATTAACGAAGCGAAGCGTAGCTCGGGTGATTCACTAGTTATCACACATTCACCTAATTTTGGTTTCAGAGCAACATGTAACCCTTTGATATAGGGTTTTTAAACAAAACTAAAAGAACAAGGAATTTTTGCGGACAATTAAGCGTCTTTTAACATGTGGAAAAAAATATAGGTTTTAAATGGCAAAAATATAATCATCGAATGGGTCTCGTATAATTGAACTACTTTTCTTTAAAACGAAAAAGCTTTCTAGAGTCTTATCAACACATAAAACAAGAAGTATTGCATAAGTTTGTGTTTCTGGAGGAGACGTAGACATTCCAAAATGGCACTATAGGTCGCTCTTTGCAAGACATTGATTTGCGAACTGTTAAAATTATCCTAACATACTGGCAACACCTCACAGATATGACATCATTAAAGTTTATGACGTGACACGGAAGTTTCTTTAGAAGAACTATAGCAAGTTATTCACAGTTGCTGCTTGTGCATGAATTGTTTTATTATTCCGTCTTTGCATTTACATACTAGCCGTATACCTAAAATTTAATAAACAAAATTCCCCGATTATTTAATCAAAGAAAGTTTATATAATGCCTAATTCATAATAACAACCGCAGAGTATAATAAACTAATTTGGTGCAGTAGTCTTACAACTGACTACAGCAAGAAAATCGCCAATTCAAGCAAGCGATGGAACTTGCCAAATGAATATTAAAATTCAGGAATTATTCCGTTGGATTGCTGCCAATAAGTGAATTGCGCCTTATATGCAGTTGGCAATAACTTCAATTTTCAGGATGCAGTGCTCGGTCCCTGTGCTTATTAAAGTCTAGCTTGAAATTCTTACCTGTTCTCGTTTTAATTATAGTAAAACCCTCTTCCCGTATGCAAAAAATGACTCGGTTTAGATAATTACAACGACGAATTCCTTATTTAATTACTGAGAAAGCTTTCAATCGGTTCTTCAGTTAATTTATTAGCCAATAACTAAGCAAATAATAGGAAGATATCCCAGCGGGATGAACGTCGGCGTATCTTGTTAAATGCGCCCTATTCACCTTTCACAGAGAACACTTACGGTACTTCCACCGACTATAATCATGTTCGGATTTCCCGACTATTTTCTAACCCTCCTAACTTCTTTCAGATAGTTGGAGCGTCATTTCCAAAGGTCTTAGAGGTTTAAACGACTTTCTTATTTTTCGCATCTCAGCCGTTAATATATCTCTAATCTTTCTGAGTCTGGACATTTTCTTAAAAGATGCTATTAGTGAAGTATAAATGCCCCTTTTCTTGACACACTATTTAATGATGAAATTGGCTTTTCAGGATTTGCACGTCTCTAAACTTTAAAATCATTACATATATAGTCAGTACAGCAATATCTATTGGAAAGCGTGTAAGCTGCAACGAAGAGGCTTATTCAAGCAAGCACTGAAATATTTGAGCGCACTTTTTTGTGCTTGCGCAGTAACCATTGTGTTGACCTTGTTACTCTATCTCTTCTGAGCACAGTTAATTTGGTGCCCAATTGTGTATGGTCTCACCTAGCCCTATTCCAATCTCCAAGGCTGCGGAAAATTTGCGCTACGCTGCGCGGCTTCTCTTGGGCTTATAAATAAAATTTATAAATTTCAAATATCTATTCTCGGTTGTGGGTGAGGCCTCACAAGATACTCGTTACCACTCAGTAGAGAAACTAAAAAGGCCACTTGCCTCTAGTCAATTTGCTTAGTAAATTTTTTGTACTGATTTCTTTATCAACTCCCTCGTTTTTGTTTTCCACTAACAAGTCTTCAGAGAATCGATCTATTCGAGAAATTAACGATTAATTTTAAAATTCCCTAACAATTTGTGATGGCACAGAAATAACTCTAAACATAAACTAAAGTTGTTATATAGTGAGATGTTTGTTTTACTTGTCATACCGAAACATTGCCCAACGACGAAACGCAAAATTATCCACGAATGAAATGTATGACGTTACAAGGGATCAAAACCTCAACCTATGACAGTTGATACAAAATAGTAGAGAAGAGAACGTGCGGACTTATCTCTGCTTTTCAGATTAAAGCCTTTAGGAACTTACATTAAATGGGGTATTAATAATTTTTGGAGGGGTGTTTCGGACCATTCCTGAGACTACAAATCCAGATTTGTAACCCTCAGAAACCTGTGCTTGCTGAATGGCAGTCGAAAAACATCGACTTTTTCGGACTTTTCTAGGTTTTTTGACAAGATCTCCTAAACTATGCGTTTGTTGGAAAAAATATTACATATGTTTGTTAAAGTAAATTAACTTTCCTACAAAATAAGATCAAAATCGTTTTTGTGAGTTGTATAGTTACCGAGATACGGTTTTTCCAAAAAGTGATTATTTTACGTTTTCTTCATGTTTCGAGTTGGGATACAGGCAAAATGCCACGTCCTACAGAAAAGTCAAAATCATAAAAGTTGTAGGTCCTCGTATCCCAGACAGTCTCCTCAGAAATGACAAAAAAACGATAAAATAAAAAAATGCTTTTTTTTAGTTGAAAGTTGAGTATTATAACCAAAATTACAGTCTGTGGGTGATGGAATTTTTCCAAAAAAAATATTTAAGCAGAATATTTCATGTATTTACATTTTAACTAACAGGTACAGCTGGCCCTTTTAAAAAGTTCTTCAATTACTATAAAAACCACTGTAAACTTTCTCAACTTAGTTATACGACATTTTCAGCCACTATGTGATGAAAAACACATTAATTAAGGTGTTGGTGAAGGAAACGATGTTACTTAACTTTCAACCAAAAAAGCATTTTTTTCATCCTTTTGTTTTTGTAATTTCTGACGAGACTATCTGAGGTACAAGGGCTTTAACTCAAATTAAAGCTTATTAAATTCCCTACAACTTTCATGCTCTTGACTTTTCTGTAGGACGTGTCATTTTGCCGGTATCCCAACTCGAAACGCGAAGAAAACTTAAAATATTCACTTTTTGAAAAAAAGGTAAATCTTTGAAAAGCCGTACCTCGGTAACTATATAACTTACAAAAACGATTTTGATCTTATTTTGTAGGAAATTTAATTTACTTTAAGAAAACTATAGAATATTTTTTTCAACAAACTCATAGTTTAGGAGATCTTGTCAAAAAATCGAAAAAAGTCCGAAAAAATCACTGTTTTTCGACCGCCATTCAGGGAGCACAGGTTTATGAGGGTGGCAAATCCGGATTTGTAGTACCAGTAATGCTCCAAAAATTATTAATACCCCATTTAATGTTAGTTCATGCATTTTTTGTATAACATTTGACTGGGCTACTTTTCTTGCGGTCATTGGAGAAAACTATGGAAAGTAGTAGTTGAGATAGAAAAGCCTGAACATATACTGTTTCTAATGTGACTCTTCTTAGCAAGCCAATATCTACACATTAGTTACTTAAGTGCGAAAATACTCCTAATAAAATATTTGCCCTAATTCTAATTGTAATTTATCAAATTTTTTCTTTGGCTAGCTCAATTAATATGATGATCTCAAATCTCAGGTAAGGTCTTGCATTAGAAAAACTATCAAATACATTTTAAAAACTGAACCATTTTCGATCAACACACAGCATTTCTAACATGTTATCGAAAGTAAGTTTTTATGTGTATAATTATTCTACTGTAGAAATTAATTAATGTTTATTTAATTCACATATACCTGATTTTTATGCCTTACGTAGAATGAATACAACCTCATTGCAGAAACAGCACAAACGCACTTGTATTTAGATCCTTAACAGAATTCCCACTTTCATTAGAATCCACGGTGCAACTACAGGCCCAACACCGCTAAGGTCTCACACCCCAACCCAGATGTCCTCGCTTTAAATGTACCTTGTATGTACTCGAACTAGCAATTCCAATCTACTTGTAACTGCTACTAAGCTATTAGCTACCCAAAACTGTTCTCCCTCTTATTCCAATTCAATTATTACATATTATTTGAGATGTCACACAAGAACACTGATGCCACCCGAGTCCAATTCAACCAGATGCAGTATACACCCAATTCCAGGTCAATTGCATATGTATCGACTTGACAACAACTCACACGAAACTTTAAATGAAAAGATACCTAATATTGAGTTATATGTAGTTACTCCAAGTTGTTTATTAACCATCTTATTCTTCAGTATGTTTCTAAAATTCATTTTGTTCCTTCCTTTTACGATTTTAGTTAAATGTACCCTTTAATACACTAACCAGTCAATAAATAACATTATATTAAAGGGTTTCTAACCTTCAAATTTCATTTGTACTATAGTACATGTTATACCTACTTTTGGAACAAAATTTCCTTATTTTTTATAATCATATTTTTATTATAGTAATTTCTAATTTTAATCTAAATGTTTTAAAATTAACCTTCCTCATTATTTTAACTATATAGAGTATGTTTTATTAATTAATCTTACAAATTACAATAAATTTATTCTAATAATGCTTCAGCTCATAAATTTCATATTATTTCATTCTGACTTTTATCTAAATTCTTTAGTTTGTACTTTTTAATTTGATAACTTTTCTCTCCAAACTACTTTTCTGTTTGGTAATTAATTTATTAATAATAAATTGGCAGTCATGATCTGCAACTATTACAATATATCAGGATGTAGAGAAATTAAATCGGAGATAATGTAGGAACTTGACCATCAGTAAAGGTGTGAGAGGTCTGTCGTATTTTCTCGCTAACACTATTTATCATCTATGGGAAGTATATAATGGAAAAGGCTCTTGAACGCTAGAATGACTAAATTATTGTTGGAGGAAGGAGAAGAACCATAATAGCATGAAACTAAAGCTGAAGAACTTTTGCCTTTGCAAAGAGTAAACAAAATCTTCGATTAATGCCCATTGGAGGATAATCAAACTAATCATTATTGATAGAAGAAATTCACAAAACATGCAATGCCTAGGATTTCACATAACAAATACTGAAGCTTAGAATATTAAACAAAATAGGGAAAGATTGCAGTATTGCTGTTTATACAGAATTAAAGATAGTAAAGGATTTGGTGTATTCGATTACTTTATGCGCTTCAGATTTCTGAATCATTAAATAGATGACAAAAAAATCATTTGATATGTAGTAGAGGAAATTATTAGGGGTGTCTTCGACAGTTCAAACGCGGATCTCTAAAATTGTACAAACCAGAATATTCCGTTATACTCGCCACAATACTAGAAATTGACAAGATAGTTTAGAAAAGTCCAGAGAAAAGTAAAAGAAGACGCTTACTTAAATGCTCGATTGGTGGCTAAAAAGTCAACCAACAGAAAAACATTAAAGAGACCGAAAAGAGAAGACAGAAGTAACAATAACCACAAAAAAGCCATAGCAACTAACTTACAGAAGCCAAGTTTCTTTAGACACAAAGTTAGCCGACCAGAAAAATCATGTAAATGTGAAGGGAAATGGCTGAAGATGTAGAAACACACAATTAAACTGGCAACAACACTTTAGAAGATTGAGAGAATATAGATCAAAGAATGAGATACCGGAATGACTTTGTAATGAAAGAGTAGAATATCTAGAAAAATACGGAGTACTGTCCCTGAAAAGAAGGGAATTAATGAGGAAAGCTTTCTAAGGAGAAAATTTCAAAAAAAAATTGGAAAATGCTTTTAAAATCAGACAGCGTCGATGAATAATATGAAACTGATTTCCATACACAGAATATAATATATTAAGAGATACATAGATAATCATTATTCTCCCTTACTTCTTTAATGTTAAGGTGCATTCTCAATGAATTGGTCGCATTGTACTTGTTTGTGAAAGAACTAATGGGTTTCCCAATAGGAACGATGTTTTTAAAACGTCATAGCAACCATATCTAAAATTTTAGAAATCTCACTAGCTGTCATTTGTTTTTAGTATAGTTTGACAATTCATCATGTCAAAATACACGCTTCAACAACGTTTGGTTATTATCTAAAAATTTTATAAAAAGAGAGAAAAGTTTGGTGAGTCTGTAATCTCCAGAAATGGAACTGTTATTGGCCTCCAAGAAGTTGTGATTAAACACCTTCGGACTTCTCCTTGTGGGGTTATTTAAAGTCGTTGGTCGATGCCAATAAACCTCGAACTATTGACGCTTTGAAATTGAACATCGATCGCTATATTAATGAAATTACACCTGATGTATTGCACAAAGTTACCGAAAATTGGGTTCATCGGATTCGAGCCTGCAAACGAAGCCGAGGTGGACATTTGAATAATGTGTTATTCAAAACATAATTATCATAGGTTGTACTATAAAATAAAGAAAAAGTTTTGCTTTTGTCTCAAATATTTTGTATTTTATTTAATTTTAAAAACATATCGTTCCTATTGGGAAACCTTTTATATGTCCAACGCGTATCAAGTTTGATCTAAAATTACCTCAATCAGTCATCGTCCGAACAGAGTCGGTAGGTTCCGGTTTGAATTTGCATTCGCCGGTTGGTAAAACCAATTGCTTGCCTAACCTAGTTAACCAAACGTCCTGGTAACAAATTCTGCTTTAAAATAATTACAATACATACAGCTTTATTCAAACCACTCACATAGCTTTTTACATAAATAAAGCCTAATGCAAAATCAACAAATTATTTGTAAAATGGGAGTACGAGATGGCACTTTCATAGATTTATCTATAACTTTCAAATAACCGACAAAGACAATATGTATCTCCTAGAATAACACCCCTACGAAGTGCACGAAACAGCAGTATATATTCATTATCATAAATTATTCATTTTGATTATTATAGAGTTTCAAGGGACAGAGCCACTAAATTTGTCTTGATTGCAACTCCAAACTTGGAACTATATGTTTGCGACCAGTTGGCTTTGAAATTTAATTTGAAGGACATTTCATCTGCGATATTATGAAGACCTGAGAGACTGATTTGGCTAATAGTAGTTTGCATGAATACTTATTACCCAATCTTGAAGTGCCTGCGCTCCAGCAAAAGTGTATATATTATTATATATTGTTTAAGAAAACTCAACGTTGTATTGAAATTGTTATACACAGGCAAGTTTACTTCTCAAGAGCGTTCCAGGCTCTAGATAAATTCTCAAGTAGCGCTTTACAATATTAAAGAACTGCAATCTGAACCTTGGTGCAACTATTCTTTGCATTTCTATCGAAGGGCGTACACAACACTTTTTCTGAAGAATAAAGGAGACAATACATAACTTTAAACCTAAATCATATGCATCTTAGTCTCTTAGTTTTATGCAACTTGGGTTATGTCTTTCTATTATTAACTAGATATACTTATACTTTTGGCAGGTCTCGCCAGTGCTTTATCAGTTTCTCGTTCTAATAACACTTCCCAATTTTTCCGGGGTGCACGAAAACTTTGATCAAATAGACTAAACATAAGTATAGTTTGTTGTTGTGAGTCAGTGTGCTTTCTGCTAGCTAAATACCATGTGTTCGAAAAGAAATTACATAATGGTTGGCCATGGAAAGAAAAACTAATGTCAACAGCAGCCTTTAGAGACAGCAAACCTGAGAATTACCGCAGTAGATTATAATATAAACTTATGACAACAACAACAATGACAGTTAATGAATTCTAAAGCTTGCCGTTTACATTACTTTTAGTTTCCATAGCCAACCCTTATGTAATTTCTCTTTGAACACACGGTATAAGGTCCACAGTTCCCCTTCTTGGTCTCAAACCACACTGGTTAGCATCGATAGCTGTAGAGCGTAAGTATCTATAACTTGACTCAACCTCTTCTCCAGTATTATTTAGTATATCTTACTAGTCACTCAGTTCTATCGTCTCCTTTTTATAATATTGAAAGTATTTCAGCCATTGTCTATAGTCTCAAGGTATAGCTCCAGTCTTCCATGCCAGATTGAGTAGCTTCTGCAGGCATGCGACCCTTTTTCATCCACGTTATCGTCTTCCACTGCCTATTTCAAGTAAATATCTAGCAATAGTTTGTTTACTATATCTATTAAGGTAGGTACCCTCTTTCCCCTGTATACATTTAGTAGCTTCTAGTTTATATTTTCTTAAGCTCTTAAGTCCACGGTAATAGTTATTTATCTTCATCAGTGTTGTTATAGACTCTTAACCAAATTAATTTCAGTATAGTTAAAAGCTTCATTACCGCACTCAGTGCGGTAATGAATATTACCGCATTCTTTTAATATAAAAAAAATACATTGAACCAGAGTTTATTGATGAAGATAAAATATTGAACAAAACACGTTTGATTATGGCACTTAAGGAGACTTGTTTGATTGCCGCAAAACTCGGCTCACCGCCTCGTTTTGGCAATCAAACTCGTTTCGTTAAGATGCTCATAATCAAACTTGTATCGTTAACATCTATTATCTTCATCGGTGTTGCTATAGATGATTAACCAAACTCATTTTAGTATCGTTAATAGCTTCATTGCCGCACTGAGTGCAATAATGGACTGCTTTGGAATGATCAGGGAATTCGCACGGGCAACGCAAGAATCGGCCTACAGGGTAACCGAAGCAGAGGACCAGCTAAGGTTAAAAATATGTACTCCTTCACTATCTTAATAAGGGGGCAATGGGAGCAAACAAGGGTTAAGCTCTAGCCGAATGCTTTGATATGCTACACGGACCGTTCTCGAGTGGTGAAAGGTAATCCCCTGGAACAGGAATTTATATGGAAGGCCGAGGAGTAAGTAGGCTATGCTTTAGTAAGATTCACCACAGTATTCCAAGCAAAAGAGTATGCCATCCTATCGGTGGCAACAAGGAACGAGGTTAAGACATCGCCGGAGCAAAAAATTTATATTTGCTTTGACAGCCAATCCGCGCTAAAAGCAATATTCTTGGCCAGGACAAGATCAGCTCTTGTCCAGGAATGTGGACACGCTTTAGCCGAATTCGCAAGGAAAAAGGACGTCGAACTCGTCTGGGTTCTGGTACACACAGGGGTCCAAGGCAAGGAAAAGGCAGAGAAACTGGCTAAACTCGTAGCCGAGGCAACTTGTTTTGGTCCGGAACACTTTCCTGGTATAACAAGGCGGCAGGTGTCAGCATCCCTAACCGAGTGGGCCTACAAGACCAGTGAGGAAAAGGGGAAAGGGTGCAGGGGCTGTCAACAGGATTTGATTTAAAAAAAAACGGTATGGCTAATGGGAAGAAATCGGAAAACCATAAATCTTTTGATAGGGATCTTGACAGGCCACTGTAAACTAAAGAGACACCTAGCACTAACACGAGTAGGGGAAAATTCCATTTGCCCGAGATGTGGGAAGGATGAGGAAACATCCTCTCACTACTTGGGGAAATGCGAAGCGTATCAGCGACTGAGGTATAGAACCTTTGGCCACGCTTCAAATGGAAAAGTTAAACTCACTACCCCGGGGCGATATTCTACTTTAGATTAGAAAATCAGGAAGATTGATAATGAAGGTGGTTGAGAGGATGGCAAAAAGGGCCTGTGGTCGCCTACTTGCTAGACTTCGGTCTCCCCACAACTATTACTAATACTACTATCCTATCGTTGTTTAAGCAGAACTGTATTACGAGTTGTCCATTATTGTTAACTAGACTTAACCCGTCGGCACCATATGCCCACATGAAGCGAAAATGAGTTACAAGTTACAATGTATCTGTTTGAACACAATATTCTATTTCACATTATTTTATAATTCAGTAACGCAGGCGACATTAAGTTCTACATTATTTTATAGTAATTATTTACAGAATATTATAATTAGTTATAGTTAACTGTAATTAGTTTGCTAATCTCACGCTAGATTGGGTAGCTGACGACAACTAACTTCATCGCGGTCCGGATGAACAGATATATTTGCGTGTTCATACATATTCTGATTTCCTCTCCATGTTGCCCGATTGTATTTTACTTTCTATCGCTGCTACCAACCCTATAATCGAAATCTCCTATTATTATCACTTTCCATGCTATCCTTTTCTTTCTGGAGTGTTTCCAAAATTAAATCTTTCTCACACACCCTTAATTTTTGGCTTTCTTCTGCCATCACTTCCAATCTTATCTATCTCTCATTGATACATTTCCAGGTCTTTATAAGTATTTGTTAATTGGAATTCTAACTCTTGTATTAGCCTTATATGGTTCTGATATACAACGACATATGAAAAGATGGTTGTTCTTCAGTTTGAATGTCCTCGTCCTTTCTTTTCACTTCTGTCACCTAAGGGGAACGAACTATTCTAATCGTGTAAAATCTCGTTCCAGGATTTCTTCTGCTATTTATACTGCAGGGTCCTACATGACGAAAAACATATTCTTTCTTGTTTTGTCATGTCATTGTTAATAAATATCTTCTCTTTTTTTGCCATCCTCAGTTTCATCAGAGTACGTTTTTGGTCGGATTTTATAAGCTGTTTTAACCTTGGTATTGGTTGCTAAATTCTATTAGATGGAATTGGGTATTCCCTCCTTTATTACTGTTCGATTGCTTGTATTTATGGGTAGATCTCTTATTTTGTTTTTTAAATTTAGGTCATCGTTTTCCTTATTTAGTTCTAGTAACTATTTTAACGTTTAACTCCTTTAACTGGTGATCTGACTGTTTTCGCAATTTAATGAAGATTTTTGTTTCATTTCCGCTGTTAACTAAACTTATTACTCTTTTTTCTGTCTCGGGTTGATTAATCACCTTCCCTGCTGTGCATTGTGAATTACCTTAAATACTGTTTTACTAATAGTAAACTTTTGTCTAACCTTTCTAAACGTTTATAAAATTATTTACAAAATCCAATACGAATAACAACTGAACCTTAGACGGACTAGGGATGGGCGCGTGACGTGAAAGCAATCAGGTCACGATGGGTCACGACGGGTTCCGTTGTGATCTTAGGTAATACTTGAAAATCGAACCTTGAATGTGAACGCGAGTCAACATTTCTAAGTCGTGATTACCCTTTCACGCTAAATGGTAACGATTTTTTTCTGCCCCAAATAGAAGTACAAAATATTGAAAATTTTAAATGACTCAAACGTTTTGTTGACATATTGTTTGTACAAATAAATATAAACTCTGGTTATGTCTGCATTTGACGCTTCTCATTTAAAAAACATTGGGAAACCTGTATCTATAGGCGACCAAGTAAAACTTACTTTTAGTTCCTAAGAAGTAAAGGTACTTGAAACCTAGAAACTAAAAGTGTTGCCTTGTAACATATACATTTTTGTATCAGTAAGAGAAACGTCAACTCCATGGCAGATTTTGGCACTTTAAAAGTAGAGACCTTTAAGACGGTTGCAGAAAACGTTGCTTGGAAGAAACAGGTATTTATCTCTTGTTGCAAGTTGTTATACTCAATTTTGAATTTTCAAATAAAAGCAACGGGTCACGCCGTGAACTTAGACTCACACCATAAGTGGAAGGTCACTCCGTGAGCGTGAGTGAACTTATGAGTGAGCGTTAGTGGACGTGAATGTGTAAAGCAAGCGTGAAACGTGCATGAACGTGAGTGAATACTCACTTACGTTCCCATGTCTAGGACCGACTCTGTTCACAATAGCAAGTCACGTTCTCGCAAAGTTAGAAGTGATTTCAAACATTATAATATTATGCTTGTTCCTTTTCTCTTCGAATGCCCCATGTAGATCTTCTGGGTGCATGCTTTAGTACTGCGTTCCAAGCATTCCAACATTTCATCGACGTAGCATCATTTCCTCTGCAATTTCATTCTCGTGACCCTACATAACCCTTAAGTTCAGTGGTTGATGGAAATTAGTAGGTCTTCCTGTTATACTGCACTGTAAACAGTATTAAAACTGATAAATATTAAATATTTCCGATGTTGTATAACTGGATTTAGCTTCAAAACGCTGAACTAAGGAACATATGTGCATCGGATAACAGCATCTTAACTAGTAATTAAATCTAGCTATAAAGGTCCGAAGTGATCTGCCAGAAACTCGTAAGATGGTTGATTAAAGGGATTATGGGACTACTGCTGGGAAATGTTTATTTCGGAGTTATCAATAAGCGTTCGTAAAAATGCTCCTCAAGTGAGCGGAAAGCGAGAGTTATTATCTAAAGGCTTTTAGCTTTTACAGGGCAGCAGCAACTTTGTCATTTTATCACGCTGACTTTTTGTTACGAAGCGCAAACCAAACACGAGCGGCCCACTTATATGGTACATAACGTCCATTTCTATAACGACTTCTTCTGACACGTGATTGATAGTTCACGCCCTTGTGAATTGTTGACCCCAAAGCATTAAGGAGAACGACCAATAATAAATATCAAAGGATCGCGCTCAACCCTCGTATATTAAACTTAAAGGAATTTATTGCGCCAATTCACACGAATTTCTCAATCACAATAGGCACCTACCTAGTTTTGGAAAACGATAGCGGGCGGTAACGAAGTCGAGCGGAACTAAATTATAGAAGTAGCGCCAAATAAAATAAGGAACATAATTAATTATTTTCAGCTTTTAGAACCATTAGTGTAACGCCTGAATTGTGGATAAGCCCATAAGTTATCACACCCCTTAAGCTTCCTTCTGCCACACCCACCGTCGCTGCAGAAAGTTATGAGAACAAAGCGGTATTGTACAACAAAACCATCGGCCATCTCTGCGGCTTACAGCCAGACTACGTTACTAAACACCCTTCTATAGTGGAGCTTAAAAATCTACGCTCCAGAGTTTAAAATAAGCCAAGTACAATACTTTCTCATACTTTTCTGCATATATAAAAAATGTGGTAATGTAAGTTATTCAATTTTTTAACAGGAATAACCATTCAATATAGAATATATGACCAAAAGATTAGGCACCAGTCTGGCAAAACTGAATATTTATTAGTTTATTCCTAACGTAAATATGAAGTAATTATCGATGATGGCATGATAATCAACCATCCAAAGCAATGTAGACAGTTTCAAATATTGTAGGCGATATAAATATAAGTAGACTCGGTTCTATGTTCCGGATGTGAAGTATGGTCACATAAAAAAGCTATGAAAAATACCGTCAAAACTTGTTACGGCAGGTTAAAAATTGACGCCGTCATTTTCTTTTTATGCATTCACTTTCTTTTACGGGCAAAAGTCAGCGCGGGGGACTGAAGTCGGCGGTCAGTCTAAAGAACTACTGATTTGGTTGGTGCATTACAGCACACGAATTTGAAATTACGTTACCCATATCGTTATTGTGCAGTGGAGTTTTATTTCGATTACCGAATCGGATCTTATAAGAAATCCCATATTGTCCGGTTATCGTCCAGAACAAGATCTCGTTACAAGGCGAGTAGATCAACGCCAATGTGCCCGTAGTCATTCTTTGAACGGTTGGGCATAGTAACTATACTTTACATCGATGAACGTTCTGATTTTTTAAGCTGCAGATGTCTATTTTTGTTTTGGATTACAGGAAGTACAAGGCAATGCAGGTCATATTTTGGAGCAGATAATTCTTACCGTCCAAGAATCATCTTCATGGTGGGACTCCTGTCCAACCCGGCCTATATATCAGGTGGCGCCCACATAAATTCCACGAATTTGGACCCGCACCTTCAAGGTACACAGTTTGTTTTGAATATTGCAAGAGAACCTTGTTTCAGCCTACGACCTCTTTCTTTTTTCGCTGAGCTAAATTGAGCCCATTTTATGACTTGTTACGGGTCGTGAAGAGATTTTCTTCTGGAACAAACTGTTTAAGCAGTGAATCCACAAGGCAGGAGTTAAAACACAAATGGTACCGTAGTTATCAAATAGCATCAAGAAGCGTGAGATGGTTTAATCACTTTTTAATAATTTCGCAAGTTAAAACGATAGCCAAAGAAAATATTCACATAGAACCCAGAAGCAAAAGCAAAAATAAGGACGTAACGAGCATCCCGCTACAAAGGTATACAAAGAGCTGCGCGTTCCATAGATATTCAAAATAAAATTAAGAAGATAACGAATATACGATTTCTAATTGTAGCACATACAAACCTAAATGTATACAACACGTTCTTATGGGAATTTACTACAGTAAGAAATTATCTAAACTTTTTCAAGAAGGATGAATAGTACACTGAGATCCTTGCTATTTACTTACCTATTAACTAAAAGGGGAGCGTAAGCAAATAAATAGAAAAACTATTTCGAATCAGTATGTGGCAGTACGTTATTACAAAGCAGGTGCTGTTATTAGCATATTCCTGCCGTGTAGAATTTTTGGAACACTTTTTGCACTGTTACCTTCCCTTTTCTTAAATTACTTACATCAAAGACATTTAAAAATCTTCTGTGGTGGAAATAACTAATATGGTGCTATTACGTATATCCATTACTTATTTTACTTTTCACAAACTAACCACTACGTTTGATGATTGAAAAAGAAAATTAAATTAGCCTTCAAATACTGTCCAGTTTACTGCCACAATTTTATTTCATTAGAATTAGTGACGAGCATTTCATGCAGAGGAAACATGAGAGAGACGGCCACTAGAATATTTTCTAAATATTTTCCTAATACTTTGAATCTATTTGATATGTAAAGAAGGTAGCTAAATATAGCAACTCACTATAACAGTGATCGTATTAGTCCAGGTCCTGGGTTAAGAAATCGAAAGCAATAGGTTCGTTTCCAGCTGGCTACCACATAAAAAAACTTTTTTATTTCAAAGTCTGAGCCGCTTTTAAAATTCAGTAGAAACAGTATAGCTTAAAACCTAAAGCATACGATAAATTTCGACCTCTCTAAGTTGGCGATGTAAACTCATCAAACACTTATTAACGCTAGTAATTAAAGAAGACTATAATTACTGTTATAAACTCACTGTAACCACAAAATCAGCAGAAAAAAATGCTACAAAGTCTTGAATAAATAAAGGGAGATGAGTTACCGATCAATAGTGTTGACGAGGTAAGTAACGCCTGAAAGAAATATTCGCAAAAACTGCAAATGTTTGAATTCGAAGAAGCAGATTTTACTAACAGCTACAATTCCTCGTTATTGAGAATTGGTTCAGATTGAAATTCAATGGAAATGGTTATCCCGGCTTTTGTGGGCAGATGAGGCACATTTCTCTCGTAGTAGAGTCAGTACTCAAAACCGTTGTTGAAAATGAGCAACAGAAGCATAAACGCGGTCGTATATCTACAATCACATAGTTGATTTTATGGAGACTGGTAATTGTTGTCATTAAGCAAACGTTCGAAAGCAATAAATTTATTGAATATGTAGCTATAGGTAGGATGATCAGATATAGCCAATATTGTTTTTAACTTTCTCATTCCTTCACAATTTTTGTCTTACCGTTCGGTGTCGACGTCCATTCATAACCCGTGGAAACTGCAACGCAGGTAATGGGTCGTATGCGACTTGGATTATGCTATCTCGCATTCAAACATTCACCGAAGTTTAGTATAACTTAACACTAATTTAACAATGAATTCAAATCCTTTGCTGCAGCAAGAAAATTCACGACTACCGCCAGATTTGAGCTCATGTCGGTCTGGTTGCTAAGCAGGCTGCCTATCAACTGCACCCACCGCATAGGAAAAGTATGGAAATTTAAAATTAAATACACTCAAATTTTAAGCAGAAAATTTATTTTACTCCTGCTCGGCCCTAGAAATTTTGTTTGCATAACTATTAAAAAAATATATATGCATTTTCTGAATGAAAGCGTTAATCACATTTCTAGATGTATAACAAATTTAAAGTTCCCAGCTTTGAGAGTGTACTCTATAGCACAGAATTTCTCATTTCCATTACCGCTTGGAAATTTAAATACATTATAAATCAAAAAGTCAATTTTCTACGCAAAAAATAAATGTCTCTTACAAATTCGTTTAAGCAACTTCCAGAATGGAATTTTTCGGAAATTAGAAGCTTCGTATTTTGACTTTTTACTCCAAATGCGAAAAATTTTAATGTCGCCAGCAGAAGATGCCACTAACCCCTGATGTTTGAAGCTATTTTGAGCAGACGAGTAAATTCGCCATGTCAGCCACATTTCGGTGGACAGGAAAATTATACAGCACAAAGAGTGAAGCTGTCATGCAAAACAAGATTTAATTATGTACTTAGTAAAAAAGCGGCAAGAGTGAGCAGCGGACTAAATAAATAAGTAAATCAAGAATACACAACATTCGCATTTAGAAGCTTATTTTCGAGCTGAATAGCCCAAATTAAATTCAACAGCTTGACACCAGCTATCAAGTTCCAGCTAAAAATGCGGAACGGAGCACATGCATTGCGAGTGTGGGAAACACTAAATATTCAGGGGATTTGCGAGCAGGCAATTTGGTTCGAAAATACAATTAATGCAACTAGGACTAAATAGTAGAAGATTTGTAGTTTGAATGAATGGTGCAGTTCGCTTTTGAGACTAGTGCAAATCTATTCAGAGCAGTTATTTCAGGTTTATGCTATATTGAACGCGTCATCTATTTACAAAAGCCCTTTTTTATTATCGCAAAAACTTGAACTTATACAAAACTAAAATTATTTTAATTACATTTATGTTTCATTAATGGCTATTCACTTCTTGGTATCAGTAGTATACTGCTTTCATATATGCAAAGTTAGAATTTTCAATCTGGCTATGTTGATTTACAATAAATTAATTTTCCACATGATTTTTTAAAAATATCGAATAATTAAATAACATTGTCTTAAAAACCTTTGCAAAATCAATTTTACCCATAAAGAGCAGAATCAAAACAGTAGCTGCGTTGACCACCTATTATAATTCACTTTTTTATTGTTAATGTAATTTTATTCCGGAAAAACCTGCCAAACTATTGCTCTCGGCCTCGGCATCGTTTACAAATTTACAATTTTTGTCGTAACCTATCAATCGATGGCGACCAATCCAAAATTATATGAAAGTTCTCATGCAACTACAAAACTTTTATAAAGATGGCAACCGCATTGCTCCTAAGGAAAGTCGGAAAATTAAGGAAAGTGGAGCATGCCACATTGGTTGGATTTAGCATAATAACTCGTGAACGGCATAACCTATGCGGATGATTTCTTCGCCCGTGTGTCGCAATACATTTGGAATTAGTGTCTCTTCTAGAGCAAACGGTAGCACAACGATTCAATTAATTAAAATATTCATTTGTTTATCTTAGATTCGTAAAAGAGCAGTTCAATCAGTCAGTACAAAAGTTTCTCAGCGAGAAATATACGTATTGCATCTAATATTATGTAAATTCTCCTTAGGAAAAATCTAGCACTGTACTCGATGCAGGAAGAGCCTGGCTCAATGGCCTGAAAGCTGCTGAAACCTAGAACGAAAGCTTAGCTCCCTTGATATCGTAACAACGGGGAAATGGTTTAACTTTACGTTATTTTATTTTCTGCTTTAAAACTGGTTATACAAGAGCTCTACAAATGATATCAGCTGCGTTGTATCGAAATATATGATAGCAGCAGAAACGTAGTTGAAGTTGTAGTTTTGGCAGTTTATTACTGTATATTTGAAAGTGCTTAAGAGCTCATTTTATGGTTCTAGACATATATAACGCCGTGGGTTAGCTTAATTTGTCAACATAGCAACTGAATTTAATTTTGTATGGAAGATTGTGGAAACTAGACCTATCTCATTTGCATTAATTATATACAATGTGTATCAAATCCATAGGCTGCTATGAAGATATTGCTTTGGCCAAAATTTTCGTTTGATTCTATAAACAGAAACACGATGTTGGACGCATTAAAAAAACTAATAATCCTGCAAAGGCTTATTAAACCAGTGTGCGCTACATTGAAATATACAAAAGTAGCCGGTGACATCAAGAGTTTCGAAAATAATCCAAGAGTGGCTTAAAGCACAGTTCTGTTATTCGATAATGAAGTGTAATTGTATGCATATGCTCATGGCTTAGCAAGAAAATTATAGAGCATAGTAAAAGACACTGCGAGATACGAATACATTAACTAAAAATTAACGTAAATGGATGAAGAGACATTATTAGAAGTTGAAAATTAAAACATTTGAACGATACAAATAACAACGTTTTGAAGAGTTAATACTCTACAAAAACAACTAAAATCAGGCAAAGGTAGATATTCACAGAAAACGATGAAGAGGAATTAACAATACAAAAGAAAAGAACATTAAGAATAATACCAAACACAATTAAACTAGTGTATGGAGTATAGAAGCAGAGTGGACTACGAAATCGAAGAAGAAACAAAAGGTGTCAAACCACAGTTAACAGAAAAAAGATTGATAGAACTGCAATGTCCATATGCAACCCCTACCCGGAAAATGGGTTAATACATAATATGTAGTTAATAATAGTGCCTTACACCCTTTTTAACAAACTTTTAACACTGAGAACTATGTACTACACGCCTATCATTCTAATGTCAAACTTACATGTAGTAGAAACACGATAGACCGGTAGTAACATATGCAGCAAGGACATTATGCATTATAAAAAAAACAGGAACCATTAAAACGATGGGAACGCAAGATAATGAGAACAATATGAGCACCAAATGACATCAAGGAAAACCTAAAATGTACTGTCAGTTGTTAGAAGAAATGCAGGGAAAGATTTTGTTAGGATAATGAAAGCACAGCGACTGCGATTGTTAGGCCACATAATAGTGACCGTGGATAATAGTATGATAAAAGTTATCTACAACACAATGAAAACCAGCAGTGAAAATATATAAAGAAAGACCGAATATAAAATGGTGGGCTAAGGAATATCGAAATACAAGATTGGAGAAACAGTGTTAATAACAGAAAGGAATAGAGCAGTAGTGAAGAAAGCGGTATCAAACAAAAATATATGAACCATATTCCTAACCCAAATTATAGAAATAAATATGGGTACTAATCATACCCAAAAATGGAGTACGAGAGACCGAGAAAGGAGTGGCAAAAATCCTTCAGGAATGTAATCATTTATTATATACACGGTGAGTCATAATTAGATGTAGAAAATTGAATCAAAGCTTCTTTAGACCAAAACAAAGCAATTAGCCTAATACACCTTAGTACCAAAATGACCTCTTAAAAATACAGGGTGTTAATGAAAAAAGTCTGAATTTGAATTTTTAAAATCAAGTAGCCTAATTTTGATTGTCAATTTTACAAAAGAACATGTTTTTTCGAAATGGTCGATTTTACTAACAAAAGAATCCTAAACCATCAGGTCTTTACTTCAGCCTATCGAAGAGAGGAGTTGGTGCACCGCAACGAGAAAATGTATTGCGAGAGGAAGCTGTAATTGGTTCGGTTTTAGAAAATCTTACTACAAGTACTTGCCGAATTTATAGCCACAAATAGAAATATAATTTTTAAATTAACACTCTTTATCTTTTGGTACTAAGGTGTATTATGTCAATTGCTTTATTTTGGCTAAACAAGCTTTGGTTAAATTTTTAAAACCAATTAGGACTCACCCTGTATATATATATATATATGTCCATATTCGGCCCCTTATCTGCAAAATGTGTGGAAAGATAATAGTTAATGGTAGTGCTTCATACCTTTTTAAACAAGATTCTAAAATTGAGAACTACATGCCGATCACTCTAATGTTAAACTTACAAAGTGCGTAAAAAACCGTTATCAAGTGGCCTTGTGTCAAACAGTAATTTTTGAAAGTCATGTCGTAACTTATTTTATGGATTGCGTATGCACACAACCTCACTTTGACAACTGACAATTCAAGTGCAAACAAGTGCAATAGCAAACAAAAGAATTTACAATCAACTTTAGAAGCATCAACCTAACCAAACAAGTCTTAAAAAACACTTTTGACCATCTGCAAAACATAATCCAAATCCAAGAATATAACATCACAATTTGTACAGATTATAATGATTGCACCAACTCAGTTGCTATTATTGAAGTTCTGGCAACTATTAATACAATTCAAAACTAAAACATTCATATTGAAAGAGGTGTACAAACAAGTTTAAAAATCAAAAGAAGATATGGGTCAAAATATCGTCACGTTCGTAGTAATACTGAAACAATAAAAGGAAACGTGTGTTAATGCAAATTACATCAATTTTAAAATAAAACAATATTACCGGCGGCCGGACTAGAACTTCATCGCCTGCGAATAAGTCTGCGAATGTGATTTCAACGATTGGCGGTAGCCCGTAAGTAAACCGCCTATTCGCTGCACTCGGCCACCGAGAACCCTCTCATCGGTGAGATACGGTTGTCTTAAATACAAGGCGTTTATTGCTGGATTTTTTTATTGTAGAACATTTACCCTGTATTTGTTGGGCCCCATTTTCGGCTTTTTATCTATTTCTCAGTTAAAGCAAAAATAAACATAATATTTTTACGGTGCTAATTCTGTATACAGGGTGTTGAAAAAGTCGCGCAATCGAAGAGTATCATGATGTTCTTCATGGGTAAAGTAACAAAAAAGTTAATACAATTTTTTTTATTCCGACAACCGTTTCAGAGATAATGCTGGTTTTAAGTTAGAAAATATGGCAACACTGTACAAAGGAGTTAAGTGCCAACATGCATGCATTACAAAAAAGTGACCTGTGTCTAGATTCTGATTTTTTATGTTTGTTGTGTGCTTTATAAGTTTAAATTAAGCAATGGTAGTTTATAATATGAAAAGTTGTTTGCACCATTCGCTTGTCCCAAACACATCAGCATATCAAAATATTCATTATTTGTATATTCCATTACTACACGTTTGAAATTAATGTACTAAAATTCGTGGTACTGCCAGAATTTGATATTTTGACAAAACATTGTTTTTTATTGAAATATGGTGACTAGTTTATTGTGCTTAAATACATACAAATATTGCAGGATTGTCAGATCGGTAATTTTGTATTTTCAACAATATTTTGTTCTTTGAGGATGTCTAATAAAACTGTTATTCATTACTATACTAACCGGAAATTATTGATAGAGATTAACGATTTTATTTTGTTAGGAAAAATTGTTAATACAATTAATATTATAGCTGTAGAACAGTTTTTAATTTTGGTAGAAGGAATTTTGTATCTTCCGACATAAGCATAGCAGCAAACTTTTAAAAACGGATTTATGATACTTATTTGATGTCAATTACGGTAGTACTATACGATTGCGGCTCTTTTTCAACACCCTGTATATTGGTTCCAAGATATGACATTTTTCGTCAAAAGTAAAAAGCTGAGCCGTTTGCAAATTATTATTTTCATTTAAATAATAGTGCTTGAGTTTAAGCAAAATTGGTAGAATTTTATTTTGTAATGTGCTCACCCTGCATATATTTTGTCGAAATTTTCTTGGAAGGCATACAATGCGCATGAAAAATACAATATTCCTCCAACAAATAGTTCTTGAGTTATACCGGCAACAGGCAGACAGACCTACCGAAAAACAGACTGCTTTTCGTCATCTAGGGACCCTAAAACGTAAAGACTTTTAAAAATCTTGGACGTTGATTTTTATCGTGGTTACACTACTTTCGTCGTCTTAGACGAGGGGAGTAAAAAGTACAGCAAAGAAGAAATAATGCCAGTAAACGCTGAAAACAAGCTTAAGTATAAGAACTCTACTAGATTTAAATAAACGAGTTTTCAGTTCTTTAACGTAGAGATCACAAACATACTCGATAATAAGAAATGGAAAAGCTAGATGTAACCCGTATGGAAAAGCGTGTTCAAAATAAAATATAAATCGAAGACATAAGATAACGCATGGAAAAAACCTGAGAAAGAGATTTACACGGAACTTCCCTCGTGCGAGTTTGATCAATTTGCAAATGTAGTCCACTGGGATTCGAACTCCGCGCTCCGAAACAAATATTTCGAGCCAATGTCTTGTCCACCGCTAGAGTAACTGGGCCGCGGGGGTGTTCGAATTGGATGCGTTATAAAGCACCATACTATTCTGCCCCATTTGTGATGTTTACCCTGTATCTGTTAGGTCTCATTTTCGCCTGAGTTATGTGCAAACTACTACTTGTATTTATTTCTCAGGTAAAGCAAGGATGAACACAATTTTATTATTTTAAGGTGTTCACCCTGTATAAATTTCTGCCATATTTTTTTGGTTTCATGCCAGGTAGACATAAAATATGCATCCAAAATATCATCTTTCTAAAACAAATCGTTATGGAGTTATACCGTCAACAGGCAGACAGACAGACATGCAGACAGACGGAATTGAGACAACCTGTTTTTCGTCATCTTGGAACCCTGAAACGTAGAGATCTGGAGAAATCTCGCAAGGTGATTTTTTCGTGATCACAATGCTTTCTTCGTCCTTTAGACTAGGGAAGTAAAAAGGAGATGTAGAGATATAAAAAGCTAAAATGGTGTTGAGCAGCAAGAACACTGCATAGCAGAAAAGGAGGATTACCAATCAAAAGATGGAAGCAGGAGTTCATAACAGTTAGAGAATTAAATTGAAAGATTTACGCAATAGACAGTAAGTTTTGGAAAAACAGGGGCAAGTTCTTGCTCAACTTTGAGAACAGTAGACTGATAATAATAATAACGATGTAGCAACAGTCTTACTGCAGCTTACAGAAATTATAATACCTCAAATAATGTCAACATCTTGCACTCATCATTGTCTGAGAAGTCCCGAAAACGAAGCGATTAAAGGTTTACCAAATTCAAATGGAGAAAGCCATGGGTACCATTATATAAAAAAAGCGCGGAGTTATTCATGCTCCAATTGCACTATCCAAGACAAGAAAAACTAGAACAGCCCTTGACAGAGGTTTTGGCATCATTTAATTAGTTTAAAAAAGGTTTAAACAATTACATTTACTGTAACCGTCCTGATTCATAGTAACGCCCAAACAAGCTGACAACCAATTAGAAATACCTAGCAACTATACATATTAAGGCAATCACACTCACAACAGAACATATCAACTCTCCCAATTTTCATTAGCCTTACGTTTAAGTACTGGATTCAACTCCATATATCATTGTAGACAGGCTTTCCATGTGCATTTTTAACGACGTAAGGCATAGTTGGTAACAAAATAATTACCAAAGTCAACGTGAAATTTGACAGTTGATCATTCTTCATTCAGCAATTGAATTAAAGTTGTTGAAAAAACTTAACCACTCAACAAGATGTCATGAATGGGTCTTGTACAACTGAATCACCTTTCACATCTTCTAAATGTCAATGTCATTTTGACGAAAGTAACTTTTTGCAGCTAAATATTTTGTGCACCTTATTTACGCGTGAGTAAAGCAACAGGCTAACGCCATACTGAAATAGCTACTTATCATTTAATTATGATCTATAATGACGATTACAATGAAGCATTTGTTTCAGAATTTCGTTATATTTTGTGGTGCAGCCTATAATAATAGTTTACGTAACAAGTCCGAAAAGAGCATCTTCACAGGACACGTAGGTAGATTTCAGTTCTCACCTTCGACATCGGTCTGACAACCTACAAGTCCTGTAAAGGGGGTAGGAGGTATTTGTACTTAATTTTCGTAATAACCTCAATCAACAAATATTACAAATTAATCAAAACGTCAAATTTTCAAAAATAGTCCTGTAAAGAAATATTTTGAGGTCTAAAAATGGTACAGTAATGCGTAATTTTCAGGACCGGCGCCCAATAAACATTTTATGTAGCTTTTGTTTACTGTTAGTGTTAAACTACTAAAAACAAGTTATAGTTACACTTATATTAATTATTATGTGCATCTATCTGTCAGGTTTAACTCTCGGATTTGCAAAATTGGGTCAAAAATAACCTCAAGCTTACATTTTTTGTGATACTTTAAATGTCGTTAGTGTGCGTCTATATGTCCTTTTTGGTATATGATGTGGGAATGTACATAAATATTAAATCAATGTATTACAGCAGCTTTG
Source organism: Agriotes lineatus (assembly GCA_940337035.1). Taxonomy (NCBI): domain Eukaryota; kingdom Metazoa; phylum Arthropoda; class Insecta; order Coleoptera; family Elateridae; genus Agriotes; species Agriotes lineatus. Next base: position 142,016,626 of record OW679196.1, on the reverse strand, counting down.
CAGTTGCGATCTAGTTTGGCCCTATTCTGGGCATTTGTGTTACACCATTATAGTGTCTCGAATTCGTCTAAAGTCGGGGTGACTGATAATCATTTTAGTCAAAATACACTTGTACACGAAGACTAAAGCTACTGTTGCCAGATTAAGAAGAACACTTAAGTACAAATAATTGCATTTATTTTCTGCCGTTTACAGAATAACTTAAGTCTTATAAGGTTACTTATTAACTACAAAATTCTCAGTTCAGTTTGACAAAGAAAACTCGGTAGGCGTTCTCAAAATTTCTAATAGGCATATCAGAGCAACTCTTAATTTCGGACCTCTAAGTCACACACATGAACGTAACAATGCATAATTGTTCCATACTGCTATGTATTCTTGAAAATTGTAGGTTACCCACGCCAAAATTTGTCAAGCGGTTGACACATCGCAAATGAGCTCTAATAAAGTTTACAACTCTACCAAAGTAATTTGCTTCAACTGGCACTTATTTTTAGCCTAATGTTTTATGGCCAAGTGCCAATTTTAACCCTGTATAAATTTCCCCTTGTGCTTCCATGAGATTCAAATACTTCCATCTTCCCAGAGAAAGGCACGTTCTAAGTACCGATTTTCAGCCTCCTGTTGTAACTTTTATATGACAAATTTTGCCTACGAAATTCTACCTTGAAAATATTTACCTTACAAATTGCTTATGGCTAATTAAAGTACAGTCTATTTGTACAACCGCGTATAGTTCATTTTCACACAAGAACGCAAATCGTAACAACAGTGATAGTATGGTCGTTTATTTGTTATTTGTCGTGTACTTCCACCAGCACGATTATTAAAAACGAATTTGTAAACATTTAAGTTCTAGCTACTCAATGCACGTTGCTGCTTCATTTTGAGAATAATCTGTATAAGTTGCATTTTCTGTATTTTGTAAGGTGAAGCTACATAAAATAATTCGGAGATAAGAAACTTTAGTAAAATACTGAAAAACTGAACAAAGATACCGTATAAACAACTCGAAGGACCGAAATATGAAAAATGTAGGGTTTAAATTTTACCCCATTCTGGTCACTTCTGTAATAAAAAATCTTTGAGGGACCCTAGGGTTAATGCATCTTTATAATGTGATTTTAATAACATGGTGGTTACTAACACGAATCTCTTTGAGGCAGTGCTTGCTGAATTACGTATTGTAAACATTTTTTATTTTTAGAAAAAAAGAATCGTCGAAAACGTGACCAAGTCAAAGCAAATTTGAATTATAAATTCTAAATTCAAAACTGTGATGTTCCAGTTTCTCTACTTATGCAAAAACCCAATAGGTACACACTTTCATATAACATTTCATTGTTCGCAATAGCTACCATATCCGTACATACATAGAGAAATGCATTATAAAAATCATAATCTCCCTAAAGCAGGCGGGTCTCCCGGCTTATTTGAAATGTAATTAACTAAAGCTCTGATGTTATTTACTTGTTACTCAGCAGAAATAATTACATTCTGAAATAATTCTGCTTCCAAGTAAATTTTGTAAGAACCAAGTAAAAAATATTATCTTCAGATCAATTTAATAGAGGCAGATAAACTGTCCTAATGAAAACAAAATGTACACTCCCGCTTTCAGTGTTTATTTTCTTTATATGTTATTGTAAACACACATGCGAACGCTTCCTTGCTCCAACTGCATTATAGTAGTGCTGGAGATGCTTACAGTAATATTTATATAAATGTTTATTAATTGAGTGTCCAATATAATTCCTGTCACGCCATGAGATATTACCCAGATATCTACTTGTAGACATTTATAAGGTAATTATGAACTTTCTTACCTACTTCAACATATTTCAAACTTCACACTGTAAGTAATGTTTTTAGCAAGCGTAGTAGAGAGAGTAATCGACGTACCATGACTTGAGGATTATTAATTCATAATAAGAATTCAGTGGAGTTAGACAAGAAAAATTCATTGTCATCTCGGAAGGATTAAATATTCATGGACAAAGGTGTACCTGAAACAACAAATCACTGTGAGAATTAATGTATTACGTCATGTTTTGGGTAGGGTAAAAATGTAGTTGCGGGCACAACTTGTCGTCAGTATCATACAACATTTATTTAAAAAGGATCAAGCAGGCTGCGCGGAAAGGGAGAAAAAGAACTTAAGGTGGGCAGAAACACAGTGAATAATGAACAAGGGCATACTGGCATGAAAATGGGCTGAGAAATTAATACATCACGAAGACAGTTACGAGGGTGTTTAAGGCGTAAATTAGACCATACATTTTAGCAATTTTTTTAACGTGTAGAGTCGCCTTGAGGTGCTAGTGTTTATTAATATGCAGCCCTTTTGTAGCTAAAACTTAACAATTTAGGTTCCGTTAAACTGGATATTATATTTCTTTTCAAAGGATGTTTCCATTTGACATTTTTTGTCGCAAAGCTTGTCATAGTAAATGCATCTCCAGTATATGCCTTCTTTGACACAGTTGTTTTTCTTGCCGTGGAAGCAGCACATGATTCACTGACTTTCGGCCCGAAGTTCAAATGCTAGGCAAATTTGCAATATTCAAGAGCTCCGCTCCTCTGGCGCGTTCGAAAGGTCAAAGGTTACCAAAAATGGATAGTGCCCAGGGGTGCTCTGTTTGTTATAAAAACGATGTAGCGTATATTAGAAGACCCTTAAAAATAAAAAAAATTATTGCAGACGACAGCAACTTCGCAAGATGGAAATCGACTTGTAATTCAAAACAAAAATTGAAAAATGGGTTCCATATTTTAACGTATCGAATGTCAAAGTAGAAGATAGCTTATTCTCATTTAAGCTTGTGGTAGTTGGTAATACTAATACGATATCTAGAATCAATTAGACTTAAATACAGGCTTAGTTGAATAATGGGGTGTGTTTGTAATTGTTATCCTGACCTTGATAGGCATAATCACTGTGTTGATTTTTCTATAATACAATTTAGTATAATCAACTAAAAATAAAGCTGTTCAAAGATAATTATAGTTATAAGCTGTCGCTAACTATCAAACTTAGCAACATATTTTTTTAATGCCAGTTCCCATGAATTAATATGATGTTCTATTGTTCATAATGCTTAAAGTAAAGAAATAAATTTTTTTAGCATAGTTGATTTTTTAACTTTTCAATAGTAAGTTTCTAGTAGGATTAATTGTATGATGTAGCAACATGTAATTCGCTTCGAAGAGTCACAACAAAATTGCTTCGCAAAATTCGTATTTCAAGGAAATGTAGCAAGTCTTGTACAATTTTAGCATCCTGGAAAACTACGTAACTACTTCCGTTCTGTCCTCTTTCGAAATCTATACACGATGGCCGTATAAAGGGTAGCTATGTGTTCAGCAGTTTTGCCGACCTTTACGATGAAATAAAAATCTTTACAAAAGGAGTATGTCCTCAGCAAAATAAAATCAGCGAGATGTTTCACAAGTAGGGTTGCACTCGCATCCTCCCATATCAAAGAACATCGAACGAAACTGTTCGTATTTTCCAACGAGCCCCTCCACCGCCCTTTAACAGAGCCGAAAAATTTCTGAGCACACGATCAAACGAATCAATCATTTGTTTTAAATGCGAAATTATTAAAATTTATTAGGTAGCCTGTATTTGAGTTTTGCTCTAATTAAAAGCGGAAAGCTTTAACGGTTGAGAAGACATCTCTTGCGTCTAATTGCTTTGTTCAAATTATCTTTTGCGGCCCTTTGGTTGTTTGCTGTTAATTCGAAAGCATTTTTGAGTGTTTCGCACTCGAGATTCTACGATTACAATATTTCAGAATAGAGAATTAGCATGTAATTTGCGAATATGAGAAAAAACCTTATCTGACAGCTTGTAAATTTAAATCAAGAAGACTAAATACACGTTCTGTAACGCTTTAGCATTACTACTACTAACGCTGTACTTCCAGAATTAGGAATGAATAGTTTTAATGCATTTACAACAAATACAATAAGTACAATATATGATTATGATAGACATTTAAAATGACGGAAAAGCTTTAACTACTAATTGGCACACTTGTAAATTTTGATATTAACGGAGATGCTCCCTTGTCTCCGTTTCATAACAGGTAAACACCGGATTATTAGCTAGGATAACTGAGTAAAGGTCTCGTTTGCATCTCAAGGGTTGG
>OW679196.1:141967060-142012372 GCA_940337035.1 Agriotes lineatus | reverse complement strand
GGAACTATTCCATAGCCATACTAGATGAAAATAATTTTTGATCATACTATATTTTAGAATGAAATACACATACATAACCTAACTCATTGCATAACTGTCCCCGACTATCATGTAAAAATTTTATTTGGAAACTAATATAAAACTAACACTTAAACATTGTTTTGTGGATGTATCTCGCTTATTTATGAAAACAAAAAAATAATTTTTACGTTATTCAGGCAGTTTTTGATAAGAATGGAGTAGTGTAGCTAATTTTCCAAAAAAAGGTTTCTAAATTTGAGTTATAGCCTTCAGTTGTATTTTTTAAATGTAACTCACAATTGACTATGTCATCATGAGAAAGAGTATTTTTCCCCATTCCAGTGGTGTAATATTATGCGGGTGCAATTTATTCTTCTCCACTGCATTATAGCACAGAGATTTTCAATGTAGTTTTTAATATTTTATCTTTTTATAGTAGAAGGCTAATGTCATTTCGGATATACCTATGTGTTTAAGCAAAGTTTGTCATTGCGATACATAAAATATCTAAGCCTGTAGCGTTATATAGCTCATGTTGCGGTGTTACTATACTGATCGTTTGATTTACAAAATTATCCACATTTGATGTTGTTGCTTATTATTCATTATATATTATGATATATATTACTGGAATGGAAAAAAATACTTTTTCTCAACATGCCACAGCCAACTATGAGTTCGATATAAAAAATACAACTTTATCGTATAACTAAAATTTCGAATATCTATTGTTTTAAAAAAATGTGCACGCCACTGAAGTCTTCTCAAAACGTAGAAATTACGCTGCTCTATTTTCATAAATAAGTGAGATATATCCATACAACCAAAAGTCGAAAAATCTAACTATTGTTTATAACTCATAGAAAGCAACAATCAAATGTGAATTCCGTAAATAAATCGGCAACTATTGCAACAACGCAATGACAGATACTTTGTTCAGTCAAGTATATTCAAAATGACAAGAGTCCTTTACGAAAGAACGACGAAATATTGAAAACGACTTTGAAAATTGGGAGTTTTTGCTATGTAGTGAAAATTAATAAATCGACCCCACATGATGTACAGGGTCGATATTATGTATGGGACCAAACCTACCCTGGTCAAACGGTTTGAGATGTACGTTACATATGTAATACTTCTGAATAGAGAAAAAAAGCTTTCGATTGATGTATCACACAGCCTAGGTTGCTATTTAAAAAAAATAATTTGGCGAACGCACTTAGAGACAAAATCTTTTTACTTCAGAATATGCAAAATAACCTCAAATTAATATATACCAAATATGAAACGCATATCTCAAACCATTTGACCAGGGCAGCTTTGGTCCCATTTATAATAGCGACACTGTATATAATAATAATAATAATAAGAATTGTTTTTATTTGAAAATAAACAGATATATAAATATCACTGAAATGGGAAAACAATCCTCTTTCTCATGATGTCATAGCCAACTATTTCATTTAAAAAATACGACTTTATGCTGTAATTCAAATTTAGAAACACTTTTTGAAAACTAAATACACCACTGCTTTAATAAAAAAAGTTCCAGAATGATATAGATATAACCTTTTTTTATTTTCAGAAATAAACCAGATATAACCACAAAACGGAAAATCAAAAAAATATATTTTTCCTTTATAACTGGAAAACAAAAGACGATAGCCAAGTTTGGTTTTCACCATTAAGTTTTTCTCGAAAAAGAAGATCGAGGATGGAGAGTCCATTGTTCTACAGGGTGTTTCAGAATAACTGTTCCTAATTCTCAGAATTGAGAGAGGGCATGTTATTCAACACTTTTTAATGATAAACTAGTGTTCGGAAATACTTCCGTTTCGAGATAATACGACATTAACGAATTGAGTACTTGAAATTATCTCAATGTGAAAAGTAACGATTTTATTGATTTCCAGCGGTTGCAATTTTTATTAATATTTAAAAAATTGTATTACAGAAAAATTATAAGAATTGTTCAAAATTATGGCCGCCATTGTCGACACACAAGGTATAACGATAACGAAATATCTGCGGACGATCACGAATGTCATCCAAAGCAAGAATAATTCGAGCCACTAACTCCTCTGCTGTGTCCACAGGTGTCGCATAGACGAGTGATTTAATATGACCCCAAATACAAAAATCAATTGGAGTCATATCTGGCGAACGTGCAGGCCAAAGAATAGGACCTTGTCTCCCAATCCATCGGTTTCGAAATTGTGCATTTAAATAATCTCGAACATTTAAACCGAAATGCGCTGGTGCACCATCATGTTGAAAGACTCAATTCCTTAATGTCGTATTATCTCGAAACGGAAGTATTTCCGAACACTAGTTTATTATTAAAAAGTGTTGCATAACATGTCCTCTCTCAATTCTGAGAATTAGGAACAGTTATTCTGAAACACCCTGTATACCGGGTGACAATGAGACTACGGCCATGCTTATATCTTCTTTATTTATGAATCGATTTGGATACAATTTTATACCAAGATACTAGACATAATTTCTGATTGGCCGATAGATATAGTCAAAATGGTTAACTTCCGGTTTTACCGGAAATGATACTAATTTTGTTCTTTTAAATAAAATACCGTATATATTTTATATTTTTCTGCACCAACGAGTCAAATTACATACAATAGTCTTGCCAAATTTCAATTTTCAGTTTCAGATAAAGATAAAGTAGTGCATGATGCATATCGTTAGATTGGTAATTACATTTTCTATCTAATGGCAAGATGGCCCTTAGTATGTGCCATTTAAAAAAGTGACATTTTCTTAAAAAACGAGTTTAGCAAATTATATTCTTTTATTAAAAGTTTGTTATTGACCTTATTGATACAATAGCTATTATTAAGAGTTGCTAGAGTCAATTAGAAATCTTTTTTCCAAGTCAAAGCCTTATACGGTAAAAAATAAAAATTGAAAAAATAATTCTTTTGTGTAAAAAAATTGAAATTTGGCAAGACTATTATGTGTAATTTGACTCGTAAAATCAGAAAACCGTAAAATATACAGTGTGTTTCAGCAAGTACTTACACAGCGATAAGAGTTCAGTAAAATCATTTTTCTAACGTGTTTGGTATATTATTTTATCGGTTTCAGGATATTAAGCCTTTGTTTACATATACAAAAGTAGGCTGGTAACTAGGTCATAACTTATCTGTAGGGTAATGGAATATTACCCTACATGGCAACCATAACCATATAGCAACCGATAAACTATTGAACAAATCACGGATGTTATGAATCATAACAGCCTTAGAAGTTTTAAAATCCTCGCTCTACGAGCTCGGATTTCAAAACATCTGCGGCAGTTATGATACTCATAACATTCCTAGATATGTTAATAGCTATTATCGCATTTCATGTAGAATTGTAAAATATTAGACTTTTATATAAAAGTTACATTAAATGTCAAAACATAAACAAGCTTTATGTACTAAGGCACAATACGCATCTCCAGTTGATGTTATGCATTTGGCAGTACTGGAGTGTATTGTTGGTTATCTTGTAAGTCTATGTCAAATTTGACGTTAGCAGGTTAGGTTTTACGTCAATTTTAACACAGACTGACGCAAAACCTAACCTGCTAACCTCGAAATTGACATAGACTTACAGTATCACCAACAATATTGCCAAACGTAAAACGAATTGTAGTTGCTATGCTGTAATGATTGCTATGATGTAAAGTACCACATTACTAAACGATTTTGCAAGTAGAAATGTAGTACATTACCATATGAAATGCGATAAACAATGTTCAAGAGCAAGAAACATTGAGTAATAATAAACGCAATAATCAACTAGAAATTTCCAAAAATAATTATAATTTAAAATGCTTGAACTATAGTTGTGAACAACAAAATACTATAAATTATTTAATGTTTATTCCTAGTCAATATACAGAATGGTTTGAATCACTTGGTTTAAAAATTAAGCAGGTTGAGAAGGCAAGGGCACACGGTACTCTTTGACCCCAGCTGCGAGATCTTTTTTATCTGGTTCTTAATCACTAAAATACCTGCTTCATGAATTTTATAAACCACGATGTCAATACAAATTTATTGAATCACTTTTTCGCATGTGTTTAATCAGTATAACCAAGACAAAGTTTCTAAAGTTTCACGACCTTAATCTCTGATGTATAGTGATAAATTCCAGAAACCTAAAACTTTTCTTTTTCTGAGACCGAAGCTCAACAAAGAGCGGTAGAACCTTTCTGTTGGATAATTCAAGACTTACATATGTTAAATTCTGCCACCTCGGGAAAAATTGTAGAGCAGCCTGTAACTTTCAATCGGCTTGTTTAAACAAAATTTAAAATTCTGATTGACCTACATCTGGCGTCTTCTCGTGTTCCTCGAATCCGCGCTCCGGCTCAGGCGGACCCGTTAATTAAATAAGATACTGCGTGCTCTTTCGGGATATCGCAATAATTAATTTAAAATATAAATACGCGCCTAATTAGGTCTCGTCTGCGAGGCAAGCTCAGCAGAGAATTATTCGTGACGAGTGAATACCTTTCAGATATCTCTGCAGGTGTCGTGGGTGAGACACAGAGACGTGCACCTGCTCACCGTTGGAAGGTACACCTACACCAGCGACCAGAGGTTTAGGGCCATCCACCAACCGCACTCGGAGGACTGGACCCTGCAAATCAAGTACCCGCAGCACAGAGACTCTGGAATCTACGAGTGTCAGGTGTCTTCCACCCCCCATCTTAGTCACTACATCCACCTCACCGTTATAGGTGAGATTACTTGCATGAGTTATATATCTGTTAATTTACATCAAAGACTGCCGGGAATTTCCCCTATGTTTGTATGTAATTTCCCGAAAATAGATCTCCCTGTCTGAGCAGGCCCTTCCAAGCCAGAACTAACTGTATTTAATTACTTTGATTATAAGACTGCGTTTAGTGATTTTGTCAGCTGTGAGTGATTCTGATGGATTAATTAAGAATCCTAGCAACTCAATCATGAAAAGAAAAGCCAGAGGATATTCCTCAAAGTAGGTAGTTTTATTTGTAAAACGTCTGCTTGTTCTTTATCCATTCCTGCTGCCCGTACGTCTAACCATTTTCTCCGTACTTATTTTCAACCCATTTCCTGTACAGTTTTCTATCGCTTATCTCATGTAATGCCTTTTCTCCCTTTTTCATTACTCCTTCTATAGGTACCCAATATTCTATATTGAGCATCTTTCAGTAAGTTATACTATATTTCAAATAATGTTGATATAAAGCTAAGATCTTAGGAACAACATAATTATATCAAGTGTTTCAAATAGGACTGTCTGAATGCTTCATTAGCATATCGTCTAGGAGTAAAAAAGCATTTGACCTCAAATTATTATTATTATCAGTCCAAAGTTGTTTAGGTAAATAAGCATAAGCATGCAGAATACCAGTAGACCTTTTTAATCATTTAATTTCTGCAAGTTTATGTGAAGTATGGTAATTGTTATGTCTACCATAAGCCAATTTTAAGCAAGAATTTTGAACAAGTAACCTTAACTCAAACACAGAGAGATAATTGAGACCTATATAGAGTCAGAATAATTACTAGCCGATACATTTGTTCTAAATTACAATCTTCCTTTTGTATACCTTTGGAAAAATGTTTTCTACATCTTATAGGTAACTTTCTCAATGGTTAGCTCTAATTCATTTCGAGTTCGGAAAACGTCCAATTACTAAGCTACTGACAACCACCAAGGACCGATGAGCAAGACTATTATGAAACCGGGATAAAAAAAAAACTGTTAAAGAACATAGACGCTAATGTGCAATGCATCATGTGTGCTAAAGGCAACAATTTTTCGAAAGCAGTTAGATTACCAAAGAATTAGTAAGCTGGTATTGACATTCACAAATGAAACGTGCACTCTGAGTAAAACACAAATGAACATGAAATGTGTAGGATAGAAAGGTGTTAAGAGTAATTTTCAAGGAAAAAAGACATGAACAATGAGAGGTTGAGAAAAACAACCCAAACAATAGTGAATCTGTACAGTGAACCAGATATGAGCCACATGGAAAATATGCTGGATTACCAGTGCTTTTTGTAAGTGAGTTGGACGATAGAAGAAGAGTTCTTTTCCTTCTACATATAATAAATTCGAAAACCGAAGTCAGAAATAGGCAGAACTGAAGTATGTTTGACAGAAATCCATGGATCTTCGTGGTCCCTAGTACTACTACAATCATACTATCAGTGACTAGTAAATTTTTTGGAATATAATTATTTACATAATCTCCAATTGCTTCCAAAGGCAATCAGATTCGTTTTTGATCGGTTCAACTAAATTGAATCGTTTTCTAATATTTTATAAAGCTTTCCCAAATTACTATTAATTTGTTTGCGCACTAAATATACATGACTAAGATGAAAAGAAACTTACACCGGCATATTATCAGCATAAAAGTGATAGTTTGTTACGACTCAAAATTACTTTTACGACCTTCTTGTGGATAGTCTAAATGGGTCCTTAGGACACGTTAATCTTCAAAACGGTAACACTCACACTAATCAAGCCTTATTGTAACAGACGGTTGACCGGCTATTGCTCAGGGAGAAGGGTCAGGGGCTGTTAGGATCAACACGACGTATTTTAGAACAAGATGCTTTCACAATAGGGGTTGATTGTAGGTAATCAGAATAAGGGGGAAAATGAGCGCCACGAATTTCATTGATATAACGGGGGAAAAGCTTTTCGGCCGGTCCCTGTAGAAATTCAGGATCAAAGGACCGAAGCTTTACTTCAACGGTCTTGTACGACTTTCCGGTTGCTTGGGAATCTACCGGCCACCCTACAGTTAATACAATCAGGAAAAAACCCTCACATGTACACAAATACATATACGTATCATAAACAAAATTTCAGGGAGTTGTAACGAATGCAATTCTTTTAAAATTTAAGTATGTAGGTAAATGATTGACATGAATAGTTGTAAAAGGAGTTAGTAATCCTACCGGTGTCTTAAAAAGAATTACATCTAGTAGGTTTTAAATGTACATTTTTATGTGCTAGGTTGTTATTGTTATTGCATTATGGGAAATTTACAGCATACTAGATGTAATTCTTTTTAAGACACCCGGTATAGTTTACTTAACAACGATAGGCATGATACAAAAAGTACATTGGTTACATTGAAAAAACAGTGATGAACACTGATCAGGCCGCACAAAAATTATGTATGATATGACGCAACAATGATGACAATTTATTCTAAAATTAGGTCAAGCGCATCGGCTCCAAATATGGATGTTGCCACGTATACATTAGGTCACTTCAATGTCAACACAATCGCGCCGCACAAACGCGCTAAAATTACACAAACGAGAAAAAATCAGGTAGTTTACACTAATTGCGTGATGAGCGGCAATGCTGCTGATTGGTGCAACCGATAGGTCTCACCATCTCGTCGAAGTCTCTGCAGATTGTTAAAGGTCAGAGAAGATTGTTGGCTGTCGAAACGACGTTATCAAATGAACTCCCAGAAAGCGGGGTTTTACATGAAGGTTTTTGTAGCGACAAGCATTGGGCAAAACGACACCTAATTACCACAGTTCCCTAAATTTGGCACGTCGGAAAATCTCTCTCGTAGAAATCAGCCAAAACCTTAATTGCATTCCCAGTGCTACAATACAACAAGGAAGATCGATTCGGCTGAAAACGCACCCACTAAAAGAAGTTCAACCATACACAACCGCACCACAACAAGTATAGGAACAACGTCGTAACGCTGCTGCTGAGTTAATGCCTCGAGACGTGGTCGGCAGAAAGAAGGGTTTGGGGAGCTTTTGCTTGCTTTCCCTATCCCACTCATGCAACTCATTCGCTCTAACACAATATTACAATAGCTTCTTTGAGCCAAAAAGCGGTACGCCGTGATAAACATGTGCCGACGGATTTGTTGAGGACGGGGCTCACATCACCAGACTCGGTTTTACGACGTGACGTTAGAGGACATCTGGCTCGAGTCGCATACGTGGAAGCCATCCAGAAAAACTACTATACTGGAACGACCGGGAAGCGTCGATATATGAATTTGACAACGGAGCGCGGTGTTGCCAATATTTGAAATAACAGATGCGGGAAAGCGCAGATATTTGAAATGCAAGTGCGGGATTTTAAACCGACCTTAACAAGTTTGAATATTTGGTGAGTCTAGTTGAAAATGTTTATAGAAAATAAAATGGGATAAAAATAGATCCTCGAGACACTTCCTATTTAACTATTGGAGGATCCAAACATGAATATTTAAAATTGCTATTTGATTACAATTTTAAATACAATTAGAGAAAGGTTGTATGGCACGCGGATGTAATTCATAATCATATCTAACAGCACAAGGAGTATTATATCCAAGCGTGTCAACAGATTTTGAGTAGTCCCGTAATACCAATGCAGCATTGTAAGTTTAATAAACTGAATTAAAAACATCATCATTCATTTTTAACATTGCAGTACTGCAAAACCAAATTGCTCCGTGTGTAGGTAACATACCCTTAGCGTGTTGTATGGACTGACTTGCAATGTCTTTCTCTAAACCTCTGAATAAAACTAAAAGTCAAAGTTCATTAAACGAAGATAGTTGGGTTACTTTTGATGATATCTGAGTATACCATCTTTTATTTTGACCAGTAATTCTGATCAAACTCAGAGGACAGGCCCTCAATATCAACTTGATACAAGGCTAGGTCCTGAGTGGAAACAAAAGTGGAGATGAGTCAAAGGAGTTTTACGCCCACATTCAGGCAGTGATGAAGAACACCAAGTGACACGAGTTGGCCATTCTAATAGTAAATTTTAATGCCAAGATTTTGCTAAAATCAGGTCAGGCTCATTCATATCTGAAAAGCGCCTTGATACAGACCTTACAAGAAAAAACACAAATTTTCTTCGTGTGGATTAATCGTAGTTTCGGTAATAGCATCATTTCAGCTAAGACTTAGCTTGGTGCTAATGGTCCCCTCAGATCACAGCCAGCTCATTGGTCAAGTACGAACTAAACTTCGGAAATGTTTCTCTGAGAAAAGATAGACGAGATTAGAGACGAGACAAGTCCAATATGAAAAAGTAAAGGTAGCAACTGCCAAAGCGCTTTCCAGTGAGCTCGGGTAAACTCACAGAACTGACACTCACGAGGAGGACATTCAAATAATCGCTAAAAAGGGTTAGCAATTAATGTTTTTAGCCAGACCACAGACAACAACGAAAGCAAGATTGGATAAGGTGAGAGATGGTGGGTATGATGAAAAAAATCCACTGACATCGATGCGTACTGATCATCCACAAAGCATTGGAAGGAAGATCGGGAAGAACAAGAAAACACGAATGAAGGCAAATTCCGGTAAATCGAGCAGCTAAATCAAAATCAAGATATCGTCTAAAAAAAAAACACCCGGGGGCTACGGGAAAGATCCGCCAATATCGTTGATAAAGAGTCTCTTTGGAGAGACCACTGCCACGACAATCCACAAATCTACGGTCTCGAAATACCGATAGTAACTGTCTAAATTGAAGCATGCTATCAATTTTACTTACTAAAACAGACACATCACCAAAACCTGAGAAAGTGGCTGTAGACCATTTAGAGATCGTGGAAGAGGTTTGAACCAGCCTGACGAACAGCGTGCTGAAAATCTTTATGAAAGTGGTACATACTCGCTTGTGCTTATTCAACGATGTAGAGTAGTCAATTGCGATACATACACATGTTTCGTAGACTACACTGAAGCCTTCTAAAGATGCCAGTGCAAGGAAATAGTAGGTGCGTTAAAAAAGTGATATTGATACAAAACATATCCATGTAATGACACACATTTACTAGGTGCTCTGAAAACAAAGTGCAAGCATTTGAAGTGTAGATTTACCACCAAATTATATAAGTCTCCTGGCTTGCTCACATCTACCATGCGAAGAGGTACCAACCAAAACTCATAAAAATCGTTAAAAGTAAGGAAACTGGACTGCATTGGCGACGTACTGAGAAATGGATAAAGCTACCACTTATTGCAATTATTTATCCAAAGTAAAGTGGAAAGGCGATGGTAGAATATGAATCTGTCGGCTGGCCAGTCTGTGAAAATTGTTTGGTATCATCTTCACTCCCCGAAAACTTTTCGGATCGCAAACAATAAGATTCACATCAGTATGATGATAGCCAACATCCGGACTGGAGAACCACAGAAAGAGCAATAAGAAGAATTGTTTAAATTGGAAGCTTAGCAAGATCATACTTAAAACTAAATGCACAAGGCAATGATCAGACATGTTGTACAGACTGGACTCAGCATAATCGACTACCAAATTGGTTGGTGATTTCCTAATCAACTAATGTAGCACACAAATATTTAACAACCGCTACATACGTATTTAGACAGCTAAGATGTCATCTTAAGCAGCCTTGAAGAAAAACTAATACGACAAAGTTGGTCGAAGATACGCTCTTCACCAAATTACCAGTGAAAGTCTAATGTAACATTAATTAAAGAGTCCTTGTTAGATTTTCAATAATTTATGTTAAACCTGTACCAGTCACATATGTTATCATATTGTTCTGTATTGACTTACAACGTGGTATATTTATTTACGGTTGTGTCCCACAAACACTTTGCTCCACAAATATAATTATTCACACGTTGTTGACGTTATATTTTATAGCTATAATGTTGTGCCCAACTATTACAATTTGCCCCGCGTTGTTAGCGACATTATATGTTCTGGCTCCACGTTGTGGCGCCTATTTTCATGTTATAATTGACTATGTTATAATGGTCTTCATGTATGAAAATGGTTTTATGTTATACCAATAATAATTATTTTAGCTATTACATTTGGCTTTGACTATACTTTAGTTTATTTTCAATCAATTCCTTTTTTAAATTGAATTTTAAGTAACTTATTTGCTCTAATTACGGATTATCATTATTATAAAATCTCTAACTCCTACACTTTACTGTTAACTGAAACACAGGTCGGATTCGTTCATAATCTAGATTGCTTTTATTTCTGAAATTTGATTCTTTTATTTCATGACAACTTATACGTCTGTCACCTGTCACTTCAAATTCTGCAAGTGCAAAATCAATTACAAATACCTTCTCGTTACATTACTTGTCATTCAACAATATCAAATAGTAAGTACTCCCCTCTTTAAAGTTACCTCACTTCACTCTTTCAAATTTTACATAAATACCTCTATTCTGTCACCTGTTCGTGGACCTCGATACTCTCCTTTACCAAGCCAAACGCATCCGGCAATCTTACATAGATCTCCCAACGTCCAAACAAATCCTCGTACTAACTCCACCAAACACCTGGATCCGCAAAGGCCCCGGCCACACACGATACAGCACCTACCAAGTTTCTCCAGCAGAACTGTCAGCAGCAAACGCCATACACGTCTTCTTACCAAAATCCTCAAGTCAACGACGACCTGGTATCACGAACCTCGACTAGATGCAAGTTACAAGATGTCACTTCACTGACAAGCTTGTCGAATTAGAACTCCATTAGATGAAAACCTCCTATCCACCCCATAAAACGCTCACTCTGCTAACAATGTCGATGTAAACCACTTCCAGTAAAACCATTCCCTGTTATCCAATTCATATGATGTAATGTAATTTGGCAATACACTCAGTTCAGCATCCCATTCCAGAAATTTGCTTTTGTAGATTATAACTGGTCTTAATCCATATCGTCCTCACATCTTTTAATCTTTTAAAATTTACTTTTTATTTTTTCCACGCCAATTTTAGTTTAATTCACAACCCTTTTATGTTCTAAACAGCTTATACTTTTATAAAGGGTTTATTTTAGTAATTTTAGCCGCTTACAAATGTATTACATGCTTTTGTACCAAATAATTTTTACAACTGATAAATATTATTATTTCCTTAGTGATTTATTTTAGCATATATCTTTAAAGTTTAACACTCTATAGCAACTTTATTATATTTATCTAACACCCACTACGTTGAATGATTACTCTCGAATAAGTATATGTCATTACTCCTCCACCTCACTTCAGATAATAATTCAGTTATGTTTGAATCTTACTGTTTCTTATATAGCATCATCCAATTGAATTTTAAATTCTATTTCATTTCTTTACCAAATATATTTTAATAATTTCGATATCCTTCTAATACTTAAATTCATCTTTGTTATTTAATACTGTATGTTTCCCGTTTTTAATTGGATATTAAACCCTTATACTAGAGACTATTACAATATGTTTAGTAGAAGCAAAGGAAAAATTAAAAATGTTAACACTAAATTAACCAAGGTGTGAAAAAATATAGAGATGTATCAAACGAGTTAAAATAACTGATTTAAATTTGGCGTGTGCATTGTATAAGGGTTTTCAAGTTGCGCTCGCAACCTAACGACTGTCATTGAAGTGATTCCAACGAATTAACGTACTTTCCGAAGCGCTATAAATCGGATACCAGTCCATCGAGACCGTTTGACTGGCGCCTTTAGTACGTGTCCATGCAACGAATGTAAATGGTAAACCTCACATTTTACATACGCAGCTTCATATGCTGATTCGTGAGGTTAACGCGAAAACAATCTGGGTTGAGCTTCTACGTAAAGTAGATCTTGCGTCCTATTGTCATGTCACTAAAGCAGCTTGATATCTTTATATTTAGATATAGATATAGACAAGGGAAGGCCGCTTTGGGAAAATCTGGCAAAAAACAGCCCCAGTAAACGATTCCGATCTGCCCACACAAATTACAGAAGCGATAACGTACCGAATTAAAGCAGTTATCACAAAACAGCTCGGCCTAATAAAAGTGCTAAGCACGTCTCAACTCTCAACAACTAACGTTACACCGCTGTCTAACTAACTACAAGTGTAGTACAATGGATAAACAGCTATCCTGTAATTTATGCGCTTCTGTTCGTAGTATTCAAATTTAAGCATGCACCCCGATTCTAAATAACGAGAACAAGAGAAAATTCCCTAGATTGTTATGAATATTCAAATGCGGTGCAATGCAAACCTGGAAATATAACGAAGTATTAGTGCAATTGAACTTAGTTGTGGAACAAGCAACTTTAATGGCATTCTGCAGATAAAATAATTTATCAAGTTCCTATCTCTAATTAAACTAAGTGCAACAACTTTTATACATTTGAATAATAGCTATTCTGCTAACGTTCAGTGAGATTACCGCCGAGGTATAAATTATGAAGAAGCTCAATTCGATTAGCACTAACTAGCGCGTTTTAAATTATATGTACTTGCTAATATTATCAAAAGTTGAACATCCCAAAGCTTGCTTGCCAAAATTAGAATTGAGCGTCTTTTTTATGAAAACAGAATGCAACTCCAAGCTGTAGGTTCAAACTGAACAAGTCATAAAATGCACAGGCAGTAAATTTCGATATTCTTTAAATAAAAAAAACTAGATTAAATTTAACCGAATTGGATACAAATTAATAATTATGTTGACCAACCATCCAAACAAGTACTTGATAAAATTTTTCGAAGATATTTCCGTTCAAACTAATGTATTCTTGGGTTATTACAAACTGCGAAGAGTATATTTTCTACGGAAACGTACCGAAAACTGATCGATCAAAGACTTTACGTCTACGATACATTCATCGGATAATGGGAGACGCGAGAAACAAGAATTATGAACAGCTAAAAAAGGGCCCAAAGCCGATAACAACGGAAAGCTGCCTTCAACCGGTCGACAGAATGATAACCTAAGTGTTAGAGTAAGATAAAGGAAAACAAGGAGAAATATAGCAAAGCACAAAGCTGAGCATCTACAAGGAAATTATTTCGCTGATTTCAAGTTCAAAATATATTTGTTTATTGTTTTATATACCAACCCTAATAAGTCTATTATAATTGCATTGCATTAAAACTATTTTCACAATTCGTCCAAACGGAATCAGCGAGCAGTAATCTGATTTTCAATGTGAAAATAGATGTGTATAGAGAAGCTTACTGATTGAACACAGTTGTAGTTTAGTTGCGTAACATATAACAAGGTAAATGACTGATAATAATGTACAAGATTTGTCACCTACAGGATAAAAGGACGTTGTGAAATCTGTAACTACTATTAGCCTTGTGGAATGAACCTAACGGGAAGATAAGGATATAATTTTCAAAAATCACTCAAAAATCCTGCAACGTCCTCCGTACACATCAACTTTGTTGTTAAAAGAATTTCATTTTTAAGTGTGAAACTAAATGGCAAGCTGGGTCGACGGATTTGCTTAAATACATTGTTATTAACATTTACTCAAATGTTTCAATTGAACTTATATCGCAAAATTCTAAGAGTAGCGAGCTTCATTCCACTATTATTGTACCAATAATTTCTACAAAACCTACTTCTAACCATTTAGTCAAGTAGTCTAATTAGTTGCTCTATAGAAAATGTCATTGCACTCAGAAATCAACTTCTTGTAATTAAAATAAAGCCTATACTAATCACGATAAGTAGCCTCAAACCAAACCATATTACAAGTTTAGCTTGTTACTTCACTCAAACGTAAATAGATAAACGCACTATGTAAATTAACAAACTGATTTGATATTCAAACGTATACAGATACAAAGGTAGTAAGAAAGCGACACAACTTCGCAAATTCTTTTTATACAATGCTCCCCATTGTTTCTCCCTTCGGGATTTGGAAAGCTTTTACCTGCTTGGTTTTCCAAACAATGATCAGCCTCGGAGGTGGATATTCTTCGACTGAATACCATACCCATGAGCCATTCCAAAGCTCTCGCTATCTAAGCATAAAAAATAACTTTATTCGCAACCATATATGTAATGTTAACATTCCTGATCTCATTTGACTGGAGGAAGTCGTACATTTCAGCCCGCTACTTCCCGCACTCACTTCCCGCTTAAGTGCGGGAAGTGAGTGCGGGAAGTACATTCCCGACCGCTGAGTAGGTAGGGTCACTGGGAATCTCGTTGATCCATTCATGCGCGTCACAACCTGTCGTATCATAATATAATAATTTTTCCAATTATTTTTTAGAATAAAGTGGTTGCGAATAAAACAGTATACAAACCTCGACAGGAAGTTTCCTTAGTCTCGAGATAATAGCTGATTTCGACGCTTCGCGTCTCAATCAGCTAAGTAATGTCTCGACAGTAATGAAACACTTCCCATCTCGGGCTGTAATATACTATTATCGATAGATCTATTCAGTAATTTAAATTTACCGTAAAACCATATTCAACGTATTTTGAAAATTTTACGATATTTATTTGCTCTAAGGTCATGGATGATCGCTCTTTGTTCTCGAATTTTTTAAATTTAAAACAAATTTTCGAACTATTTTAAGTACCCTTGTCAATTTTAACTTTTTAAACTTTTTCAAACGCTTAGAAAATAGTAAAAACGTCACAAATAGAACAACCAAAGTAAGTGTAACAAAAGAGATTCTAAAGGCAATTACGATCTGTTATTTTAATGTTTTCTTTTGCTATAAAGTTTGAAAAAAAATTAATGGTATGATACCAACATAAAAATATTATCGACGCGTAAAAGACACATTCTTAATCGACTAAAACTATAAAAAATCTGGTGTGATACACGCACATAACTTCTTTTTACAGTGATCTTATAATTGGCCAAAAATTTGGTTTCAATATGTAGGCATTTGTCAAAAATTTTAAAAAATTACAAACTCTACAGAAATCGTACAAAATAGAGAGTTACTTAAAGTTAATAAAAAATGCAAAATAAAAAAAGAAAAAGACGAAAAAAGAAACCCATTTTAAAGGTATTCAACTGAAAAATCACCCAGCTCACATCAATACACATTAAAAATGTAATAAAAATGCAACCTTTGAAAAAAATCATTAGAGCCGTTTTTTAGAAAATCGAAAAAACTGAAAAATCATAATCATCGTGTTAATGCGATTTTCTTCAAAAGCTTGATGTCGCCTCTAGTACACAAAACTTTATATATGAATGTTCAAGTCCTACATACCCCTTTCCAGTTTTGAAATATTCTGTTCACACACGCGTGCACGCGCACGCCCACTTGCACTCGCACACACCAAACACGCACACGCGCACACACACACATTTCATTATTTTGCTTTTTCGCTTCTTCTTCTGGAGTTTTCGACCAAAGTATATAATTCTGAATGGTAGTATTCAAAAAAGCCTCTTTGCTTCGATTGACTTCGTGTTGGTTATGTAATAATTTACTGTTTTCTAATTCCTTATTGAATACATTCCCTCTACCTTTAAAGTCTGTCCGCGATGCTTCTTGAATTTGTGGAAGCCTTAGATTTGTGTAATTCCCTGGATTATTTCTTGCACTTCGGAAAATAAATTGTATAGTTATAGGACCAGGTTATTTTACTGAAGGAGATTACACTTGGTGAAGGGATGAATAGTTGTAGGATAAGATGCGAATGGAGTAGCTAGGCCTAACTACTTCTTAAGACATTTTTAGCCTTTGTCTATTGACAAATGAATACACTTCAGAGTTTAAAAGTATGTTAAAAAATCAAATAAAGTAGAGAGCTTTATATACAATTAAATTTTATCGTAGATCTAATAACCTAAGAACAAAAAACACGTCTACCGTAATTGTTACACATTGTGAACTAGTTTTTCAGTATAATTTTCTTTTTATACGCCAGTAGTTAACAACTTGGAATAATTGGTGGCCTATGGATTCCAGATCAACAGGCCGCTAGCTTAAATTCCGTTTCCTGTAGTATCGGTGTTAGCACATTGCTATACCGCCGTCTTCAAAGTTGCGTAAACTTTTCTTTTTGTTAGTGTATGATTAAGATTTGTCCTTTTAAAATCAATTAGAGCTTTTTCATATCCATGTTTTAAGCAGCTTAAACGTCGGTTGCTTGATTCGCGTCGCGTTTGTACAGCTCAATCAAAATTATTTGTACCTGGGAACAAACTTGGCTCAAATGTGTATTTGGTGCGTTAAGTATCCACCTACAAAGAGTATTATTGAGAACCTGACTTCAGCTTCTTTAAGATGGGAACAAAGCTAATTTCCAACGTACTCGTAGAAGAATTCTGTTTTCAACGAGTCATTCTCACAATGAAAAACTCCCCATATGCTAGCGACAAAATGTACTATTTAGTAACAAGGGAGAATGTAAACATAACAATTATGTATGTTTTAGCTGCACTGGAGTCTACCTCATAGACATGCCTTGCACCTTTAGGGACAAGAACTTTAACATTATTACAGCATAAAAAGCAAGCCTCGTTATCGATATAAATTCGCTATGGTTTCAATAGCATATCATAAATCGGAAATTGTTGCACTAGCAGCTGTCACGGACTCTGATGTTCGATGACAAAGATTCGGGTGGCGTTTAAGGTTTACTTTATACCAACCGCCTCATGGGAGGTTATCGTTGACAGAATTTTCACGAGAATTAGAAACCAATCTTTCACGGAAGTCTTTATACCCTATTTTCAGACGGAAAACCTTTTTAAATAACTGAAACATATCCATTTTTGTTGACTTTCTCTTCTTCTTGAGTTAGTAGGTACTGTTGGCTCAATACTTGTTTTATTTCTAAACGCATCGCTTTGTCGAAATTACAGTGGTTTTCGTGTCACATAGGATCTAGTGATAGTCTTCCTCCGAGACATTGCCTCTTCCATTGATTCTAGAGCGAACAGCGCATTTTCTTCTGTAAAGCATTTATTATATATTAACAACGAAACTCAGTCATTTGCTACCTGAGTATCACAATTATTTGCATTTGGCCAAACAGTGGCTGAGGTGATTTTGGTCCTTAAATTATTATATTACACCGAACAAATCAACATCGTTCGAATACGATGGCATGGTTGTTTTTTTATTTCAATTTTATGACAGTAATTAGCGTAGCTACTTAAATAAAATACTAATATGAGAGCAAAAATTCTAATTTAAAACACTATACATTGTAACTAATCGAAATATTTGCTCAAAAATGCATCAGGTCTTAATATTTTCGAGAAAAATTTTACATAAAATGTTAGTGTGTTAGAAAAGCTGTACGCACTTCACCCCATTTTTAAGATTTATAAAACGAAAGTATGACGAAAACATCTAGCAATGTTACCACTACAGTCTATAAACACAAAATATACTAAAATTTGCGAAAATATTTCGACTATGTAACGATTCGTTTGGTAGTCTCCCCGTCGGGACGTTAAATTAAAATCAGAGGTCTTCTAAAACTAATTTATTATTTTAATAATTCATTTGCCGTATTTGTTTACCTTGCTAGCTCAATATGTACAGCACCCTGAAATACCACAGTTGTGGTTACGAAGAATCACTATTTGCGTAAAACATGAAGATGGCCTGCATCTGTGGTGTTCCCGATCTGAAAATAAAACCAATCTGATTACACAAATATATTTATTTTACACATACGTGACCATTTCTACACACAAATCTGCAATAAGAATGAAAACTACGGGCGAATCCTTGGGGCTATTCGCATTTACAGTTATACAGTTGGAGCATACCTGCCTTGAACCTTAAACCACGAAATGTTCAGAGTTAAACGCAAAGACTTAACGCATGACAGCAACCCTACCCTACATTAGGTTATCTGGAAATTGAAACATGAAAACTGCAACGTATGCTCGAATTCGATTCACTCTGGATTGCGTCACCAAACCTTAAACGGAGACATGCATGGAAAATTATCACGCACGATGCGCGGCAATATGCTGACTGCGAACTCTGCCGCGATGACGGCTGACGTCGCGAAATCCTGGGAACGCCTCAAAATCGCTGTTGGAGTGTCGCGATGTATACTTACCCTGTACACAACAAACATGGCGTTTACTTCAAGTGTAAACGCTGTCTTGTGGCATCCACATAGGCAACCACTATTGACTACAAGGCTTCCACCCGCTTCTTTGGAACTCGCCGCTTGGCGATATTTACTTCGCAGACATGAACTTTAGGACAGAACCTGCAGGCTACTGGATATCCCAAGTTACAACGTTTAAGCCTTATTAACGACATACAAGCTTGGAAATGCAAGCTGGCTATATACGTAATCATGAAGATAAACAATACAGGCGAGAGAAACCATATGCTCGTTTCAATTATTGCAATCACTACAAGGTGGCTGGATGACTATATAGTTTACCCAAAAAGTTCTCAATAAAATTTATTATTTCCTAGAGTTATTTAAAGGGCGTTTAATAAATAATATTAGAAATCTAGTATTTAAACAGAAATGCAATGTTTATTACTAAAAAACGATGATGAAATTAATTGTAGTTTCTTCGTATGAATTCTAGATTATTGGAAACGCAAAACAGCAATTATTTTAATTATGCAACCTTAGGTTAATTTTAGATATACGTATAGATGATTCTTCTGGTTTCATTTCTCTGTAACAAAATCTGGTTATTCCTATGCACTACATCACGCGAAAAACAAATGATCTATAAGCTTGCAGTGGCTAATTTTTTATTGTACGCAAATACACTGACTGTAGTATAAATAAAACATTGAAAATATCATAGAAAATGTTTACGTTTTCATAAACAATACTGCTTCTAGCATGACATTTATCAAAATGAACCCAGTATCAGCAGTGTTACTCGTCTAATTTACGTATTAACCGCAGTTGCCCTCGGCCTCCTTTTCCTACCACTAATAGTGTGGCCCCCTTAATGTCTTGTTCTCAACCTGGGAAATTATGACTAGGCCCTAGTCCTATATATTTCTTCTAGAAAATAAGATTTAAGGTGAACTGTGTTCACGTGATTTGCCCTGCAGTTCTTCTCGATCTTAAGTAGATAGTTATTGTGAAACAAGCCACAAGGGAAGAGAAGAAACATGTGCGGCCTTTAAGTATGAAAATCAGTGCAAGCAGCTGTATTTTACGTAAGCTAGAAGATTTCCAACTACTTCAGATAGTATGTGGATAGGACTTCTGTATTTTAAACTACATGAAGAATAAATAATCATTTAAAATTACAGCAAAACTCAGTTATCTCAAAAAATTTCTATACTTGGTCTTCTTTATTTTAATAGTATCTCACCAAAGAACATTATTTGCATTTCTTGTCTTTTTGACAGGCTGTATATTACCTCATACCTATTTGTTTATACATTGACAAGAAGTTTTGGGTTGCTCGCTATAGACGACTTTAAGGCCTTACTGGTTTGGAAGTAGCAGAGCATATCTAAATCCTACAAGTAATGATAAACATGATCGAACGTTTACACCGTCATCATTTTGTTTGTGTTAGTATATGCAGTGTTCAGTTGAACTTTCTGCTTTGAGTAGTAAAATTGTTTCACTGCACTTGAAAATTTGTCAGACCGAAAACAGCACTCCTATTGGGAATGGGGAAAGGAAATGCTATTTTTATATAGCTTCTGTTATTGGCAGTTGTCAAGGAGCCTTCCTGAATTAAAGCCATTAAAGCCGTTACACTGATTTATAAAATTAACGCTGATCCTTCAGAGAATCCTCATATAATCACTGCAATAAAATGAACAACAAAGTGATTTTGCTAATTAACAAGTTCCTTGTTTGTATCACTTCCGAGATTGAAACAACCCGGCCGAGTCAGTTAATACCGGAATCATTAACCTAAAACAAATTGCAAAACTCCTTAGGCTGTGTTTGCAACTTAAATTGCGTTTTTATCAATCTGCCTCCACTGTTTTTTCCAGCATCGATCGTGTTGCTCTTTTAATTCGTGCGGCTTATGGCGGTCAGATGTGGCCTCCTTTTCCGCTCTTATTTACTACCGGTAAACTCGGTTTAAGTTCATCTAGACGCCACATCCCCATATCTCCAATTTACGACGTCTAAGTCGCCCGCTTTATTTCATGGGCCAGCTAATTTATTTCGACGTCCAAATCATATCCCGATACAGCTCCAGCCATAAATCGTTGGACCTTTTTCAAAATTCTGACTAATATCTTCCCAGCGCAGCCGGCAATTACGTCAAATTGCTTTGGAGATTAGAAATAATTAAATATGATATTTGGGCGAAGCGGAACCAAGTATTCCCTGACGTCGTTTAACAAGCATTTTTCCGGGTCCCACAAAGATATCTAATTGCTTCATCACTTAAATTTCTCGCCGATTTTAGGAAGAAGAATGTCGTTATTCAAATGAAATATTTGGCCCCTGTTAAATCCGCACGTGTTTTTCTCTGTTCGCCAAATGCGCTAGTCCTGTTTTCGAACACCACGGAATTTTTAATCTCTGCCTTTATTCAGTCGCATTTTAATTGCTCGCCAAAGTAAATCACTATTAGCAGATGGGCCCGCAAGGAAAAGCTGAATGGAGTAGTCTCCATTAGATCTGGAGGAGATATCAAAAAGTTTATAATTTAAATTTGAAGTAACATTAAATCGCTTTATTAAATAATGTATTCAGAGCTCTCGTTGCCGTTCCCGCTAACCTCATGAGTAAAATACTTTAATCTTGTTCTGGAAATAACCATAATTTTCGTTTAATACTGAACGTGTAGGTCGCAATCTTATTTAATGCAAAAGTTGATACTGCACAATTCTGGATTCTTGTAATTATGTTCACCAAATAGACTCTGTTAAAATGGCTATTCGCAGAAATACTGAAATAGCAATGTCATCTCAAACCATCAGTGGGGAGTGTAATACCGAATGCCACCCAAATCAACCTACGCGTATACTACGTGATAGTCACCACCTAATTTAAGAAAAACTTACATAGACCTAGTTGTGGATGAACGAGTAATAATTTAAAAAAATGAAAGTATTTATTTTCTTATTCAAAAATAGTAACTTTTCAAACTAAACTCTGGTGAACAGATGAACTACGAACGCCCTTATCAATACCAAAGTTCATGATTATAAAAATTTTAAATGAAATACAATTTCTGAACAACAAACAATCTCCAGGACAAAGCCTAATAAGACCAACCATACTGAAACAACTATCTGAACAAGGAGTTAAATTCCTGAAGATCCTGTTTAACGGCATTCGGAGGGTAACACATTGGCCACTACAGCTCAAATTTGCCCAGATCATCCTCATTCCCAAATCTGGGAAACCTTCCTATGACATCCAATCATAGCGATTTATAAGTCTCCTTTCAGGTATGTCAAAGCTACTGGCAAACTTACTTCTAAGGCGAACAAATAAATACTCCCTGCAAGATGAATGGCTGCCTAACCACCAATTCGGTTTTTGATATCATCATTCCACAATCCAGCAATTGAACAGAAATGCCAGGAGGCTGTATCAGGTTTCTGTTGGTTGCACTGGTTCTTTATCCCTATTTTTTAAGCACATGAATGAGACTGCATTCACGTTTTAATCCAATGTAGTCAATGGCACTTAAAGGGATGATAATTAGATAACTACCTGAAGTGCAGCCTCACACTTCAAACTTTAGGCTTAGAAAGGTAGTGTCGATGTAATTGAATCAAACAGCAAATGTCGATTGATTTATTACAAAAATAAACGGTCTATTTGTAGAAAAATTAATTGCTTAACTAAATAACAACATATCAAAGTACAAAGGTGTAGTTCACTAGAACGAGTCTAATATTACAAAATAACTATTCAGTGGTTAAGCAGTATCGCTTCCTCCTTTGTTTGCAAGTACGATCGCTGAACTCTTGATTATAGGTCGTTTATTTGCGTAAGTTACTTGGTTGCAGTTTACGGTCTTTAAACCGGCGTAATTATGAAGCAAAAACTGGCTTCTAAATTGTGAACGATATTTCGTAAATTTTGACTGAAATTTATATCTGTTTAATTCAAAATTAAACAGCAATGCTACTGCAGAAACAAATTACATACAAACTGCACTTCAAACTAAACTATTATGTTCTGCTGTGCTGTTAGATGTCAAACAAGAATTCAATAGAGTTTGGCATAGAGGTCTACTATTCAAAATAAAGAAAGCATTTTTCCATGCGTTTTACCGCATTCTTCAATCGTACCTTGCCAATCGAAGCTTTCAATCAATCACTGGTGACGGAGTATCCCATTTTGAAGAAATAAACGTAGGTATATCACAAGATAGCGTCCTGGGTCCAGTGTTATACTTACTCTTTACCTTTAATCTGCCAATTTCCAATAAAACAATGTTAAGCACATTCGCAGACGATGCGGCTATTCTATTCTATTTGGTTTTGGAAGGACAATTACTTCTGCACATTTCCATGCTTTTGGCACATATTGCAATCTTAGCGCACAATTTATTAGCATCGTAAGCTTCACTATCCCTTTTCGTGAAAGGTTTTTCAACACTTCACCGTTGATGAGGTCGAAGCCTGGTGCTTTGTTGAGATTGATGTTGGTCTTTATCTCATGTGTCACTTCCTTAGGTGTTATTAGTTGAATGTTTTTGTGATTGACTTGAGATCGTCTAGCTCTAATTACCTCGGTTTAAAGGTTTCCTCAAAGTGTCTTGTAAATGAATCCGCGTTGTCTTGGTTATTTCTTGCACAGTTGTTACCATTTCGGATTGGTGGCTTTTGGTTAATGAGTTTTTCTGTCCTTTTGGTCATCTTCCATAGGGAATAGTCCGTCGTTGGGTCGGCAGTTAAAATTTCTAAGAAGCTTGTAATGGTTTCTTGTTGCCATTCTTGAACTCTCTTTTTTATCTCGGCTGTTAGGTTATTTAAAGTGGTTTAATCTGCAGGGTTTCTCGTCTTTTGCCATTTCTTCCTTGCTTTTCTCTTGATGGCAACTAGATCTCAAACTTCTTTTGGGTAGTTGTTACCCTTAAATATATTTGGGCGTGTAGGTGTAGCAGCCCATGCTGGTTGCTAAATGAGTTCAGTGAATTTTTCCACTTCATCTTCCAGCTCTTCTGGTGTCTTTAGAGGAACGTTCAGTAGGATATTCTTATCCAGGTACAAGCAGAAGTTATCCCATTCGGTGTATTTATGTGTAAGAGTGGGATTTCCTTCTTTTAAAATAATTCTTTCGCTCAAACTTAAAAAAGTAATCCGAACTGAGGCCAATTCTTCCTCAACCTCGATATAGTTGTCTGAGATATTTTTGGAAATGAAGATCCGGTCGTTTGTGGATGTCGGTCGGTCAATAAGTTGGTTTTCCGGATGTGTTTACTTGACAGTTATATTCTCTAATTGCCTGTAGTAGTTCTTTTCCCTTGGTAGAAGTTATGTTGGAACCCCATTCTTTGTTTTTGGCGTTGAAATCTCCGCGAAGTATAAATTTTCCTTGAAATTCTTGGAGCAGAGTTAAGTAATCGTCTCTTTTTAGATTGGATCGCGGAGGCATATAAGTAGCACCCAGGGATATCCAACCTTTTGCTGAGGTTACTTGATAATGTGCTGTTTGGATGTGAAAATTTTCATATTGTGGGATATGCTGCCTAATAATGACAGCACTTCCACCCCTGGCTGAATTGGATGCGTTTGTTGTGTGGTAGCAACAGTAACCTCTTATTTTGAGATGATCCTCTTGTGAGGTGATTCTGTGATACGAGGCATATGTCTATATATTGTGTCTCTAGGGATAGCTGTAGTTCGTCTATATCTACAGTTGACGCCAAAATAACTGTCTTTAATACGCAAATAATCGATGAACCACCTTACGTGAGTTTTGCACTGTAACGCGTCCTTTATCCAAGTTCGAATAACTTCAACGAGTTACGTCCATTATGATTGCGAAATAGGACTCTGAATATGCACAAAGCTAAATTCTTGCGCTATTAATTGCAGCTCAAAAGCACCCACGGGTGAAATAGTGAACCTGTACTTCCGCATTGAATCGCTGGGCTTCTTGAGGAACATCGCGCCTTGTTGGTGAAGATTTGAGTCTTCATGAAAACTATTTCGTTTTCGAAAGTTTTATTAGCAGTGGGCCGCTTGCTCTGGCTGTAGCTCACCTTTGGATACACCAAAACTTCGTAGTAGCGCTCGGTTTTCATACTAAAAACACTTCACCAGAAAAGCGACTTTATGAACGGTTTTTTGAATAAATTGTTGCTCACTCAAAACGCTAACTTCCAGCAACGACTTCATGATCGGGGAGTGTTTAAACCAATAAGCTGGTCGAATAGGCTTATATCTCTATTACATTGTATACATGCCTAAACTGGCTCCATATATGAAAATATTAATTACTGCCAATGAGCTCAGGTGGAACAATGTTAAGTTCCGTTTCAATCGACACACTTTAAAAATTTGAGCACGCCGTAGTATTGCTCAACTACTCTCTACAAAGAATCATGAAGCTATAGAAATAGAAAAAAAAATCAAACAATATACACAGTAATAGTTTTAGACTTAGGATAACATGGACTTCTATAATTTACTATTTAAAGCATCACAACCACGTTCTCTTAGCCTGTCCTTCTACAATGCATTTTAATCACCAATCATAGGGCTATAAATACATGTACCTACCTCTATATCTTAGAACAATTTCAACTCTAATAATGAAAGCAATGTCTTACGAAGGATTAGTATGCATGGTTGCGCAAACAGCAAAAAAGACAAGTACGGCTAAGTATTCTTGTTGACAAGCTATTTTACCAACATGGACCAACTCATTGGTGGCTTGTAAAAGTTCAGAAGCCACCGTTTAGCACAATTATTACAAGAATCCTTGCTTAGATGCTCAAGGTGAATGCTGTAAAGACAACATGGCCTAAGCCGATTCTTTGTAATATTAACAGATATATATTCTTTCAGATAATATTACTCTCTACTATTAAGAGTAAACATTATATAGGTACTTGCTATGATTCACAGTATAAAAGTTAGGTCTTTCGTTAATTTTACCTTTGTTCTATATTTTATTAAGTTCCTGTTGCATAATGGAGAGCATATAAAGTAGTTTTATGACTTGATACATTTACTTGTTTTTGTAATTTCATCGATTTTGTGACAACTGACCTAATTAGCATTCAACTTAATCAGATTTAACTAACGTTTACGATCTATTGACAAGCAGCACAACATTTTATACCCTACCTTTACACCTTGTTCTTTATATACAAAATTAATTACATGTAAAATAATTATTACATTGTGTAAGGTCCTATAAAACCTTAACTTTTGCAAGCCAAGCTGACAAACATTTAAGATATACAAAGTTGTCAAGAGTAAAGTAAGCACCTTGCTTTAGATGACTTGAACAAATTTATTGTATTTTTTAGCTTTTTCTATCATTTAAGACGTTGCCTTTTGTTATTTTCTTAAAGATTACCCGATTCCCAGTAATTGATTAATAAAGTGGACATTTACAATTCGGTTCGATATTTTTCATCAGTTGCTTATTTTACTGCGCCTGCTTTTGTACATTGTCTTTCAAATGACTTCTCGAGCCTTAAAGTTCTAACACGTCTAAATCCGAAACTCCGGGGCTCCGTTTTATCGTCCCAATTACAAGGGGTTTCTTATACTGCGCATATTGTCTATAGCGAGAAATCTAATTAGCGAGTTAAACAAAGCATTGTTTATCTGAATAAATCCGAGCGAGCTGCTAATTTGCTAAAAATTGTTGTTTTCACTTATCTACCACCCAGCACAATGTAAGACAAACCATTTTATTGTTATTGATCTAAAAGAGCACCTTGCGTTAACCCAGGTCTTACCCGTGATTTATTTTATAGGGCTTTATCTGCAGGCCCTTACTGCTGCTACACAGAATGGCGTAGCAATTTAGCGTGTATAAACAGCACACTAAATGTATTGTGTAATAGCGTTACGTGCGTTCGGGTATCTATTATTATAGCTATTGATCCCAAACCCCATCGCGCAACTGCTAATGAACTCACAATCTTGGACAGAAAATTAAATTTCCAAACCGAGCGTTATTGCCACGGCAAACGTTTTAGTGGTTTCGTGACAGTAAAAGTTGGAATTTTAAGAAGCACTCAGCATAAAGGTAGCAGTTCGTTTGAATTTGCCGCCACGTCATGGCCTCCTAACATACTTAAGTCGCTGTTCTAAATTCTTAATTAAATCGCCGAGGTAGGGTCTCATTAGGCTTGTAATCCTCTGTAATGTAGTCGAATTACTCTGTACAGATTACAACGGTATTAGTTGTATTTACCCTCTAAGTTTTAAATTTATAGCCCCTGCGAGTTTATTGGTCTTAAAAGTGTGCTGAGCTCGCCGTTATTAATTTTTGGGATTTAAATGGGAAATTCCAGTTTAGCACTCTAATTTTTATTCGCAACTAGAAATTCTATCTAGCTCCTTGGCAAACTAAGAGATTCCATACGCTCGCATTCCGATTTATCAAAAGACCCGGCACTCAGAATTATGCTAACTAAGCGTATTAACCCCATTTTTCATTCCAGAGTAATCTGAAGCTGCACTGTGCAAGCATTAACTTTGCAATTAAATTAGCTTTAAATTATAAGCTTCGCAACCAACGAAAGATAATCCCCTGTAGCTGCACTTGCAACTCAAGTTCCCTGTTCTTAAATCAGCAGATCCACCAACAACTTCTACTCTCGTAAGCATTCTAAATCTGAAACAGTTCCTAGTTAGACAATTTATAGCTAACGCAATTATCTGCATACTGAGCACAGAGACTAATGGCCTTAATTCCGACATGTTAAGGACGACAAAATTCAATATAAAGCATTTCAAATACAAAAATTAAACGATGCACAGCACTTAATCCTTGTCATTAGGGGATGTCTGTAGTGATTTTCTCGGAATCGTAATTAGTGCAATTCTCTGGTACTTTGTTGGAAAATTACATTCTGAATAACTATATGGAGCAAAGCTGACTTATCCATTCTATTTCAAACATATAAGAACACTTTCTGACATATCAAAATTTCTTGGAAATTTTATTTATTATTTTGGTAATTTAAGATTTTTACCTATCAATTGAAGCTTTCAAATGGTATTATATTAGTTTCTTTCTCAGAGAAAAGTACAGTAATACAGTGTTTATTGATCTACAAACAAGGCTATCGAGGTTTAACTTCAACGGAAAAAAGTTTAAATGAAGAAATAATTAATGCATTTTAGGTTAATTAGGCAACTCAATTTACATTATATCTATCAGAATACTTCTTCGACTCTTTGGTATTTTCTTTAACATTGCAGCTTGAAATAGTACAGTTACGCCTTAGGAAGCAACGTTGTGATGTCATATCCTTATCTCATCAATCTTTACAGAGCGCTGTTCCTACTTTGTATTTAAATTTATATGACTTCGTATCGTAAAATCACATAAGCTTCTAGAAAATATTTATGTATTAACATTTTTCATTCTCGAATAAGAAAATTACTGATCAGGTTACCTTTTTGGGAGCTGCTGGTCCACTGGTGTTAATTACAATTTCCTGAATATTTCAAAATTATAACACTTTATGAAAAACAACAACCATTTATTTAATTAAACAGTTTTACTAACGATCACATACATCTATACATGTAGCAAGATATACAAGTACACATATAGAGTGCGCTATTGATGCAGCTTTTTGGGCTAACAGTTAACGCTTCCTGATATTTCAACAGACTATATTAACGAGCGGATTGAATGCCCTGCAATTAGGTGTTCGGAAGAAGTTGACTTGAATGAGTCGACCGAATAGATCTGATGCTGGCGCTTCCGTGTTTTTATATACGTTCTCCAGTTGTGTGAGCGCAGGATTGTTTGTTACTCGTCGGTAGTCGGATGGACACCGCGTTTTCTCGAAATTGTGTTTTATTATTTTTCTGCTGCAACCAGATGTCTTTCTTCGAGAATGTTAAGTTACATTTGTCCGAAGCTTTGCGTCAAACGAGGGTTTTATTACTCGACTGTGTTATCTGTTGGCGCTCTTTAATTCTCTTGTAGGTTGGGCGACTATTGGCTATTTGCTGCCGAATCTTTTGCAAACAGTTCAAAGATGACATAACGTTTTCGAAATTTTTCAGTTTACGACAGTAGTCACTTAGTTGCGCGTGGCGTAGTATAAAATCCAAAATTAATTAACCGCTGCTTTACTCCGCACAGCTCGGCGATCTCTGAACATTTTGCGGGATGATTTGTAGACGCTACACGTAGCCTTCTATGCCCTACACCTTTTATGTTCGGTTATATAATAAATTATAATATTTTATTATGTGTTATTTGTTGAAATCAGCTAAATGTATAAAGAATATAAAATAGCATACATGAAGAATAATTGAATATTTTCTTAAACGACTAAATAGCGGTTGTTTTAGAGCACTTGAAGCAGACATATTATGTAACTCTTCGAAGCTGCAACTAAGATAGCAAAGTTACTTAACTCTGAGATATAGCGATTCACTAGTCAACAATAGCAAGCTATAAGAAGGCGATTTGTATGAAATGAGGGCGAACGATATATTTTAAAATCATGAGTACCCAGTTTTATCGAATTAAATATATATTTTAGTTTCCGTAGCCTCTACATGAAATAACCATAAACATGATAGCTACTTTTTGAATGAGTATTCACGTTTGCTTTAAACGCTCACGTACACTCGCGTTCACGGCGTGACCCTCCACTCACGACGTGTGCTAAATTTTGATTCACGGATTTTAAACTGGAAGTGATGTTACAAATTTATTCTAGTTACTTCTTTCGTTAGAGGTAAAGTGTTTTTTAAATAATTAAAGCATTATGTAATGAATAAAGTAAAATGTGTACTATTTTACAATTACCTGTCACCTATCCCGGCTACTTATCCACGGCCATCTTTTTACTGGGACATAATTAAATTATAACTGCCAAGAATGTTAATCATTGTTAAATCGGTATATATGGATTAATAACAGTGAATTTACGGCCGTAGCAAAAATATTGTATGCAGACTCGTGCTAAAAGTGCTATTTGAAGAAACTCAGCCTACGGCTTCGTTTCGTGATTTTCATTGCTAGTGCACTCAACATTCACTTTTAGCATTTGTATCATAAATAGCTGTTACCTCCGAGAAATTAAAAGTAAGTTCTACTTGGTCGCCTGTAGATGCAGTTGTCCCACTGTTTTTTAAATAAGAAATGTCAAAAGCAAAGGTGAATGGATTTCCTACCTGACATACCTTTACTATTTTGGTCATTTGGCAATAATTATTAATTCGCAGGCATACGATTGACTGTAGATACAACATTCACAGAACAACACAGATGCAAACTTCCGTCGCTGCAGGCTACCACACAGTACAATACCCTCCCGCTCTAGCTTCAGATCTTCCACATGGGGGAGGGCAGCGAGGGAGCGGGGCACCCTGTAGTCTTTTATTCGTTACTAAATATTTAACGTGAAATTAACTTGAAACGTAAATTCCGCCTTGGAATTTTTCACTCACGTTCACGGCCTGATTTTCAAATATTACTCAGGTTTACGACGGGGCCCGCTGTGACCCATCGTGACCAGACTGTTTTCACGTCAAACGCCCATCCCTACTGTAAACTAGAGAGAACACAATTTAAGTCCGGGAAAACAAAAATTATCACAGAAAAACCGTAGATTATTACAAGATATACAAATGTTAGGCAAATATCTTAATTGTAAAGATTGACGAGCACCTAGTCTTTAGAATACTATGTAAAGTTGAAGCCAAATATATTTTATCTGATAATTTTAAAATTGCAAATTTTAACGACTGTTTTGAAACATGGAACAAACTAAAAAAAATTTAAATATGCGAAAGTAAAGTTGCTAACCCTCTGTAGAGTCAAAGGATTAAAACAGATTGTATTAATTTACGCACAATTAAATTGTTTATCAATTAAATAATGTTTTATTCCGTATGAATGAAACCTTTCTCAAGGGTACTTCTACTGTATCAATATTAAATTTTAAATTAAAGTCATACTCCCAAGCTTGATACCAATAATATTAATAATATTATTGCAGTGGAAAATACATGAAAACTAAAAGGAAATAAAAATTCCAGCTCAAACAAATTGGGACAAGCTACATTTACTTCATTTTTCTTGAAAAATAATTATATTAAATAATTTTGGTAGTATATTATGTGTAATATTCTTCCCGTTTGATTAATACCCCTACGGTTCTTGTTTGTTTACACGTATTTGTAATAGAAATTGCATATGATTGATAAATACGTAATTAGTTTAAGTAAAGGTGCTTTATTTTAGCAGATACAAAATATTAAACCGCTAATAAAGCTTTCTGTGGTATCCATTGTCTACGGGGAGTTTGTAAAGCATTTTCTCTTTGTTTTTGATATCTCTATGGTATAATGAATGGTTTTTAATATTTGCAATAGCTGCTTTCCAAAGACTTTACCTATTCTTCACGCCATACTAATATTTAAATCTATACCAACTGTTTTAGAAATTTACTATACGAAAACTCCTTCAACATTGAATATTTGGTTTTATGGTTTAATCCCTCTTGGTACAAGAGATATACAATTTTTACCATTTTTAAAGTAGTTACTGGTAAAATGAAATCTGAATCATAAAATCTCTGAATCGATTATAAATGAAATACATTTACAAAGCAAACTGAAGCTATACTTTGAAAATCCATTGGAAATGTAATGCTCTATACATTGAAGAATTGAAACTTTACTAAAGTAACTAAGTAGGTACCTATATAAAAGTTTGCAGAGTACGGGAAATTATTAAATAAATTGAAGACTGACTGGTTCTATTAGTAAAATCGATTTATATATATCTCAGATAGGTTTCCTTCTAATAAATTATATTAGTTATATTTGGAATTGTTAAATAATTTGGTAATTACAGTCTTAAGCTCATATCGCAAATATTACCTATTAAACTCGTAATAAAAAGTGCGTTCTGCTATAAATGTCAACACCTCCACTCTTAGTGAGGATAGACTTTTATACTTCTGGTTGCAAATAAACCTAATCTGAATCCTAAAAATAGGATGGTCAGGAATTTTCGAAGTTTGAGTTGCAATTAATCTGTTTCCTGGGAATATCTATAAAGACACAATAGTAGGCTGGTGTCAAAACAAATAAACATGTTTACAGTTAAAGTTTGTTCTGCTTAAATTCAATGCAAAGTTTGTAATGGCTGTTCATTTCTCAAAGGCCGAAATTTACTAAAAAGATTATTCTGCAGCATAAAAGAAGATTAAGAACTGTTTCACTCCAAAACGGCGGTCCAATGCAACATATTTTCAGATAGGTACCTGGAAATGTTCTGATGTGCTTCCGAAAGAGCCAATTTTTATTGTTGATCTTCTAGTTTCAGTTATACACTAGTTTATACTATAAAAATATTCTAGTTTAAAATATTCCTTTTTCTCCTGTAACTAACCGAAATTTGAGGTGAATATCTTTAATCTACAGTGAGCTATCAAATGTAAAAGAGGACGCATTTTTTTATCTCCGCCTGGTATTTACAGAGCTTACATATCTTGTGAACTTTATCATAGATTTATTGTGTATCCTACTCACTTAATATTCTGCTTACATAATGATTTTATAAAAAAACTGGAATTTTTATTTATTTCCATTGTCGGCCATCATTTACATTTTTAGCAATTGATAAATAACGTTCAATCAAATTCTAAATGCAGAAAGTTTAGGTAAGCACAGAGAAATCCATTAATTCATTTATTCTGGTAAAAACATTGAGTTAAAAGACTGCTTCAATAATCAGTCAATATATTTACCCCCATCTCCTATTGATTACGTCACAATAATAAGGGCCAACCGCTCTAAGTGTGTGGCCTATTCAAGAAGTTCGTGGCTCCAACAAAAGATAAGTTGAAGTAATGGTAACGTCCAAGAAATGAGCACCTTCAGGATACAAAAGTTCTTTTATGTTTTTGTGCTCTTGCCAACTTTAAGTATTACTTCAAGCATCTGAAAATGCCCTTGTCGGGATCTTAATCACGCGTTTTCGACGGTTCTGTTTCTGTTTTAGCATGTTCGGTAGAGCGATGTTATTTACATAGTGGCAGGAAATGCTTTGATTGCACAATTTTACAAGTCAAATATAACAGTTTTTCAACTTCGACATTGCTGCTACAATTTGTGGCCATATTTTTGCAGCTATATTCTCAAGTAGTAAATTTTAATTTAATAACATTATGGGGGGCAATATGCTAAGGAGTACCCTTACTATCGGATTCTTTAATGAATATCATGAGTTATACGCAAGAAGACTATACTAAGGAGATGCAACTTCGTATGAAGGCTGTATATAAAAGCGGCCCTTATGTCGGGGATAGCCGTCGCGGCGCTGTCGACAGCGTGTACTGTCGTTCGAGAGTTGGAAGCGAGCTAAATTAACCTGTAATCGCGGTTAAAAGTCAGTTTACGGTTGTTAATCCAATGGAGTGTATTTCAAGTGTGTTATTAATTGTTAAAACATGGTCCGAATTTCCAGTTACACTCAGCAAATGTTTGACATTGACAGTTCACGAGTTTTGTGAATGAATAAATGTACACCACGGCCGCCTTACTTGTCAGCTTTTAGCGGTCCGCTTCGAAACGGGAGTTGCGTGTCCTTAGTATAGTGTTCTTGGTTATACGCCAAAGCTGAAAGTACAACTGGTCCTGCGGACTCGCTGTATTTTCTTACATTGGCATAATAATGAAATGATAGCCTTAAAAATATTATTAGGCGTACTTCGAATTATATTTAGGAATATAATGACATAAAATATAGGTATACCAGAGAGAGCGTAATACTATTTTATTGGCGAATATCAATGCTAATGATCAATGATCGTCCCAAACACACTTTTTGTTGCTTTTTATGCATAAAACGCACGACCTAACCTAGAAAATACTACTAAATTAGTTAATTTGACACCTGAAACAAAACCAAGTCAGCTCGTACCTAATCGAAAATCGCCAGTCGCTATATTGTAAGTAAGATAGCTAATACCCTAAATTTAAGAGTTTAAGAGTTTGTTAATTGAGGTTTATCGAAAAGAAATAGAACCCCGTGTTGGAGGCCAAATTGCTTGATACACTCTAAAACGTATGTAATAACGCACACTGAACACACAGAAGACTACATGGCAAAATACGGCCACAACCGGATCGCTACCTGAAGAAAATGCTCCTACAGTGACGTCACTGTGACAAGCTATACTTTATCAAACCTATTAGGCTGGTGACATTCTAACCTCTCTATTGACAATATTCAAAGCTCCCTCTCAAGGAGATCAGCGAACACTCAAATAGCACGCAAATATATTGTTATAATATTGGTACAAGGGTCTAAAAATCAGATTAATAAGATTAAAAGAAAACAGTAATTGAAAATAATGGGGATGAATATAGATGGGAAATGAATATTAAAAAGTATTAAGATGCATTTAGAATAGAAAGGAAATAAAATTTATAATTTAATTAAATGAAGCTGATTGAGGAACAGAAGGATTCTAACTTAATTTAATATCTAATATGAAAGTGGAAATTGATGACAAATACTTTTTCGAAATATACTATTGAACATAGTAGGTATTAATCAAATAATAAAACTAGTGTGTTGGAATAAAGAAATAAGCTAGATCGCTAAGGAGATGTTATTGTTGATATAGAACATTTGTAAACGAAAAGTATGTAACCCTTATAAAGTTGTTAAAAGCATGTTTGGTGGATAGAAGGGTTAATATTTGGATACAAAGAATGGAATATAAAATATGAAAAGGAGGGAAGGTATGCAGACTAAGTATATGGAGGAAGATAAAGGATGTGGTGAGAATACCAAACTACAACAGTTATAATCTATAAAAGCAAATAAAAGAAAAGAACTACTGAATTAAGTTTATTGTATGATTACATTTGACATTTTGCATCGATTGAATTGGATAACAAAGAACGATTTACAAAGGAAGAGGATTGCATGGAAGTTGTTGGCAGAGTCAGCATGTTTGTGGGGCTAGTCAGGTGATGTCTTGTGGCTTATCTCTGGTCAGGTTTCTTGGTGCTAAGCTGCAACGTACTTCAAATGAGTAATTTAGATTGAATATTAAAGTAACGCAACTACGACTGAGGTCTATTTGGATTTGTACTTTGGTGAAGCTGTATATGCTGTTTCCTGGGGCAAACTAGTGTACCTGTATAATACTTTAGTAAGAGTAGAGCAAACAGCGAAAAATTTTGGATCAGTTTTTCATGGCTACCAAGATTTAATGATATATTGAAAAACAAGGTTGGTAAAACTGACACACGAGTTGTCAGTTCCATCAAATTTAAGGTTAGCAGGTTAGGTTTTGTGTCAGTCTGTGTCAAAACTGACGCAAAACCTAACCTGCTAACCTCGAATTTGATGAAACTGACAACTCGTGTGTCAGTTTTACCAACCTTGTTTTTCAATATATCATTAAATCTTGGTAGCCATGAAAAAATGATCCAAAATTTTTCGCTGTTTGCTCTACTCTTACTAAAGTATTATACAGGTACACTAGGGCAAACTAGGTTCCTGTGTTAATTTGGATTCTGATTCTGGCCATTTTGGCAGTTTGGTTATCATTTGAGGCCTTCCCCGTTGCTTTGAGTGGAGCAGTTGTGGGGTGATCAGTTGCAGAGTTAGACGAATTGGTCCCAGCAGAGGAAAGTGCTAAATTCAATACAATGTAAATGAATCTAGGTATTAAATAAGAACTGAAAGAAAATATAGATTAAAGTGAATTAATTTCAATTAAGGAAGTACTTACTATTTGAGATTGTTGTATGACAAATGTAATGATGAAGTATTAGGTAATTGAATTTTCAAAAACTAGTTTGACGTACGATTTGACAGAAGTTTTGAATTGTCATAATTAAAATAAGAACATCACATTTCAGAATAAGCAATCTAGATAAAAAGAATCCGCTCTGATTTTCAGTCAAGTGTATCTACAAGAGCTAGCAGAAAATAATTTTGTATATCCAAAATAAATAAATTAAATTGATTAAAATTTTATTATAACATAAAAAATATTGATATATAAAGTTGAGCTAATCACCCTTACAATATAATGCTACTATACGATTTACTTCTAGCAATAAAGGTAAGCAGCTTTAGAAACTAAAAGGAAAAGAATAAACATGCACAAACTGCAATTTCTGGGGAACACATTCAGAAAAGAATAGGAAATGCTTAACTTAATGTGTCAACAATATCGATTTGAATACAAAGCGATCCTGTAGCTTAAAGTAGTAAAATTCAAACGATTGCAGCTCCCTAAATAAATACCTCAAAAGATGGTAAAGCTTTCTTTCAGACCTAGAGCGCAATTGAATCAAGAATATAGACGCTTGAGCGACAGAGATGAGAAAATGTTTAATAGTTTAATAGTTGCCGCGACGATATGGAGACCTTCACTGTTCCTATAGACTCATGGAGCTTTTAAATAATATTCAACATGTGCACGATTACTATAAAGTGCGCGGCACCTCCTAAATTTACCATAAAGTAAATTTTACAATGCAGTGCCCATCACTGATAAAACTTCATGTTGTATATTGTTGTGTAATATACAGTAATATAGATAAGTACTCGACAGTGTGGCTCATAAAAATAATTACTTTTATTTACAAAGGCAAGGTTGGTCACAAACAATAAACAAGAACAGCATTCTACGAGCTTTCTTAGAAAATTCAAGCTTTTCGTCTATATTTCTTTCAAAATAAACACATAAACACTGTTTTGCAACACCGGTCATCTGAAGAAGATGTAAAATTGAAAACTAGATAGAGATTAATGTTCGATGTGGAATCAAAAAGTGGTACCGGAAACTTTGAACAGGCTGTTTCTGGTAATCAATTTAAAGTGACGCTGCTGTTCGGTGTAGTATTTTGTAGTACATTTAACTGTAAAGTTACATATTTGCAGTTCCCTTTCCACTGTCCTCAAAGGATTACGTTCAAAGCTAAGTAAAGCTTTTTTCCGATTGACGCCACCTTTATGGGCACGCCATTATTAAAAAACATAAACCTTCACGACGAAAAATTTTAAAAATATATATTTATCATTATTTCTGCATCAAATATGAGAAATTAATATATAACAATTACTTTCAAGTTTCAAAGAATAATAAAATACATTTTATAGAAACGGCTCGCTATTTTCGCGTGATGTGAAATATTTTGAAGGAAATATTTAAATAAAAAATGCGATTTTGATGGTCTAATTTGGGCATAATTATCATCAGTATGTTTGACAGCATTCGTGTTAATTTGACCATCGGGGAAGAGCAGAAGTTTTGCTCTCTAATATTATTTTTATTGTATCCTATTTAGTTTTTGAACTGGGGAAATGAACAACGGATAGTAGATAAATGAAACCAAGTAGAGCAAAATCATGTGCAAGGCAGAGCAAGCAATACTAATAAAAAATTGTGTCCGGTGAAAATCACTCGGGAATAAACCCTCCGGTCAAAACCACTCCGGTCACAATCACTCCAACAAAAACCACTCCGGCCCATAATCACTCCTGCAGAAAACCACTCCCGACAAAATCACTTTGGTCAAAACCACGTCCATACAAAATCACTGCGGCACAAAACCACTCCTTTACAAAACAACTCCTTTACAAAACCACTGACATTATAAATTAGAAAAATTCGGGCATTTATATAATATTGATATTCCTGATGTTTGTTTCGTATGGTTCAGAGGGTTACATAATCATATTTTTGGAGGCAGGACACCGTGGGCGGCGTCCGGGAGCTCGAATTCCTAGAATTTAAAGGATCATAACCAACTTTTGCACCTGTGTTTCATATGGTTTCGCAAGTTGCATAATAATATTTTTTGGAGACGGAACACCGTGGAACGACGTCCTGGCTGTTAAAAAGGTCCCGGGTGGTGTAGCTTGAATAAGCGTCCACGTTCGATCAGCAGAGTTAAGCAACGTCCTTTCTGGTCAGAACTTGGATGGGAGTTCCATGGCTGCTTCTCTCGGCGCCTCGTGATAGGGCTGTCACGGAAATAGTTGGTCCCGGATGTCATAATAACATCATGACAGTCGTTAGTGAGGTTGGAAGTCCCCATAAAATGTACAGCGACGCCTATAATTGGCCTAACGGCTGTTGGCTGAGTACCAAAATAAATAATTAAATAAATAAAAATAAATTTTCTGAATTATGCCAACCAACTCAATAACGCTATTTTAACGCTTTCGCTCTAAACTGACTTAGGGGCAGATAATTTGATTTGAAATATTTACCACTTTAATGAGTGTGGTGCTTCAACCAAATCACTACCCTATAGAGTATGAACATTAATTTAATTTTTTATTTTATTTACATACATCTTATGTTTCATGGAAAAAATAAATTTTACTCCACTAATAAAGTGATTGCAATTTAAAATATTCTTTTCAATAAGATAAATTCAGTTTTTGTACATTGTATATTAGGATTTATAAATTAATCAAAATTATTCGTAATGTACAGTGTGTCCAAGATAAGGAGGGCCAGTATGGGGATCTCGTTAATAGTAAGAGATATAAATTTGGTTAAATGGGAAAAAGTTGCACAATTAAAGGATAAATAAAATGACGCCTACAAATCCTTGGTATGCTTTTTCGTTTTTGAGTTAATTTAAGAAACCAAATTTTTTAATTTTTAATTTTATTATTTTCTGGCGTTAATATTAAAGCGAAACTGACAAAACTTTTTTATAACTAATTTTAATGGACTTGCAGATTATGTTATCAATATCTGTAAACTTCATCAACTTCGGTTTTTTAAATACGGTCTGATGTCAAATTTTAGCAGCCCATTTTACTGTGAATTCAATAATGTAACCACACATTATGGTTTAATTACGTTTCGAGTCTTTTTTATCGTCATCAAGAAATTTTTGGATACGGACCTGTGTCCTAGAGCATTTCATACGTTCTTTCAGCTTTGTAATTGATATAAAAAGTAATGAACCACACTGGATATTTTTTATTTCTAATTTTAATTATTGTTTATAAGTTAGAAAAAGCAATACTAACCAAAATACTTACTATTGGAAATTATTTGTATTACGAAACAAGTGATTATTGAGGATTAAGAACACCAGTGTGGCTAATTGCGTCTTTCTTTAAATTACAAAAGCTGAAACAACGTATGCACTGCTGTAGGACAAAGGTCCATATCCAAGTTCGAAATAACAAATAGTTCATTTGATTTAATTAATTTATTTATTTATTTTTAGTAACTTTCCAAACGTATTGAATTCTAAATGAAATTTAAATTTCATCAAAGAAACATACACAATACTTCACTTTTCATTTCTTAAGAACCATCTTGGGTATTATGGAACTACCTCCGGGATCACTCGGGGAATTGTCGGATACCGTCGGGCACGTTCGAAACTACTCGGTGAATCATCGGCCACGTTCGAAACCACTCAGGGTATGGTGG
The DNA here is from genome assembly GCA_940337035.1 of Agriotes lineatus. Taxonomy (NCBI): domain Eukaryota; kingdom Metazoa; phylum Arthropoda; class Insecta; order Coleoptera; family Elateridae; genus Agriotes; species Agriotes lineatus. The sequence goes on along the minus strand of OW679196.1, from coordinate 141,973,063 downwards.
ATACCTTCGGAATCACTTGGAGTATCATCGGGTATCTTCGGAACCATTTCGAATACGATCGGGTACTTTCGGAATCGATTCAGGTATCATTTAGAACCTGATCCACTTGTTTGTTTTTCGATCCGATGTACTATGCAAGACAAAAAACACTGGGACAACTCTTGATAGAGATTTTGAAATTATATTATTAGCTTAAATGAAGCTTGAAACAGTTACATTTGCTATAACAATTTTGTTTCATGGCAACGTCTAAATAAGTTGATGATTGAGTTACAAACACCTACGAACTATTAATATTAAGGCAATCACATTTACAACAGACCATATTAACTGTCCCAGTTTTTGTTTGTATTTGTATCTGTCTCCAGGGCAATTAATATCTAAATTAATTCTACCTAAACGGAGAGCATAGGACTCGATAATACCCACGCAAAGTAGAAGTTTTTATAGGGACTTACCTTGATGGATATAAAGGATTGCTCACATGTGGGGTGACACGTCGATTGATCCGTGACTCCAGGAGCACAAAACGATAAACACGAGCGATTACACAAATAACGAAAAACGGGATCAGTTGACCGACCGTTCAACAACTCGTCTTAGGTTCATCTCTTGCTATGTGGGCCACTGACCCAACATTTAGGGGTGGCAGTAGAGGGGACAGTAAGCCCCATAACTCGACGTTCCACCAATAGTGGGTAAACTTACCGCTAGGTAGAATTACAAACAACACTAAATTTATGTACAGCTATTTACTTGTATTAAGAATTACGAATGAAATAAACTAAACTAACACGATTAAAAGCTAAATACCAAACATTCCGCCCACCAAAAAGGCCATGCATTTTTCTATCCGAGATCGGTGATGGTTACTGGGAGGGCAAAGGGCATAATTTAACCACCGGGCACTGAAAGCTACCACTGGTCGTTTTAACCGTGGCTACTCGCACCACTCCATCCATACCAGGATGCACCTTTTCCACCCTGCCGATACGCCACTGCAGAGCCGGAGCGGAATTGTCTTTAATCAGAACTACTAGCCCCGGTTCCAGGTTTTGGTGGGATTTAACCACTTCGAACGCTGTTGGAGTGTTTGTAAATACTCCGAATGCCATCGCCGCCAAAAATCCTGGTGCATGCGTTGGAGCATTGTTGATTTAAAGTCAATCTTCGAATATCATCACGAAACGATATGTGCTGAACATGTTTAATTAATAGATTTAGGGCCCTTTGTTGTTCACCTACAGTGATGGACCCGAATCGCCGTGTAGTAGCGTTGCGGCAGTTGTGCACGAACCGCATGCAATAGGAAATGATCCTTTTTATTTTCCGTAACGATGAAAATCGAGACAATAATTGATCGCAATTAAATGGATTAAATGGCTCATCGTTCACGGTTGTTGCCATCAACACAAGTTTGCGTTCTTCGGGTAAAACTGATTCCATGTCCAAGGAGTTTTGATCTTTTAGGGTAGGCCATTCGTCAGAATTTTTAAAAGCCAAGAAGGGCCGCTCCACCATAAGGGGTGGTTCAGCAATTCCCGAGGAAGAAGTCCCCTGGATGCGCAGTCCGCGGGATTATCAGCGGAAGAAACATGGCGCCAAGAAGATGCTGGTACGCGTTCTTGAATGTAGCTAACGCGATTGCTAACAAATGTTTTCCACCGATGCGGAGACGAATGAAGCCATGATAAAACTATCGTAGAATCAGTCCACGCATAAATTGCTGCGAAGCTAACAAACGACGAGTAGGACGAGCAAATAAAAGAAATTAGCTTGGCTAGCAATTGCGCCCCACATAATTCCAGTTGAGGAATTGGTCGCCGTTGTAAGGGGGCAACTTTGGTTTTTGCCATCATAAACCTCACTACTGATTCATTCGGACCGATTACAAATCGAAGGTACACTATCGCGGAGAAACCGGCCTCTGAACTGTCAGAAAACCCGTGCAACTCACAGTTGACATAATTCGCAGGAATTAATTGGCGATGAATTTTGATATGAGCTATGTCCACTAATTGCGACTTATATAATTCCCAACGATCAATTATTTCCGAGGGAGGCAATTCATCCCATCCTAATCCTAGACACCATAAGTGTTGTATAAGCCGCTTCGAAAAGAACGTTAACGGCGCTAAGAAACCGATGGGATCGAAGACCCTTGCGACTTCCGATAGGATGTGCCTTTTGGAACAGGGACGATCAATAGGTTCAACCCTGAATCTAAAACTGTCACTTGATGGCGACCATTGTAAGCCAAGGATCTTCAAAGGAGAGCAAGGTTCACCGGAATCGAAAGATACCATATTCTCTACCAGATGCGTGGGGTCTAGGTGGTTGGTTAACGCTGGAGAATTACTAGCCCATTTCCTTAATTCAAATCCGCAACAACGCAACAATTTTATCAGTTGATCCTGTAGGATTAAGGCCTCAGCCACGGAGGAACATCCAGTGGCGATATCGTCGACATAGATATCTCTTCGAACGACCGAAGATGCTTGAGGAAACCGGTGTTGCTCGTCATCAGCTAATTGAATAAGAGTTCTAATTGCAAGAAACGGCGATGAAGTAACTCTATATGCGACCCTATTCAAGATATATTCTTTTATAGGCTGATCTATGGAAGAGCGCCATAGAATACGTTGGAAATCACAGTCTGTAGTAGAGACGATTATTTGGCGAAACATGTGCTTAATGTCGCTAGTTATTACTACATTATGAGCGCGAAAATTTAATAACACAGACACTATGTCCTGCTGTAACTGTGGCCCAGAATACAATGTGTCATTTAGCGATAAGCCATTTGAAGCTCTCGAACTGGCATCAAAAACAACACGAAATTTTGAATTCGTCACACAATGGTGTGGAATGTAATAAAATTTATCGGGACGAGGATCCGCCTATGTGAGGACCATATGCCCTGTATTAATGTATTCGTCCATAAAGTTGACGTATTCCCTTCTCAAAGAAGGATTGTGCATAAGGCGATTTTCGAGCAATTGTAGCCGCCTTAATTGGGAAATTTTGGATTTTGCACCTTGAACGGCAACGAAACGACATATCGACCAGTACTATTACGGGATACCGTAGCTGAATATAACGACTCGCAAATGGCATCCGCGGCGTCGACCGTAGATATCTGCGGGGGTTCTTCTGTTCGCCAAAACGCTTTCAATGTGTCCTCCAGAGTTGGAATTTCGACGGATGTCAGATAAGCTTTAGCAACTGCGTTCGACGCGGGACCAACGCATCCATTAACAACCCAACCGAAGACCGTGTTAAGAGCTGCGGGTTCATTTTGGGACGTACTCAAAATTGCGCCAGGTTTAATCACGTGTGCATATATATCGGCACCTAACAATAAGTCTACTTGGCGGGCCCGATAAAATTCGGGATCAGCTAATACTAAGCCAGAAATATGATTCCATTTAGAAGGGTCGATAGAACTGGCAGGTATATTTCCGGCGATTTGAGGGATTACATGGGCCTTTATGCTAAATACAGGCACCGGCTTATTGCTGTAACAAGGACGAAGACAACATGCTGCAAAACCTGCAGAAAGCAAGGCCTTTTCAGAGGTTTCTGAACCGATACCCTGAATAACGGTTTTAAATGGTGTAAGTGTTAATCCCAAGCGCCTTAAACCCTTTTGCGTGATAAAGCTACCCTGTGAACAATTGTCAATAAGACAGCGTAACTTCTGAAAATTACCGAACGCGTCTTGAATTTCTACAATAGCCGTAGAAAGTAAGACTGTTTCGCACGACAATATGCTCGCACAAGCGGTTAAGCTCGTTTCTACCTCAGAATGTTGAACAGGTACACCGACCTCAGAATTTGCCGAATTTTGGGATCTTGCCGGAAAATGGAGCATCGTGTGGTGTTTATTGCGACAGTTTCTACATACTGATTTTGATGGACAAGAATTACTCATATGGTTAAAGCGCAAACAATTCAAACAAAGACGATGCGATTTGACCATTTCAAATCGCTCGTGTGGCGTTTTTGCCGCAAACACAGGGCACGCATAAACTGTATGTGCCAATTGACAAATCAGACATTTCGAAGTGTTTTCGCTACCTGAAGTAAGTTTATTATTCGAGGATTTATTTACTAAGAACGCCGATTTAGTAGACGGCTTTGCAAACAGGTGTTTGAACCCTTTGTTGGCTGAGTTATCAACACTTTCCAAGACGCGACATTGACTTTCAATAAAATCTTCTAATTGTTTTAGCGTTGGAATGTCCGATGCCTTAGACCTAATCTCCGATTCAAATAATTTTCGCGTATCTGTATCAAGCTTATCTAAAAGGATGCTAAACCACATAAAGTCCTCTAACGAATTAGCAATGTTTAGAGCCTTAAGGGCCAAACGATTCTCTTTAACGTGGTCAAAGAGTTTTCGCAGGTCTTTCGCGAATTCTGCTTTCAATTTTGGAAAATTATTAATTGATGTCCAATAGTGATTAGCTAATCTACGCTTATCATCGTAGCGGTCGACGAGTGTATCGTACGCGATTTTATAATTATCTCCTGACAAAGGCAACGACTTAATAAGATTTAATGGCTCATTTTGTAAACAACTCAAAAGGTATTGCAGTTTTTGAATGTCAGACAAATCAGATCTAGTATGTATTGCACTTCGAAATAATTCGATAAAACCGGTCCATTGACTATACTCTCCGGAATAAATCGGAAGTTCCAGTTTCGGCAAACGGACGTTATTAGAATGATTGAAGCTACGATTCGAAGAATTGTCATTAAGATTGCTAAAACTCGGGGACGATTCATTATCAGGAAACAAAGAAAAATAAATAGCTTCAATACTATTAAAGGCATCATCAAATTGTTTCCTAATGGCCTCTTCGGATGCTAGGTCCGGATTAGCTTGAGTGGATATATTTTGAATAATTGCGCGATGCAAGGGTTGAAATTCATCATAAATCGACTTTGCCCTGTCAAGTCGCCGTTTGAATAACGGACGTAACGCGGTTTCTTCCTGAGATGAAGAAGCTAGGTCACGAATTTCCAATAATTGATTAATTAAAGTACTGCGGAGTGCCAAATTCATTTTAAGCTGATTGGCCATGATTTATTGGTAAGCGGCGGCGGAAACTGCAACAAAGGGCTATATCCAAAATTCAAAACTTTGAGGATCGACAGCCGCCTGCAGTACCACAGCAATAAAAGCAAAAGCAATAAAACCCAACCGTTCTACGATGGTCACTTGTTGACCATATGCCCGGCGCAACCAAACTAGGAAATTCCGAGAACGAGCGACAATGGATGCAAAGATGCGGACCAAATTAAGCATAAAATTAATATGTGGGACGGCGAAACGTAACGACATACGCAATATACACGAATCAATAAGTTAAATCAATAATAACTCGTAAATAGCTGTACCTGCGCTGGAGCTTTGAATTTGGAAAATAAACGATATCAAAATTTGGAAAATTCGACAAATTTCACGCGTTTCTACTACACAAAAAACGGATAATCTCAATTGATTAGATCCGGCTCGAAGGACCAGAAATGTATCTGTCTCCAGGGCAATTAATATCTAAATTAATTCTACCTAAACGGAGAGCATAAGACTCGATAATACCCACGCAAGGTAGAAATTCGTACAGGGACTTACCTTGGAGGGACATACAGGATGGCTCATGTGGGGTGGCACGTCGATTGACCCGTGACTCCAGGAGCACAAACGATAAACACGAGCGATTACACCAAACAACAAAAAACGGGATCAGTTGACCGACCGTTCACCAACTCGTCTTAGGTTCATCTCTTTCTATGTGGGCCACTGACCCAACATTTAGGGGTGGCAGGAGAGGGGACAGTAAGCCCCATAACTCGACGTTCCACCAATAGTGGGTACACTTACCGCTAGGTAGAATTACAAACTACACTAAATTTATGTACAGCTATTTACTTGTATTAAGAATTACGAATGAAATAAACTAAACTAACATGATTAAAAGCTAAATACCAAACAGT
>OW679196.1:141951924-141967037 GCA_940337035.1 Agriotes lineatus | reverse complement strand
TGGTGCCCTAGTAGCACAGATTGTTGGGCCAACGTCGGGATATAGTTGGCATGGTTGGTAAATGGTTGGTAGATTTGCCAACTAATATCCTACGTTGGGGCCAACATTGGTATAAAAATGAAATATTTGTTGAATTTGTCAACAATAATCATATGTTGGCCCAGCGTTGGGATATCATCAGCGTGCTAGGAAGATAGTTGTTGCATTTAGTAACAATAACCGTGCGTTGGCCCAACTGTAATAATTTGTTGTGAATTTTAGTTATTTATACAGGGAAGTTGAATGAGTGAATTCTGAAGTCAATTCATCAATTGGCAATTTATTAATTCCATCAGTAATTATGGCGAATTTTGGTATGATCATAAATAAATTTGTCTATTACGTTTATCAATCAGTTTTTGTACAACAGCTGACGCATGCCCCGTGAGGTTATTAATGACGTATTGCGCATTGCGCGTGCCCAAGCAACCGCCACTCCGCTGTTCGTGGTTTCTGCCCTCTGCAACCTGCAACGCGCCCGGCGCCATTATCCATGCGAGCTTGCGTTATTTGTTCTTGTACTTGTGGGTCCTTTTCTTCCTACATATCCAAGATTTGGTAAGTAAAATTAACAATAATATGATCCTCATGTACTGTAACTTATTTATGTTTCGAAATAACCCACATTATGGATAAATAGAAAAAGGACGTGCAACCTAACCTAACAAATTAGATTTAACAATTTTGGCCGATATGAGTACTTATTTCTGTAAATCTTGTACTTTGTGATGAATCTTGTTTCTTATATATTCAATATTATAACTGTTTTTCCCAATTTTTAGAAGAATACACAAACATGTTTCACGTTGTGGAGTTCGAAGGAGGCCTGCTTGGACTAGTTCGAGATGATGAGTGGTTGACATCGAGGAACCAAGAAAGTTTTTGGCCTCCGTTTAAATTAACTTCACAATAAATGTTTGGTTAATGGAGATCCTGCATGTGAAACGTGGATGGTGTACGCTGTAAAGCCAATATTTTCTAGTACTGGTCAGTATACAAACGTTACACAGTAATCTTGCAGTTTTGGAATTTATATTAACACGTGTCTCAAAGTAGCACAAGTTAAAATAGATTGTTGCAATATTTCTTTCATACTGGATTGTTTTCTGTGCTCTTTATTTTCAGTATCGTTAATGAACCCATTAAAAATCTTAGTTTTGTCTGCAAGTAGTAAAGAAAATTTAAACAAATTTTTGTTGAGTTTGGTTAAAATAATAGCAGTTTTCAAGAAAAATCGAGAATACAAATTTGTTTTTACATACAAATAGATCTTTACCTCATATGTAATTTATAATGTTTATATCGTACCTGGAGGTATATTAATTGATAATAATTAATCTATTTTAAGGTATGTTATAACAAAATAACGCTCCAGGGAAATTATTTTTTTATAATGTTATTATGAAAAAGTAATAGTAATTTACGATTCAAGTAATGTTATCAAACTTTTTACATTGCGAGAGAATAGTTTGAATGAACGAGCGACGTTACGAACGAGTTCTTTAAAATGCTCGAGTAATGTAGAAAGCAGATAACGTTACATATATTGTAACACGGTTTATTTTATCCTAAAATTCTATTTTTTTTAAAAGGAAAAATTTTTATTAGTGACACTTACAACAGCGAGACTTATATCGGCTGTTGTGGTATCACTGGTAAGATGGTAACACTGTCAGGTTATGTTAAATTGGAGATTAGCAGGTTAAGTTTTGCGTCAGTCTGTGTCAAGTAACAAACAAAACCTAACCTACTAACATCGAATTTGACATAGATTGACAATACACGTCAGTACTGCCAACATGTGATTAAATGCTAATAAAGTATTGTATGTTATTTTTCTTAACGACACTAGTGTTGTTAAATGCATCTTAACGCAACTTGTTGCTAAGGAGTTATGCTTATAATCAGAAGTAATACTATAAGTACTTCGATATTATCGGGTTATATGTCGATAACTTGTTGCACAATAATAAAAGAGTGTCAGTTTGACAGGTTAAATAGTCCGACCGCGTCAGCGGGAGGATTATTCTGTCAAACTGACACGATTTGTTGTTGTGCAGGAAGTTTGAGACGTATAACATGTTCGAAGTACGCATTGTATTGGATTTGATTATTTTGTGAGTAAATTTTAATATTAGGAACAAATAAATATTTTATTGGCAGCTCGATTTGTTTGAATTAACCTAGCTGAAAGTCATCTCCATGAAAACAACATCAAGTTGACAAAAGTTATGTATTGCGTAGCCTAGTGAAGTTACTATAGTATAATAGATTTTGTATAATCGAAATTATACAAGATAACTTAACTAAATCCAGCCTTTTGATTGGTTGAAATCTCTACGAATAAAATAATCAGAAGTAATACTATAAGTACTTCGATATTATCGGGTTATATGGCGATAACTTGTTGCACAATAATAAAAGAGTGTCAGTTTGACAGGTTAAATAATCCGACCGCGTCAGCGGGAGGATTATTCTGTAAAACTGACACGATTTGTTATTGTGCAGGAAGTTTGAGACGTATAACCTGTTCGAAGTACGCATTGTATTCGATTTGATTATTTTTTGAGTAAATTTTAATATTAAGAACAAATAAATATTTTATTGGCAGCTCGATTTGTTTGTATTAACCTAGCTGAAAGTCATCTCCATGAAAACATCAAGTTGATAAAAGTTATGTATTGCGTCGCCTAGTGAAGTTACTATAGTATAATCGATTTTGTATAATCGAAATTATACAAGATAACTTAACTAAATCCAGCCTTCTGATTGGTTGAAATCTCTACGAAAAAAATAATCATAGTAACATAATAGGATAAAATAAACACTACTTGTTTTCATTGAAAATTACAAGCGATAACTAGGAAAATGTAATTCAAAATCACTTTGACTTGAATTAGATAAGAAAACCGGTATGACATACAATGTTGAAAGCATTATGAACTAAGTGCCGCGATTGTTGTACACACCTCGGGCCAAAGGCTCCTGGTTTGTACACTAACAATTTTGGGGGCTTATTTTGCTCATAATGCCCTTGATACTTTAAAACTATTAGCACCCCACACTACAACCTTAATTCTACTTTAAACTAGATAATGCAATAGCAATATAAAGTTTTAAAATGTATAAACCTTGCCTAAACTACTATAATAATTATATTTGTATTTTGAAGTGCGATTTATATTTGTAGCGGGTCAAATTTAAATGACGTGGATTTAATATTAATTTTGTCTTTGCATTTCCAGAAAATATTTTAAAAGCAAGAAAAACGCTAAAGGAGGCCGAAAGTGAATCAGAACTAGTTTCTGCATCGGAAGAAACGAAGGTGAGAAAAAGGAAGGCGAAGAGAAGAATTTTATACAGCAGTGATGATGAAATAAATAAAATAAAATAACATAAACCTTATTTTCTGAGGTTGATATACTTGGTGCTTTTTAATATTGCTGAAAATTATTCGTTTTTCAAATATATTATAACTTACTTGTTTTATACAAGATTTGTAAGTATTGTATTTATGTTTTCCTTTATGTATAATAAATGGCATTTTTATTTACACTTGTTTATTTGTCTTTTCATACCTACCGATTAATACAGAAAGCTGAGTTAGATTATTTGTTGGCTTTTGGTTGTTCAATTGTTGGATGCTGGTTGGGAATACTTTAATGTGTATAGTTGGCCCTCAGTTGGGAAATCGATGGTTGGGGTTTGACTGTAAAAGAGGACATTACATACCGTTGGCCAACTGTGGGACACTTCAATGAGCCAACGTTGGCCCAACCATTTTGTGCTACTAGGGTAATAAAAGTGGCACAAAATCCAAAACCAAATCTGGCAACCACGTTTTGTACATTAACATAAAATTATCATTTTGTATAAAATGAGCATAACCTAACTTTTGTTAATGACTGACAGCATATTTACAGGGTGAAATTCATCACCCTAACATGGCCTCCTATCTGGAAAATAACTATTGAACGGTTTATATACTCAATTATCAGCTTAGAGTAAGTAAAAAATGAGTTCTTTCAAATTCCGTAATAAAAAAAAAGAGTTGCTATTTAAAAAAAAACATCGATGACGCTGGGGCACTCCCGATTCAAAATTCTCACTCGTAAATAATGATGCATATCTCTCACTTATAATATAATCTACTATTACACCATGATAAGCACTATTATACATAATGAAAGCTACAATTACTGAATCACTGACATTAAATAAGGTATTGCTTTATTTAAAAAAAAATTATTTAAACATGGTTGTTATCTAACTGTACAGAAACGTCATAAAATTTCTATATGTTCTAATGTGAAAATATATTATTAAAAACTTGCTTATGCCTTTTGTTTGCAAATCTGTGTTGTAGAAGTTATTATTTATGCTAAACATATAAGAGGGATTAACTGTTTTTTCAACATTGCCTAAAAATGCCACCGTTCATACACTTATGATAGTAGCTGTCATTATTGTCCGAACCCAACAGTAAGTCACACCCTGGTACAAATCCTGATGTGCATCCTGCATGCAAAATAGTATATCTCTTTCCCTCTTAGATGGATTACTTTTCAAGTATGTGTCACGGGTGTACCTATGCAGACTGGTTCCATTGCGAAATATCTAGTTTCATCCATCACTAGAATTTCGAAATTGTAAATATTTCTTTAAAGAAGTAATCTTCGCCGAAATTACATGATTCTTCTCACAAACCAATTTTCTTCCACTCATAATTTTGTATTTATATCCCATATTTTTTAATGTGTAGCATAATTTTGAAAGAGTCTTGATATAATTTAGTTCCTCTTTTGCACATCGCAATAAATTATCCAAAGTAAAAAAATTCAAAAGTTTCTTAATATCCTCCCTGAAACTATAGTCCTCCCAAGTTACAAATTCTTTTTTCTTCTTCATGTTGTCATTCGGTTGTTGCTGGAGTTGTGATTTTGCTTCATTTAGAATATTAAACAGAGTTGCATTCAAAGTCTGGCATAATAACAAATTGTTAGAGATTTTATAATGGTTTAATTATTAATACTTACATCAAAGATTTGACCAACTCTTCCAATAATGGCTGTTTTACTTAATTTACCATTTTATAGCTACTTTAGCTATTACTATTAATGCTGCTTTTTCGTGGCATTTTATTATACTTATTGAAGTGTCAACGTGACAATCTCGGGGACCTTGATTTTGACGTTAGGTATATTTTGTAACTAAACTGTTGTACACTGCTAAAATAATATAAATGCAAGGCCTGCTCTGAATCATAAAGCAAAAAAACAGACTATATGCACTGCATGTCTAGCATTAATTCAGTTACAACTGTCGCTTTATGATTGTCATCTTGATTTGAAAAGTATTAAACAATTTTTCACAGCGATTTTAGCAATAATTCTGATTTATAAGTACGAAATGTGCTAGCATTATATTGCCCACGACAGGTTTGTGCAGATTTGTTTAAACAAACTCAAAAAATTTCTACCGAACTTTAAAAAAAATAGTTCTAAAAACTGGGATTGAAGACAGTTTTATTACAGTGAACACAGTACCACCGTGCACACCGTAAGTAGTAGTCGTTTGTAGCAGTGAAATTTTCAAAACTCTATACACATCCAGTGAAACACGTTATTAAATCGACGAAACTTTTTAGTTTGTATATTTTAGGTTGTGGTTTTCACAGACGGGCAAAAACGATCCATGCTAAAAATGTACTTCAGAAATGGTCAAAAAATCAATGGTGAATGGGTCTATTCCATGCGAGATTTTATTGAAAAATTTCCAGATGTGGCGGTTCACTATGACACGTTCAGTAGGGCTCTTCGTCACATTGTGGAAGTTTATAAGGAAACAGGAAGCGTAGCTTGTAAAGCACGTACTGGCAGGCCAACAGTACGGAACGGAGAAAACATTGCAGCTGTGAGAGCAGTGATCGAAGATCAACCGCATACATCAATTCCACAATTGCATCAACAGGTCGATCGGCAAAATTTGGATTTTATTATGGAAATGTTTGCAACCGAATCCTAAGTTTAAATACGCCCGTTATATTTTCTCCTAGATCATACGATTTGTGACCAAATCTTAAAAATTCGATTTTTAAAACCCCTATCGCTGATTTGGATGACCTTAGACGGACGGTAGTGAATCATATTGAAGAAATAAATAATGCTCCTGTGGTGCTAAACAATGTTTTCAATGTGATGAAAAGAAGAGTCGCTGAAGCAGGTTTATTTGTCTTATCTGCAGAATATATCGCACTTTGACAAAAAAAGTTAAATTGTGTGTAAAGTGCCCATTCGTACGGGAATGTTCCACGAAAGTAAATGGACGTCCCAGGGACCAATGCTACCTAGAGAACATATTTTTCTGGTATAAATAAAATATGAGAGTTCTTGTGACGACTTCTACAATACTATAAAAAATAAGGAAGAAATTCTTCGAAAAACTCATTCGTCAGAGAATTATTTAGAAGAAACGCGTTCATTTCTTTTGATTGTTTCCCTATTTCTGTGTGATGAGCTTGTGAGTAGATAGGTAATCTGTAAAAAATAAATGCGTTTGAGAGTATGTGGTATAGTATTCCAACCAGAAATTGGAAAGCTATTTAAAATCAGGCCAGCATTGAAAACAGTAAGTCATTTCGTAATTTAATTCATAAAATTACTGTTTGATTGTCATTCAGTGACATTTCGATAATAACCTTCATATTTGACAGATGCATTGGGAAGTTTAGAAGACATATACGTTTTTCAACATATTCTATGCTACTATACAGTTTTAAAAACACGACTAGTACCTACTTAAATCATGCATAATGTTACAAAGCCTTAACAAAACAGTTACATGTACAGTTCGCAGATGAACTGTCATTACTTGAAAGCTGATTGACATTAGAATATTATTTACTGATCGTATGAAACCAACTTAGACATGACTTACACTTTTCATGGTGTACTGGATTTTAAATAGCTTTCCAATTTTTGGTTGGTACCTACTAACGGGTGTTCATAAACAGTCGTCATCCCAGTTGCCTTAAAAAACAAAATGTTATGTCTTTGATTAATTCGCACAACACAATGAAACGTCATTGAGTACTGTCATAGCGCATTTTTTCTCAATTTTAATAGACATACGTTTCTGAAGTCAAAACCTACTGGGATGACGACTGTTTATGAACACCCGTTAGTACAAATGTACGTTAAGTACAACCCTACTCCCCTGTCTGCCGCGACCAGCCTTGGAACATTTAAAAAATATGCTCACTAATAATTGTGAAAGCCAAACTTACACTACGCCACTATAAAAGCTGTACTGACTTACCGTAACTTCTCGCCGTTAGCTAATAACTTAATAAAAACACTAATAAATATTTTGAGCAAGTTTACTTTGATTTGTAATATTATTAAAAGTTGCTTTTGTTGCAGGTGAAAACGTGGTTTCAAAACAGAAGAGCAAAATGGCGGCGATGTAACAACACATCATCCAACAACACAGACACAGATTGTGAAAAACAGTCAGAAAGTGACTCAGAGAGAATGTTTTGCGAGAGATTAATTGAAAGACATTGCTGAGAGTCAACGAATTAACTCGATTCGGCTTCTTATAATCCTACACATAGTTTTTATGCTTTTCGCCTTTATAGGCAAATTAGTTTTGATGTTCTCAGAATACTAGAGTACAATTTGTAGCTGGACTAATTAGTATTAAATGAACCATTACAGTATTTTTTAAATGCTAAGTTTTAATTATCATATTATATTTATAATGGTAACAATTTATTTCTATGTCTAAATTATCATTACAAAAGATAAACTTAAATAATGTATTCATCAATTTTACAATTAATATTACACACACTTTATGAATAAATTTAACCTGTAAAATATAACATAAATTGTATTATATTAAATATACTAAAATTAATAAAATTAGTATGTAATTTCTAATAAAATCTCTTCAAAAAAGTATCAAAAGTGTCAGGGTTGTTGCAGTCCAGGAATATTTGTCCACCGCTCAAGATGCAGGCATCTCCACAAGCTTTTCCTTGGAAATGGCGACCAAACATTTTCTTACATTGCACACAATTCCTGCAAAATTATATTGTTAAGGTTCAATATTTTTGAATACAAAATTACAGTATAAATGTGTAATTTAATTGTTTCCCTTGCCGAAAGCGATCTGGGAAATAGAAACTTACGATATTTGAATCTATAAAAATATGTTACTAAAACAGAAACAGGATACCTTGGTACCCTTGCTTTGTTTTTGATAATAATGGTGAGGCACTAACACCCCATGAAGGAGCTTGGCCTGCAAGGCGGAAGGTTAGAGCTTCCGTATCCTCGCTCTCACACCCGGCTGTCGCGTGTCAAATTCATGACACGTGGTGATGTGGTGAGCACCACGCATTAGACAACCGCATTATTACCCCTTGTTCTTTCGAACGCAGGTTCCCAATTATTTAAAGCGACTGGGTAGGCCGCCCGCCAGGCATCGATCTGGGATTTGAACTCCAGACTTCCGCGCCGCAGTCCGATGCTCTAACCATCAGAGCCACGCTGGCGCTTTGTTTTTGATATTGTTTTAAAAACGACAAAAGTTCATTCAAAGATAACGAAACATGATGACCTAATACGAAAACATCGAATTCACAGTTTGCTTCACGTCGATAGCTGTTAATAATGCCTTAAGTGCAGGGCTTAGATATTACCTACAGAAGAAACCTCCTCAGAAAAGTTTCGTACTATTTTATTAGCCACAGGTTCTCTTTAATTTTTGTTGCGAGACATATTTTACCTACTATAACGCCATTGATAATTTTTCAATTAAACAGATTGCACCAAAAACCTTGAAACTTTGAAAATTGACAGAAAACAGGTACAGCTAACGCTCTAATAATTTACTTATGATGTGCACTCTAGATTTGAATATAAGAAATTAACCAAATTTACTATGTAGCGAACGACTTCTGAAATTGAACAGTGTCATTGTCAATAATGACACGGTCCAATTCCAAAAGTCGTTTGTTACTTAATGACAATGGCCGTGGAAGCCGAAATCAACCGAATTTATTCTTGTTTGTATTGTATCAACAGTTTTTTTCTCACTCACGATATAAAAGTAACACTTTTCAGTTTTAAAACGCCACTTTAGGGTACTATTGTAAAACTAAGTTTCCTTTTCGTATTAGTGTGAAAATAAATGTATTTAAGTATGTATCCATATGCATTCAAACAACCAATAGCGTGAAACTATTTATCCTAGTTCCATTGAGATAATAATAAATAATTCAAGGGAAAATCGTACGACACTTATTATTGACCAATAGAAAAACGAGTTCACGAGCCGTAACTAAGACAACAACAAAATTTCTTGGAATTTTTTTGTAGGTAGACACTACTTCTTTTTAGGGTTTGTGTCGTTACGATTTTCTTACCGAATCTGCATTCGAGCATTAATTCATATCCGGAAATTATTTTTCGTGCATTCCACCAACCTCCTAATTTGTCCTCGCGTCCCGCTCGGGCAAATTAATACGACGTTGTTGGAACACACTCAAAAAAATTTCCGGAAAGAATTAATGCTCTTATGAGATTATATGTGATAATTTTGCACTAATGCAATTTCAGCTATAATTTGCACAAGTGCAAAACTTCAGCTAATTCGTTCCACTTGAATGATACAAAATCTTCATTTCTCAGGAAAATAGCACCAAATATCCAACGTGTACTGAATATTTTCATATATTTTTTTTTCGCTAGCCTCTCGTGCTCTTTGCAAAAGCACTCGTGAGGTCGAAAAAATTGTCTCTTAGAATACTGTAAGTACTCAAAATTATGTCGATTATTTTCGGGGTAGTAGGTATCACGAAGATCCATTGAGTGTGGGTACAAATAGGACGAGTGGACATGAGTGATACCACCTCAAAAATAGAATAGCATTCGGAGGAGTATTCAGTGAACCAAATCCATTTTCCAAATTAAAAAGACTCAACACTTAGTTACATATGTTAAGATATAATTTGTGTAAACATCTTCAATAAATATTTTAATTTGTTCAAAATAGTCACCTGAGTACTAGTACAATAGTCACTACAATTTATTTTGGTTGGCTGGCTATGAAATGCAAAATCTGACGTTTTCATTGGTCCAGTTTTGACAGATGACAGGTGAACTGAATAGTTAGTAATATTAAGTGAAATATGCATTAGAAACATTGCAAATGATAAAAGTTAATCAGAGGTTATGTCCTTACTAGTGAATCGCCCGAGCTACGCTTCGGTTCGCTAATTTAAGAGAGATTCCTTAATATAAATGTAAAAAAGGATGCATTGGCCGGGAATCGAAGCCAGGCAGCCCGCGTGGTAGGCGAGCATTCTACCATTGACCCAGGATGCTTCGTTGAATAAGGCGCTGCTATAATGGTATATCAACATTAAGTCTTCACTAGTTACACGATTTAATTAAAACTTTACTTTTTCGTACTTTTTTGAGAATAAAAACCCGCCTACGATCTAAGTCTAAGAATTTCAAAAATTTTAAGCTATCATACAATTTAATCGGTTCAGTATCTTCGGAGGAGATAGCGAACAAACATACAAAGAGACCAACGATTTTACGGTATAGATATCCTGATTCTAAAAAATTTACTTAGCAAATGACTTGAGTACTATATAGTAATTTGATGAAATTCCGAGATCGTAGGTCACTAGCGCACGATTCTAATATCAAGCGCAATGGACATCAGTGATACCACCGCAAAAATAATCTACATAACTTTGACCAACAATGGTAGTCGAGAGACTATTCAATAAACTAAACATTTTTTTTTCTATTAATTTTTTGATTAATCATATAACAAGCTAAAGTACGTTTTTTTCCTATAAAAATTTTGAAGGTCAAAGAATTTAGGGTTTATGTTGGCATTACTTGGATTCCTTTAAAAAAATATGTTGGTAAAATTTGTTTTAGTAACTTTTTAGGACTAAAAATTGGTGGGAAATTTAAAGTCTGGCATTAAAGGAGTTTTGATTTTAAGTAATCTTTCGTAAATTTCTTCTTCTGGCATGTTAGGTTGCAGATCCAACAGTTCCTCATCACACCTCAGAATTGCTTTTTTACATTTAATTTTAAAAGATGCCGTTTTTTATGCGTATTCATTTTCAAAACAGAAAAGCTGACAATTTAAAATGTCAAAATGAAGCAAACTATTTACAGAAAAACCTGACGAAAATAAATTTTCTAATAATTTAAAAAAGCAGTTTTGCCAATATTATCTTGGCCTTGAAAATTTTTATTGGAAAAAAACCTACTTTACGTAATTCCTGTAGTAACAGAAAACGAAAATTTATTTTATTTACTAGCAACATGATATTGGACATTTTCGTCATACAAACAAAATATGAAAAGCTACTCATAACTCCCAAGGGATTTGTCAAATTATTTCTCCCTTAAACTCATGGTAACCATGCAACTACAAATAACGTTTTAGCAACCATACAATGAGGCAATCCTTGATGTTACTTACATATTCTAATTTTAAATGTCATTACGACATTTTGAAATTTCATACTATTCTTACTAAAATGCTAATAAATAAAATATTGTATGCACCACGGGAGATATTCATGTTTTTTACCTTCGGTTGACTTACAGACCTCGGGCCAGAGCCCTCGGTCTGTAACACATGTCAACCTCAAGGAAAAAACATATTCATATCTCCCTTAATGCATAAATATCTATGTTTTGTATACTGATCTGGTAGCAATTGTCTACCAGCTTAGCAACGAGTACGTTAGGTAGGTTTTTATAGCCTAGACCGGTAGCACTTAGCAATGCCTGTGATTCGTGTTATACGTTTGGTAGTAATGAAGTATATTGTTGCTGGAACTGTCAGTCGATGTCAAATTCGAGGTTAGCAGGTTAGGTTTTTCGTCAGTTTGACACAAACTGATACAAAAACTAACCTCGAATTTGACATAGACAGCACCACCAACAATGCACTTCAGTACTGCCAAAACTATAACAAGAATCACACCCGAGCGATTAAGTTAATTTTTGATCTCCCTGTATTTAAAGTACGTTTTTTTCCTATAAAAATTTTCAAGGTCAAAGAATTTAGGGTTTATGTTGGCATACCTTGGATTTCTTTAAAAAAATATATGTTGGTAAAATTTGTTTTAGTAACTCTATAGAACTAAAAAATTGGTGGGAAATTAAAAAACTGGCATTAAAGTTCTATGTACCATCGCGGACAAAAAAATGGAAACATCATTGTTTTCCTAGTGTAAATGGGTATATTACCTAAGTTAAATCAACATTGCTGATATCATATTGTTTAATGCAGTTGTCAGTTGTTGTCAAAAGTAAAAAGTCAAAAAATATAACCTAATATTATGTAAACCCCTAATAACACTGTGTAAAATTATAAAAAAGCGTTAACTTGATTAACGCTGGTGTTTCCATTTTTTTGGCCGCGGTGGTACATCAAAAGCTCTTGCTAATCTTTCGTTAACCTCTTCTTCTGGTGTGTTAGGATGCAGATTCAACAGTTCCTCTGCACACTTCAGAAATGCTTTTTTATATTTAATTTTAAAAGATTCCGTTTTTTACGCGTATTCAGTTTCAAAAAAGAAAAGCTGACAATTTAATTTTAAATGTCAAAATGACACAAGTCATTTATAGAAAAACCTGACGAAAATTTTTTTTTTCGAAAACTCATCAAATGTTGACATTTTCCTTAAATTCTCAGTAAGCAAAGTGATTCTTTTTTGTCACTTAATTGCGAAATACTTTTATGTTCTAGAATGCAAAATTCTTTAGCGTTCTAGAACATAAAAAAAATGTCAAAAAATTTGTCATTTTTTAGGAACTTATTTGTGATTTTATTAATTAAGTAACCTACATTAGCTTTTTATTAAGTAATTTAAAATTTCTATCGATACTAATAACTATTATAAACTATTATAAACATGACTAATTTATGTTGTACTACATGTAAATTGAAGGTGCCGATACTGCAGTCAGTTAAATTTATACGTCACTTTGACGTTTGTCAAACAATTCAGCAGGCCGTGGTTCAAACATAAATGAATCGTTTATGAAGTATAAAATTGTCAATTAACGTTCACAGTTACCTTATTTAATTTTTTTTTATTCTTATACTAGTTTTATTGCAGTTTTCGAAAAATCATTGTTTGCATCTCGAATGCGAACTAGATACAAAAATAGCCATTTTCGAAAACTGTCATCAAATGTTGACATTTTCGTTAAATTCTCAGTAAGCAAAGTGATTCTTTTTTGTCACTTAACAGCGAAACACTTTTATGTTCTAGAACGCAAAACTCTTTTGCGTTCTAGAACATAAAAGAAATGTCAAAAAATTTGTAATTTTTTAGGAATTTATTTGTGGTTTTATTAATTAAGTAACCCACATTAGTTTTATATTAAGTAATTTAAAATTTCAATAGATACTAATAACTATTATAAACTATTATAAACATGACTAATTTATGTTGTACTACATGTAAATTGAAGGTGCCGATATTGCAGTGAGTTAAATTTATACATCACTTTGACGTTTGTTGAACAATTCAGCAGGCCGAGGTTCAAAAATTAATTGTTTATGAAATATAAAATTGTCAATTAACGTTGACAGTTGCCTTATTTAATTTTTTTTAATCTCATACTACTTAGTTTTATTGCAGTTTTCGAAAAATCATTGTTTGCATCTCGAATGCGAAATGCTTTTGCGTTCTCGAATGGGTATTTTGCCTCGCTAAAGCTCGGCAAAATAACTTCCATTCTGGAACGCAAAAGTAGCATTTCGCATTCTAGATACAAAAATAGCCATTCTAATAATTTTTAAAAAGCAGTTTTTCCAATTTTATCTTGACCTTGAAAATTTTTATAGGAAAAAAACGTACTTTACATGTTCTTACCTTTATGTTCCTAAAAACATACCTTTCTCAATAATGCAAATTCTAAAACCCATATAATTTAATCACTTTGACGTTTGTCACACAATTCAGCAGGCCGTGATTTAATTTAAAAAAAACAATGTCCATAATATACAGGGTCCGGCAACGATGCGGGGGTAGAAAGCTTGTATACAAGTTGTAGGTATAAAGGTGGTGCACATTACTAAAATAGTTTTGATTATACATGGTGTCTCAAAAAAGTGTGGCAAATCAAACGTACCTGTTTTAATGGAATGTCCTATATTTAGGCAGCTTAAAAGTCTAACATCAACTGTTTTGGAGATATTAGATTTTATGCAGAAAAATGCTGTAATTTAGGCGGCTGCTTACTTATAACAGAAAACAATTGAATGAAAGAAAACATTACCACAAAATAGTATTTTTCGTGAATTACCTTTACAGTGTAAAATAGTGACTGTGGGTATTACTGCTATAGAGGGTGCTCAACATTTGCAAATTTAAGAATTTCCATATTTTTCTAAATGGGAGTTCAGCAGTTTTTTGCATAAAATCGTTAATATCTCAAAAACAGTTGACGTTAGACCCATACAACTTTTATCAAAATGATTAGTATTTCAATTCAACATTTTTAGTCTGCCTAAATATAGAGCGTTCCATTTTAAAAAGTTTGATTTGCCACACTATTTTAGTAATGTGGACTAAGATACTAGATTTATACAAGCAAGCTTGTCCGCCATTTTGAGTTACTTAATGTGGCGGCAAATTCAAATTCTAGTTACTTTCCAATTTGCATACGGTAAGTCGGAAAAACAACGATCATGTCATTTAATTTTATCCGTCTTAAAAACGACTGGTTTTTAAACAAAAAAAAGAAAGCAGAAAAAATCGGAACGAAAACACTGTTAACTAACACGCACGTGGTTCAAACTAGAGAATTTTAATAGTACCTTAGTTCTAACAACAGTGACGAGTGACAGAACTGACAGATACAGTTGACAGCACAGATCAATACCTACACACTGTATATAGATTTCAATAACAACACTTGGATGAAGCCTGTAATTATAATTACCACCATAATTAATAAAAATAATTAAAATAAACCAACGTATAAGCCGTTCACGATCTTTTTGGGTCA
>OW679196.1:141807808-141951824 GCA_940337035.1 Agriotes lineatus | reverse complement strand
TGGGCTTTGCGTTTCTAGGTTAGCAAATGACAGTTAAACAATGAGGCATGCTGTCATATACGAGTAATTATTTTGACTTTGACTAATTTCACCAGGTAACGTGATAAGTAAAGTAAAGCAAAATATATACTGAATCATTTTAAGTGCTCGGATTTTTCCTAATTTTTGATCAGTTGTAAACGTGTAAACGATTACGAGCATACTTTACCGTCTTCACAAGTGCGTTTCTCATTTGTAATCATTTGGGTGTATAACATCACCTTTCTCCTACAAACGCTGTAACACATTTTCTTGAACTACTTTTAGAAATATAAACTGCTAGCTGTAGCTTGTGGCGTATGTTGCATTTAAAATGTAGAACTAAATTAATATTTTTTGTTGCACTAAAGAAAGTTTTAAAACCACGCTAAAGATGGCGCGCATCAATCACTCGATTTGTAAAGGTGTGTTTAAAAGGAGCCTTTAGGCGACCGTGGGTGCCATTCAGTAAGGCAGTAATGAACCCTCCTTACTATTAATTGAAATGTACCTACTTTTGTTCGTAGTCTTAAAAAACAGAACCAATGGGAATAATTAGTACATGTTTTCTGTAATAATGTCTCTCTTAAAAGTAATGGAAAGTTGTTTTACAGAAACCCGAAAATCGTGTTTTCGTCTGGCTTTCTTGTACGTCTTCTATATAGCCAGTTGCCCACTTTCGTCAAAATAATGTTACAACAGTTGTTTTTACTCTTCTTCTCTCTTTCTTTATCATTTCTCAGCTCTTTTCAACCCACTTCTCAGCAAAGACCTTTTCTAATGCTCTCAATTTCTTCTTATCTTGTACTAAATTGAACTACGTTGTCGCTCTTACTTTTCTCAAGTCATTCGTCTATCTTTTTGGTGGTCTTCCAACGTTGCTGTTAGATGTTCTAAGCCACTACTGCAAGACGCATGTTGTCTCTTATTTCGATGTTTTTCTGGAAAATGTTCTACATATGTCTCTATTGCCCGTTGAGTCACTCTCCTCATACCGCAGGTGCTCACCTGCAGGATGTAGCTATCACTTTTTGTTTGAGACAGATTGGTATATCTACATTTTTCATTGTGTCCCGTTTTTCCAAACACTGTCCAGTTAAGTCGTATCCTTTTTAGTTCCTTGGTATGGTTTAACTTACCCAGTGCTATCTTATGACCCACGTCGATGTATTCCTTTCTATATTTTGATTTATCCAATCGTAAATTCTTTCCGGCTGCTTGGCATTATTTCTTTTGCTAACACAAATCTTGAGTACAATCCTGCTAGCTTCCGCGTTCAGTTCTTTGCATTTTCTCTAGTTGCTTCTTGTCTGGTTAGAAAAATATCAGCAGGCATCAATATCGACATCTTTATGAATCCAGTTCGGTTTTCTAAATACATTCTTTAAAGCAAGAGTGAATAGTTTAGGTACTGTCCTCTATCCTGTTCCTGTTACATTGTCTCGTTCTTCTGCTTAACCCATTAGTACATTAGTGTCTTTTTAGCACAAGATTGTGTATTTTTACTGTAAAGAGTACAAAAATGTTGCAAGCCTGAGCTATGTGCAAATTACTACTGTTATCTATTTCTCAGCTAAAGCAAAAATACACAAAACCAATTTTTACCGTGCTCACCCTGTATATATTTTTCAGAAAATGTTCTCCGTATCATGTCAGGTAGACATATAGCCTGCATGCAACGTATCGTCTTCCTCCAACAAATAGTTTTTGAGTTATACCAGCAACAAGCAGAAAGACAGACAGACAGACGGAATTGAGAAAACCTTTTTTGTTATCTAGGGACCTTTCAGGGTCTGAAAAAATCTCGGTAGGTGATGTTTCGCAACTACAGTACTTCATTAGGTGTTTAGACGAGGGAAATAGAAATAATAGATTGTGGAACCAAAATTTTTTATTTTGTAACTCTTAAACAACGTGATGTGGTTACTGTTTTCATTTCTTCGTAGTTTGGTGTTTCTGCCACGGCTTTATGGTCTTCACATTCGTAGACAATAACAGTCACTCGTTTGATATAAAACTACCTCGCCTTTCAATACTTCTTAGCTGGTAGTGGACAATTTTCTGTTTTTGCTTGCCGAATTGTTACTGTTGTACACTATCCCTTTCAGATAAATTTCTCAAAAGTTTTATGCTTGTAAAGTAATTATCACAAACAAGTTTTTCTTCAAACGGCAGTAAAATGTGGCATTATACTGCTGGATTGATGATGCTAAACTGTCACTTTATTGCCAAGCGGCAGATAATATTATCTGCCGCTGACGAGCGGCAGATAAAGTTATTATCTGCCGCTGACGACTTTATCTGCCGCTCGTCAGTGGCAGATAAAGTTATTATCTGCCGCTGACAACTTTATCTGCCGCTCGTCGGCGGCAGATAATATTATCTGTTATGTCTAGACCTGTTTCAAACTCACAACGCACGTGATAATTGACACGCCGACTGCAGCCAAATCGAAAAAATAAAATATAAAACCAAACCTTTCTTTAAATGGACGCTATGAGCTGGCGTTTTCAGGGTATTTTACTTGTTGATATCCCCTCGTTGACATTTCTGTGAAATGTGGCTTTTTGGTATATAATATCGATTAAATAGGTGTATGTCGGTTGGGTATCGATTCTGGCGTCCAGTAATGTTTTAACTATTGCTCACAGCTCAACAGTGTCGAATGCCTTTTAGAAATCTCTGCAGCCCAAGTTAGGGGTATATTGTTTTATTAGTATTTTCTTTGAAACTGCTTACCATTTGCAAATGCTCTCGTGTACGGAAACCTTTTCGGAATCCAGCCTGTTCAGCTATCTAGTAGAAGTCTAGTTTATTTGTAAAACGGTTTGTAATGCTTTTGGTAATAAATGAAGTTACGTCTACAGTCAAAATATTTTTACTACCTCCTTTCTAGTAATAGAATTACTTTTGCATCTTTCCGACTCAATGAAATTACTCCTTTTGCCAGCCAGCAATTTAAAATTACTCTAAGACTGTTATTTACATACTTATAGATAATATTTTTTCGTCAGTCTACTTAGATGACCACTCCTGGCTGTAGACCTCTTTCAATCTTTTCCACGTTTTTCTGCATACAGCTGTTTGTATCCAGTTTCTCCCAGCTACTTTTTGGAGATCATTTTGTCAACCGCTTCTGGAGTCTTCCTACAATTCTTCTTGTTGTTCTTGGTCTCTGCACTACTTGTAATGCTTATTTTGCAGTATTTCGTCTTTCGATGTGGTCTGCCTATTTCCATTTCTACTGAGCTGTTCTTTGAATTATATTAGTAACTCTTGTTTTGTTCCTGATGTCTTTGCTCTTTCTGCGATTTCTTAAACTAATTCCTAACATAGCACGTTCCATCGCCCCCTGAGTGGTTCTGACTGTCTCCTCGCTTTTTTTCGTAAGAGTATTTTCGCAGTTTGATTTTCTTTCTCTAGTTTGATGTTTATGACCCAGGTATACATGTTCATTAATAATATCTATAACATTGTATTTGACGGTGATTTGGGTATTCTCTTGTGATAGTTAAGTACTAAGTTCACACATCTACAACATACCTCAGAAGAAATTAGTCTCAAAATAAACATGGATATACGTTTCAAAAAATTGTTCTGATTTGATGGTTACTATATTTACATTTGGGTTCTCAATCATGTTGATTTGTTTGTCTCGACAATTAAATCTCTATTTATTATTTGGTGTATAAACTGTAATCGTGGTCGGATGGTATTGCGTCTTCCCTTCAATCGTTCGGAGGGTGTGGTCGGTTAACGCTGTTTTTATTCTCCTCATTATTGTTCTTGTGTCTCCTAAACCTAATATGTTTTTCATTTAATATTCTGTCTATTCATTACACTTTTACTATTGGCGGGCATCATTTCCAATGCTACTAGCTTTTCTTCAAGTTTGAGACTATGGTCCAAGATTCGCAGACGTAAGGTGCTACTCTCCATATGAATGTTTTCAGTAGACGTTTTTTTTTCTCTATTGTGTAGGACTTTAATAGATTTTTCTTTGAAAAAGAAATGCAACCGATGCCTTTCCTATTATTATTATCATTATTTTTCCTTAGCTTCCCCTATCGTGTGTCATTTTGCTTTCCAGATAGCAAAAGTCATTAACGTTCTCTATCATCGCATTTTCCAATCTTGTTTACTTTTTGTGGTTTCACGAATTTTCGTTTTTTGTTATGTTCAATGTAATATAACTTGTATTTTCAAGCAACAGTAACTGGAATTGTCCAATGTTCATATCATTCCACAATATTTCTTAAATACAGCGCTTACACAATATTATTTTTTAAATTTTGTGTATACAATTTACTGTGAAAAGATAGGCAGGAATACTTGGTCTTTCTTGTTGTGCACATATAAATTTGTCATTATGGATTACCCACTTGTGATAATTATAAGATACTTCTAACTAATATCTCAGTAAATTATGGTAGTTACCTGCATTAATTCAAGAATAACCTTGTTGATGAGAACGGTTTACACAAAATTTAAATGCTAATTTTGGCACTGTTGATTTTCTCTGTGCAAATATAATATTGGATGCCTATAGCAAAGCTTAATTAAATGTCTTTGAAGATAACAGCACGTAGTTCTAAATTAAGATCAAGAAAAGTGTTACATAAGGCAAGTAACGCAATAAACTAATTCTGCTCTCCCTCCAAGTGAAAATGTTGGAAATATTTTGATATTGACTAAGAGAGATTTTTAGATGTAGACTAGTTCCACTACTAAGCAACCGAAAAGGTAAAATAAAATTATTAAGTTAACGACGTTATGACACCGAAAATTGGAGAAGGCATTAAATAACTCTAAAAACAGAAAAACACCGAGAACTGATAAAATCAATATAGAATTTCTAAAATACGGAGGTCTCATTTTTCAACCTCGGCAGTTACACAGACTCAACAAATGTCGGAAAATAAAAGAAATGCATGAAGAATGAAGGATTGCATAGCTTTAAGAAAGAGCGAATCGATGTATACCCAATAATGCGTGCAAAATTTATACCAAGGTAATAAATAATTGCATAAGAACTATCTCAAAAATATTAGTGACTGTTCAATTCACCTATCATCTGTCAAAAAGCGACCAATAAAAATCTAGAATTTTGACGTTTCTTGACCAATGAAAAAAATATCAGCGGATATTATCTTCCTAGAAGGTATTCAAGTGAATATTTTAAACAAATGCGATTTTTATTAGAAAAAGTCAATATTAGTGTTCTGTTAGTATAGAAATTGCGTAGTTTGTTGCAAGATTTACTGAAAACTAATTTGAAAAAGTAGTTTGGTTCATTGAATAGTCCCTCGAATGCCTTTCCATAATATTTTTGCGGTGGTATCACTACTCATGTCCATTGCGCTTAGGCTAGCGCACTCGTCCTAATCGAACCTAAGCCCAATGGACATTCGTAATACCACAGCAAAAATATTTGACATAACTGAGACTACTCATGATATTATAAGTGAAGAACAGAGTGGTTTTAGGAGAGGTCGTCATGTCACGACGGTATCTTTGTTATGAAACAACTGATAGATGTAAAGTAATAATTTGGTAAACAAACTGCTATAACTTTTATAGACATTGAAAAGGCTTTTAACAGTATACATTGATAACACAGGTCTGCGACCAAATTTTTTTCTTTAAAATAATGGGCGATTCTTATGTATTTTGGTGCGCTGAGTTCGGAAATGCCCTCAGTTTTTTCCCAGCACGTAAGCATTTTCCGCAAAATTCATTTTTCTGCGGGATTGCCTACCTTAAGGCGTATATTTATGAATATGCCGAAAAAAGTTGTTTTTCCTATTCGGCTTCATAGTTTTATATTAGAAACTATGAAATATGATAAAAATTAGTATATTTAACAGTATTAGTCAGCGTATGAATCATGGAAACCCATTACCTTAATAGTATGCAATTAAGGTTTATCGCTTTTCTTCGGTGTTTTCAGATTCCAATGTTACTGTAATAAATGTTTTTGTTATTAAAAGTACATAAATAAATAGGAGAAATTCTTTCTGGTAATTAGCGTAATTGTGGTGAAAATTATTGACAAATGAAACCTGGATTTTCCCATTGCCCTATATATACCCCTCGTAGTCCTTCGATTTGTTCATTTCAATTTAAATATTCTTAAAGTGTCTTTCAAAATGTCTTCAAGAGCTTGTGTTAATAATCCTGATAGTTTCTGTTACATTTGTGGCGAACTTATATTAAAAAAACAATCTCGAAGTATTACGGAGTTTATTCAAAAAGTGTACTTTGCCTATTTTGGTGTGAAGATCGGAGATCAAGAAAAATCTTGGGCCCCTTATGGAGTGTGTTCAGGCTGTGTTGAAGGACTTCGCATGTGGTCTAAAGGAAAGGTGAAATCTTTTCGTTTTGGGGTGCCTATGATTTGGAGAGAGCCGAGAAACCACGGCGATGACTGCTACTTTTGTTCTTGCAACATACAAGGGTACAATGCCAAAAATAAAAAAGATATAAATACCCAAACATGCAATCTGCACTTCGGCCTGTGCCTCATGGACCCGGTATTCCAGTACCAGTGCCCCCACACAATTTTGGCGATTTGCCAGAGTCATCAGAGAGCGAGTCAGAGCAGTTGGATGATGAGTTTCAAGTCGAAGACTTGTTACGGTATTAAAAGAACTTTACGACACCCACCCAAGGTGAGCATCGCACCACGGAATCAATCCTAAAAAACTGGCACACTTGCCCTGAGATCGGCTCAAAATAGGCTAAAGGCCACGGCTGGAACGCTCAGGGAGTCGGGCGTGAGTCACACGATACGTTCTGGGCAAGCGTGTTGCGGCATATATATATAGGGTATGTCAGAATTAGGAGGGCGCCACCAAGCCTGTCTTAACCCGACTAACCGGGCCTGGACGGTTAGACGGGAGCGAAGCAAGCAAAATACTCCGTCGATAGGATTACTCAAGAGTTGCAAGGTCAAATAACAATTTCGAGATTGCCTTATGCAAGGATTGTAATTAGGTGCCAATCCGACCGCGACTACGCAGCTGTTTCACCCACCTGTACGCTCAAAGCTCCCTCGTCCCGTCGCACAATAATCAGTACACTGAAGGGGGCGCTTATCTGAAACAGAACATGCACAAGTCGAAACAAAACAATAGTTCCCTTAACTAACAAATCATGTATTGACTCACGGGTTACAATGGGGCAGCGGAGTGCGTCGCCCTATATCTATAAATAGATTATATCTAAGAACACCAGCTGGCGCGCGCTCTAAACCTAGCGACAGATGTTGAACAGTAATGAACAAAGTAGCACTTGTAACATAGACAGTCTGTAATTTGGAATGAATGTACAAATATGCGGGCGCGACGCCTTATGCAGCAAACAGTAATGAACAAATTAGCACTTGTAACATAGACAGTTTGTAATTTGGAATGAATGTACAAATATGCGGGCGCGACGCCTTATGCAGCAAACAGTAATGAACAAATTAGCACTTGTAACATAGACAGTCTGTAATTTGGAATGAATGTACAAATATGCGGGCGCGACGCCTTATGCAGCAAACAGTAATGAACAAATATGACGACCGTGCCTGTAGGCACAAGAGATGTGACGGGCTCGCTCGCGGCGTCCCAATACAGCTCGTACGCGGGGCTTAAATGCTCTCCGCGGGACAGGTACACTCGCGTTCACAGCGGTAATCAGTTCAAAGACACATACCTTAATATGTAGGCGGTTGGGGAGCCTGTTACAGTTGAGTTGCGACAGGCTGCAGTCTTAGGTGGCAGGTACATTCGATGTTCGACGGCTATAGGAATGAGTGGACATCCGCCATAATGGCGACGTGAGACGCGTCAGGACGCGTACAACTGGACGACGAAAAATGGGTCACTTTCGTTCTGCGGGACAGATCCTCGAAGGTCGAGATGAAGGGGCACGATCCCTTACTTACGGGAGCAGGAACTGGGCTCGAGATGCACCCACGCTACGCCGAAACAATTCGAAGCTCGCACACACAACACCTCTCGAAGGTGAAACAAATCTCGCAACGCTCGCTGCCACAGCTCGAGACGGGCAACGGAAAAGAGGGCCTCCACGGCAACAATACTAAAAGGACAGCGGCAGGCGTCCTCGGGCACCTAAGGGGCCGAAGGACTCCGCCTGGATAACACAACCACCAAACGAACTCTCTCTGCAACGGGCTGCGATCAACTGCCCAGAGGGAAGCGCTGCCACAGGTCACATCGGTCGCGTCCCCACGTGACTAAACCTCGGCAGCCAATCGCGAGGCGATAAAATGAAATAAATTAATGCCGGCGACAATGGTATCACGCCGCAACGGCGTGTTTTCTAGAAGATTCGGAATTCTTGCGAGTGATAACGCTCGGCTGCCAAAGCGCCATCAGAGGGGGCTCCAACCGACGAGAAATACTGCGTTTGGGGCCAAATATGTGCAAAATCATGATTCTGGAATTAGGCGATGGAGCCAAATAAAGAACTAAAAGGGTTTAGCATACGGGCACGCTGCCCTAAAGTCTAGGTGGCTATTTAAAATACCAAAATGACCTGAATCAAATGTGCGGAAGATGAGATTGTACTTGTGCGCAAAGATTGAAAATGGTTTTAACATAGCAACAAATTGCCCTAAAGGCGTGAAATGCAATTAAGCATCTACAACAGCAAAATGACTTAACAGACTGTGAACCCCAACAGTTTTCACAAGAAGAATTAAACGACCTCGTTCGTGATTTAGGGCTTTCTAAAGAGTGCTGAATTACTGGGCTCTAGACTTCAAGAACTTGTTGAGATCTGGAACTTCATTCTCTTGGTACAGAAGCAGAGAAAAACAATTTGAGTCAAATTTTTCTCAAGATGGCGAACTTGTATATTGTTCTGATGTTCCCAAGTTGATGTCAATGTTTAACATTCAACATGTGTCAGATCAATGGAGGCTTTTTATTGACTCGTCAAAAAGAAGTTTAAAAGCAGTTTTGCTACACAACGGCAATAAATACGCTTCTGTACCCGTGGGGCACTCTGTGCATCTAAAAGAAAAGTATGACAACATGGCTTTTATCCTTGATAAATTGAAATATAAGGAGTTTGGATGGCCTATCTGTGGTGATCTCAAAGTCATCTCTATGGTGCTTGGACAACAAGGTGGCTATACGAAATTCCCCTGTTTCCTATGTGAGTGGGATAGCCGGGCAAAAGCACAGCACTGGAGCCAAAAAGTGTGGCCAACGAGAACTTTGAAGGTTGGAGAAAAAAATGTTCACTTTGAGTCTTTGGTTGATCCCAAAAAAGTGCTTTTACCCTCACTTCACATCAAGCTTGGACTGATGAAGCAGTTTGTCAAGGCATTGCCAAAAGATGGCGAAACGTTCAAATACCTTGAAAAGAAATTCCCGGGACTGTCTGAGGCAAAGTTAAAGGAGGGTGTTTTTGTTGGCCCGGACATTCGGAAACTAATGAAAGACAATCAGTTTGAAAATGTGATGAAAAAAGCTGAGAAAGAGGCGTGGATATCATTTAAAGAAGTTGTGACTAAGTTTTTGGGGACCAATAAGGACCCGGATTATGAAGAAATTGTAAATAAAATGTTGAAATGTTTTAAAACCTTGGGGTGCTCCATGAGCTTGAAACTTCACTTTTTGAACTCCCATTTGAGTTATTTCCTTCCTAAAACCTTGGTGCCGTAAGTGAAGAGCAGGGCGAGAGGTTCCACCAAGACATCAAAGAAATGGAACGGAGGTACCAAGGACGATGGGATATGAATATGGTGGGAGACTACTGTTGGATGCTTCATAGAGAACTTCCAGACATCCCACACAAACGGAAAAGCTCAAAACGGAGTTTTGGGGGAAAAAGATGTAGATATTATAAAGAATTATAAATCCTTATTGTATATACTACATATTATTTTTATCAAATTGTATTTAAAAATGTAAATAAACCACTAGTAATATATATTTTTTTTATTTCAAAATGCATTTTTACCTATATGTACTGCGGGTTTTGCATAACTTTCTTTTTCATTTTGCGGAAAATCCCTACGTGCTGGAGAAAAACTGAGGTCATATTTGGACTCAGCGCACCAAATACATACGATTCACCCATTACGATAAAAAAAATCAAAAAATTTCAATTTGCAGGCCTGTGTAATTAGTGTGGGCAATACAGAAGATGAATTAACAAAATATCGTACTTGACAAATATTTCTTTTCGAAAGTAATTAATTACTACATTCAGTTACTCAATTACGCTTAACTAATTAAATTACTCTATAGTATAATAAGTATGAAGAACGATATAGGATTTTTACTGTTCGATGACGACTCCAATTATTGTCTGAGAACGGTAACGCTTAACGTTCGGCGTGTTTACAACATATTTTGCACGATCGGAATTAAAATTATACATACAGATTATTTACTGAGAAATTAAAACGAGCGAAATACACAGAAATGATCGAAGTGATATTGCACGCATCACTAGGTAACCAATGTGTTACTTGTCAGATAAATTTCATAATATTATGCATGTAGTAAGACTCATTTTGATTGTTTTTTTAAAAAGACCTCGGTAAGTATTTTTGCTGTTCAGTTTTTAGAACGGTAAGTAATTTTGCTGTCGTTGTAGTTATAGCAACTGGTAAATTCCATTTACTGTCATGGAAACACTCATGGTAAATAGTCAGAAATGACCGATGGTGCAAAATTAAGCATTAAGAACGGTAAGGATATTTTACCAATCGAAGACAATTGTTTGGAGGAGGAGCGAAGAGACGACTCCAATTATTGTCTGAGATCGGTAATTCCTTAACGTTCGTGATGCTTATGACGTTTTTTGCAAGATAGAATAGCTATTTACGTTATTAGAACGGTAGCAACATTTTTATGGCCGCGCCAATACTTTACAGGTCGAGCCCGTAGGGCGAGACGTGTATGTTTGGCAAGGCCATAAAAATGCTACCGGTCGTGTATCGTATAAGATTTTTTAGGATACGAGTCCGGTAGATAAAATTTACCGGCCGGTAGTTCTACTACTGGTCTAGGCCGGTAAATTTTATCTACCGGACTCGTTTGTAACTATGTAAACGCTAGTTACCAATGCAGTATCCTAAAAATGTATTTTTCTTCAAACGTCAGTAAAATGTGACATTATACCACAGAATATTATGTTGGTAGCACTGAAAGTCTGTCAATTTCGAGGTTAGCAAGTTAGATTTTTCGTCAGTTTTGACATAGATTGTCGCAAAACCTAACCTGCTAACCTTGAATTTTTACTTACCGTTCTAGAACAGTAAGCATAACTCACTGATTTGAAAACAAATGCGGTAACTGAGTAAAATCGTTCTATCGTGCAAAAAGGTATTTAAATTACTTTGAAAGTATTTGAATTACTTGTGGTCCCTATTTAAAATCACTCGCGATAATTGAATTGCTTTCCGGTAATTTAATAACTAAATTACTGGCCACGATAAGGTGTTAAATGTCCATAATACAAAAAATAAGATAAAGCCATTCGAAGTTTCATGTTAAGCAAATGACAATAGGGTGTTCCTGGAGCAATACGGGGTTATTCATGTAAGATGACGAGCCTGACTAGGTAAAAATGCAACCCAAAATACGATTTATAAAGCTAACAGTCTATATCAAATTTGAGGTGCTAATGCAATAGGGATCCAGTTAGCCTTATAAATCGTATTTTGGGTTGCATTTTTACCTAGTCAGGCTCGTCGTCTTACGTGAATAACCGTGTGTAAGTATAATTTATGATTTCCTATTGCTAGTTGGATAACAGCTAGTTTTGTGCAACAACAAAGAGATATGTGGTACAGGCGCGTATGTTTATAGAAGAGATGTGCATGTGTTGTGTCTTGCGTAGTGTAGGCTGTGCAGGATGTAGCATTGTATATCGCTAATAATTATTGTGTAAGAGGCAAAAAATATGTCTAAGATCAGTTCACGGTTATTACTTCCTTTTACTACTATAAAGGAAGTATTGGATTCACCCCAAAAATTCGAAATTGAGTTTTCAACAGATCTTCACGTTTTAGAGTCCCCTGATCCCAAAAAACATATTTTTTTTCATTGGTCTGTCTGTCTGTCTGTGTGTCTGTCTGTCTGTGTGTCTGTGAACAGAATATCTCAAAAACGAAAAGAGGTATGGCATTGAAACTTCATATATAAGTTTTGTGTACTATGTAGATGAGACAGCAAGCTTTTGAAGAAAATCGCATAACCGGAAGTAGGTGTGTACTCTTGTGATTTTTCAGTTTTTTTCGATTTTTTCAAAAACGGCTCTAACGATTTTTTTTTAATTTTACATTTTTCTTAAATTTTTAATGTGTATTGATGTGAGATAGGTAATTTTCCAGTTGAATACTTCTAAAGTGGGTTTCTTTTGTTTTTTTTCTATTTTTTTTATTAACTCCTATTTTAAATAAAACACCCGGTATATTATTACATTTTTGAATTCACCTTAAAATTCTAGAGAAAATTTGTCTCTTCAACTAACACTCGATTTTGTACCGTTTTTGTAGAATTTGTAATTTTTGAAAATTTTTAACAAATGGTTAAAAATTAAAAATGAAATTTTTGACTAATTATAAGATCACTGTAAAAGGAAGTTGTGTGAGTGTATCACACCAGATTTTTTTTCCATAACATTTCACAACAAATGGCTTCACTATACAATATTGGTTCATAACAACTATTTATTAATTTCGATTTGCTTGTTTAAAAGGATGTACTGGTACTAGCACATGGGATATTTAAATACTACTAAATAAAAATATTAGACAACAATTTCTAGTTAAAGTAATTGAAAAAGTAATTTATGCTGTGAAATTACAATTACCAAGAAATTGATAATTGAATTATTATTTCATTTGACTAATTGAAAATCTAGGAATTCAATTACTTCATTGAACGGTAATTGGCAATTAAATACTTTTTAAAATAATTTGCCCAGCTCTGTATTGAAACCACGAACAGTATAGAAGAGGACATAAAAATTGTAATACAAGAAGCAGCGGGTGCTTCCAAGGAGATAGCTATAGGTAAATGAGCAGAAAGATGTGGTTGTCTACCCACAATTTTCATGTATGCACGGTGTACCAGAAATGCGTGCGTTAATTTTCTTAAAACGGTCTTTGAAGTGATTTGAAATTAGGAATAGGCTATCTACTATAACATAGACCTTATGGATATGGCCTACGGTTAAAAATATGCAGCAAAAGAGTTCTTCGCTGTGATGGAAATGGAATGCTGTCGAAATAGTTTTGTTGTTGAAAGTCGTAGTGACCAACTAAGTTATCCTGAACCACTCGTTTGGTCAAAATTATGGAAGGAAATTAGGTATTTTGTAAAATGCTATAGAGAAAAGTTTCACAACTTGGCAAGTTCTTCCACAGATTAAAATTAACACACGTATTTCTAACCACCCAGCTTAGCAACCAGGTGGATATAGGATCAAATCTGGCTGTGGGCGATATTTTTGGATGGATCTGAACTCATTAGTTAAGTTAGCTTCATGTTGGATTAAGATTTGGTGTATTTGAACGAAGTTGAGTGCAGTATAAGTTAGATGCCACCCGTTACTTCCGTTGCAACTCACAGCAGGAATGGTCTTCGACACCGAAAGATAAATGAGTCTAAAGATTATGAATAAATATATAATAGTACATTATACAACAAGGGAGAGGAAAGCATAATCTTTGGCTTTCTCTTCTACCGCGTATATACTATTTTTTCACTGACCGAAAGTAGAAAGATAAAAAGTTTTTATAAAGCATTACAGTCAATGGGAAGTATACTGTAATATTTAGGGTCGGTTCTACAATGCAAGTACAAGCATAGAATAAACTGTACTTAGAATAACATTCGAAAATTGCGTTCTACAATCATTTAGGTCAGCGGTCGGCAACCCGCGGCCCGCGGGCCGCATGCGGCCCACGGCTCTCCGTCTTGCGGCCCGCGACTGTTTTGTAAATGAAAGTCTTATATACCTACCTAAAATTTAAATAATTGCGTCATGCGCGCGCAAAAATTCAAGCGAGCGTGCATTTAATAAGAATGTAATATCACAGACAGAGAGTGGGTGCGTTCAGCCGGCATAGCGCTGAGATAGCGATTGCGTTGAACGCTTCGCTAAAGGCCCCTACAGACGATGTGCCAAACGTCGGCCAACGTTGGGCAAATGCACGTTTGCCACACCGTGTGTATGATCATCACATGACAAATGCACACAAATGTTGGCGTTTGGAGACGTTCGCTTAGGAGGCGGTAAATATTCCACAAATCAAAGGGTAGACGAATGTTGGCCCAGGTGTCCAGATGCATGCGTCTCTCCGTACACACGACGTGTATACATTTGTTAAAGTGTCTTCAACGTGCCAGATATATATTTTGTACAGTTGAGTTTTAGTTTTTTTATACTAAAGTGACTGTTTAAAAAGGCGAGTAAGAACTATTCAAGTTAAATTATTTTTATTTTCGAAATAGGTACCATATTCTCTTCCTTTTTTTCAAATACCTCTGTCTTAATACGTGAACACAAGAAGTAAATAAAATAGTACTTGCAGCTATAATTTCTGCTTCATTATTACTCATTTCTTAGAATATACAATTTTGGATTGAAAAAACAAAAAACCATAAAAATAATACATACACGAGCACATTGCGTTCGTTGTCACATTGGTACAGTAGGTTCGCCTATACTAAAGAAATCCAACGTTGGACATATCGTGTGGAGTAACATGTGGCAAATGCTTACGTTTGACAAACGTTGGCCCGAATCTATACGGATTCACAAACGCCAACGTTGGCCGACGTTTGACACATCGTCTGTAGCGGCCTTAACCGACGGCGCTTCGGTTTCGCTTCGGCAGCAGTCGCCATCTTTGGGAGCGAATTTATTTTCGCTCCATTTTCGCTTCATTTCCGCTTGACCACTTAGCAGAGGACGGTTTTTGGGTTTACTTCTAATTATAACCTAGAAAGGCGCGAATTTTTTAAAAACATGGATTCTGAAACGACCCTACTGGAGTTTAATGTTAAGAAATTAAAATGACCATTTTCTCAAAATCAGTAGTTCCTTGAAAATATTGAAACAAATAGCCACTGAAATGTGATACAAAAGTAGTAATTAAAAAAATCTCGTGTGATACACGCACACAACTTCCTTTTACAGTGATCTTATAATTAGCCAAAAATTTGATTTTAAATTTTTAAGCATTTGTCAAAATTTTCAAAAATTACAAATTCTACAAAAACGGTGCAAAATAGAGTGTTAGTTAAAGAGACAAATTTTCTCTAGAATTTTAAGCTGAATTCAAAAATGTAATCATATACTGGGTGTTCTATTTAAAATAGGAGTTAATAAAAAAAATAGAAAAAAAAACAAAAGAAACCCATTTTAGAAGTATTCAACTGGAAAATCACCTATCTCACATCAATACACATTAAAAATGTAATAAAAATGTAAAGTTTAAAAAAATCGTTAGAGCCGTTTTTGAAAAAATCGAAAAAAACTGAAAAATCACAAGAGTAAACACCTACTTCCGGTTATGCGATTTTCTTCAAAAGCTTGCTGTCGCATCTACATAGTACACAAAACTTATATATGAAGTTTCAACGCCATACCTCTTTCCGTTTTTGAGATATTCTGTTCAGAGACAGACACACAGACAGACAGACCAATGAAAAAAAAATGTTTTTTGGGATCAGGGGACTCTAAAACGTGAAGATCTGTTGAAAACTCAATTTCGAATTTTTGGGGTGAATCCAATACTTTCTTTATTGTAAAAGGAAGTAAAAATTCAGTCTAATTTTGACAAGAGTTAAATGCTCAAACTCAAAATTCTTCATAAGGCCCATCCTCATTCTCATTATTGTCTTCCACATTTAAATGGAAATTTTGCAGCCTTTGACCTGGCAAAAATACGTCACTAGGTAGGTGGATATACTTTGTAGCGACTTTCACTCTGATGATGCAAGCTGCAAGGTCTTGCGAAACGTTAGTGAATATGGATGCACGTACATACATAGTTCTCGTATTTTTATTATTTGTCCTAATTTTTTTGTCATTGTTCCTGCGTATTAATAAAATTTAAATACAATGTTTTCGCATTTTTAATATCACCCCGATATACATAGTATACCTATTATCAAAATTATGAATAAGTGCGGCCCGCCTTCACTTCATTTTGCCACTATGTGGCCCTTGCCTGCCAAAAGGTTGCCGACCGCTGATTTAGGTAATAGCGGTATTCTCGGTATAAACTGTCAATATCTTATTTCTCTGAAATCGGATGGATATAGTTGAAATAAGGTTATCCTTGTTTTCCATTGACTAACCGCTCACCACGTTGTCATTGTCACCTTTCAGCTTGCTTTGTAAACATAACTTATGTATTCGTGGCACTTTCGATTGCTTCCTAAATTTTATCAGAATGGTGAATGCTCTAATCGTCTTTAAGCAGCTTTCTAATTTTATGAAAGGTAAAATATTCGAAAATTTTCATTTCGATTCCACGTATCCTACAAAGTAGTCTTTGTGTTGGTAATTTTCTTGTGTAAAATTTGCTTCAACGAAATAGATCCACTGGATTTATACGTCCTCCATTCATATAAAAATGAAGTTGCTGGGAATATAGTCTTACGGTGACATAATTCCTTAAAAACCCTTAACCACACAAATATTTAACAAACACTAAATACGTATTTTAACAGCTAAACTGTCCTCTTTTTTAGCCTTTAAATTGTGTTTAACCCTCGCCCGGCGGAAATAATTTCAGTTACGCGGAGTGCGAAAATGGGTCTCTAGTGACCCGGATCGAATTCAATTTTTTAAAATTAGTTTTAAAGCACCACAATGTCTGTTTTTCTAATACACACTTGCACATGATAATATAATCATAAAACTTTTATATTTATTGACCTGCAGACTAAAAAATTCTTTATATTCTGTGTCACTTATATCGCTGCAACTGTCCTCATCAGACAAAAAATGAAAGTTGTTTTCGTCATCATCACGCATTAGTTCGTCATACAATTGTTCCGTAATAGGAATTTTATTAGGAATCATTCTTTTTGCCTATCATTTTACACAGTGTTACTATACTCCAGAAAACAAGAAAAAAACAATGGAGCGCGAAACGCGGAAACCGGGTCTCAAGTGTCCCGAACGGATTATCTTAGTTATACCAAGACATTTTTTCACGAAATTTATTCTACAGCATCTCCATAACAGCTTCGAGGAATACGCAAACATCCAAAGCAGTCTATTGGAAAACGGTAGATTTATTTAAAAAAAGAGTAAGTCCGGGTCACTTGAGACCCGGTTTCCGCAGTCTGAGGGTTAAAGTTCTGAATACCATGGCAATAGTAATTCTTCGATAGTTTTTACATTGTTCTTATATTGTTTATAATGAAAAATCACTAGAAAGTGAATACTTGCTCTCTAGGAAGAAAATGTCATTTCTGTCACAACTTTTAATATAGAAATCCTTGGTCGCGATAAAACTATATATTCACACATAACAAGTAATGCAATAGTAGTAATAAGTAATAAGCTGAGTATTGTGCGCGGGCGACTTTATAATAATAGAGTACAATAAAAACTCCCCCTTATATATTTAAACAAATATGAGCACTCATACTGTCAAACGACAAAGCAAAAGCCAATAAAAAGTAAAATCTTGATGACAGCACAGGTATCGCATTTCCATTGTCTAGACTGCGACATAACGTAAAAAAGGGACAAATCTATAGATACTAACCTCTGGAA
This sequence comes from Agriotes lineatus, assembly GCA_940337035.1. NCBI lineage: Eukaryota > Metazoa > Arthropoda > Insecta > Coleoptera > Elateridae > Agriotes > Agriotes lineatus. The sequence continues at coordinate 141,934,028 of OW679196.1, read as the reverse complement.
ATATCAGTACAAATGTAGCACAAGTCACACAGCACTCAATAAATTTACAATCAGATAGACCTAATTAAGCGTCTGTACAACAATGGTAACTCCAGTCCAGTTATATAGTAGTGGAAACTGGGTTCTTACTTCAAAGTATAAATTAAAATCTATCTAAGATTCTTAAGACGAACGATTGCTAAATCAAATTGGCAATGAAGAAATACAATAGGAGGTAATAAGTAGAAGAAATAAAGAATACGACAGCAAATTACAAAAGACGAAGAAGGAAAGATATGGAAAAAATAGAAGAACATATAAATATTCTAAGCAAGTAGCGAGGAGAGCGTGTGGCCGGCTGGTAAAGCGTTTGCGCTGGCAGTCGGCAGGTAGTCAGTTCGAACTTCACACCCGGACAGTGGTTACATCTTACGCCTTCCGATCATCATACGAACACCTTTAGTGGTCGTGACATTCTTCCTTAATTCAAGGGGGTAGCCACTTATCCTGGCTGCAGCTTAAGATGTCTTATAAAACCGCACTAAGTGTGTGGTCGTAGTGACAGACTCTTAGCTTATATTAAGAGGCAGAAGAAGAAGTACTGCACTATATACTCAAAGGAAGAAAATGCATAGGAACACACAAGAAAAAAATAGAGGGAACAGGGAAGAAGAAGCAAATAAACATTCAATTAACAACAGAAATTTGAAAAGAATCCTTAGAAAAATGAAAATACGAACTGATAGAGGATGTAAAAAGATCAATAGAAGGTATCATTGGCTGCATCAATTTATATATAAGTGGAGAATGATAACTTAATCTACGTAAGATGGTTTTGCAGCAACAACAGCAATTAATTGTGTGTTTAAAATCATTTCCTTCGAAATTTCTGTGTTATAAAGAAGCACAAAAATACTTGTTTTCCATATATTTATTACTTGCTGTTTATATCTCTTATACAAGGTACATAAAACAGGCTATAATGCACTAGGGCGTTATGGGCTGCTTTTCAAGCTTTTCAATTTATTTAATTATTCAATGAGGAAAATCAAACGTATGCACCACGGACATTACTTGGAATTTACATCCCTCGGGCATAATACCCTTGATATGTAAATATAAGTAACTTTATCTTATTTTATTACTTATTTTTATGTAAATTACTAGAAATTTTAGAAAATCAACAAAACACGATATGACTTTAGCTTCAATATGTATTGATTTCTTTAGCTATTTAAAAAATTTTAAATGTTGTTTCTATAAAATTTATATTACTATTGTGCCCTTTCAAAAACACGCAGGAGATTAATAATGGTAGCTGCAGAACCGACTGCTGCGCTTCCTGATGCTAGAGTTGAAACCGGAAATTAATAGCATGCAAAATAGCATTTCAAGAAGCTATAAGGAGAAACCACTTCTTAATCTTTTTAGCTATTTTAAGCCTTTTAATTTTGTACTATTTCTGTAAAATTATGGAGACTATAAAAAGATGCACCGGATAATGTAAAAAGATTAATCAGGACTAAGCGTGCGGTAATAGTTGCATAAACTAGCACGAAGAATCCATAAAAAGGACGAAATGGATCGCACATAATTAGAAACAATTTACTAGCATCCTAAACCTTTAAAGCGCCGTAAGCCGATAATATATAAAGGTTTCTAAACAATCATTACGGGCGAACGATTGGGGCTGGCGATAAAGTACCTTCCAATTGAAGTTTAATTATTGTATATCACGCATGTTCAACAACATATTAATGCTCGAGCAAACTGCTACGGGGTTGTGCAAGTGACGTCACGTGACCGCTTTAGCCCTTGCTGATGTGTGTCTGGGGGTTTATCAATATCGTAGCACTAGAATATCGCATAGCGGGTTGTGCAGGTATTCCACAAGCGTGCCAGGAATGTCTACGGCTTAAAACTTCATGTGCTCAACTTTCATCAGACCATCTACAACTAAACCCGCCGCACGAATGCCGAAATGGAATTCTCCCAACGAAATAGAAAAATAACTACCAGCAGATCGCATCCCCGATCGAATTTATTTTTATTTCTGCGTTATCCTTCTTCATATATACGGAGCGATTAAATACTTTTGTTTGCTCGCCCATCTCCGTTCTGCCGCTCAGAGAAGCTTTTAACGATTCACCGTTTTCCGTCAACTTTTGTAATAAATAATTCCCGTTTCGGCGCAGCAGCTAAACGGGCCCTAAAAACTGCGCTTAGGCGCTTAGCATTTCTATTGTCGAGTATAATACAGATATTGTTGGGGCAAATTTCAGATTTCTTTGAAAGCGGCAAACTGTCTTTGTGTTTATCCCTGTAAGCCGGGAGGTTTTGGCGAGATTCGCAGCAAACTAGGAAACTCCTGAAACAGCGCGAACTGACCAAAAATAAAAGCCCAGGCTAAATTGAGAGGCATCATCGATAGCGACTAGCGACCGGGTCTGCAAAATTCAAATAGGGCCCTCGAAGTATATAAATGAGAATGCACTATCTCGTCAATTAATGTATTCCGAAAGTTCGCAAAATAAAATTTTCATGTTGCTGCGGGCACGTTTAAATGTTAATAACTGCCCCTAATGAAATATTCAAACTTATTTTTTCCTTTCTTTTACCCCCAACGCCTCATTGTGCAAGGTATCGTCGGTTATTAAAATTCATTCCAGGGAGTATTTATAAAGTGGCTGTCAGTAGCTTAACTGAATAAATACAGCTTATGTGAACACCTTTAAATGAACAGATGTAATTTGAATTAATTGATTTTGCTATAACACACAACTGTATTAAATAAGCAGAAAATTGTATACACAAAAAATGGTTTGTTCCGAAAACTTACAATTCTAAACGTTGATAAAGTACCTACCAAAACCATTAAAATTCTTCCTCCTTCTTCTTTCTTCTTATATTAAGCATTAATATGATCTAGCCTCTTAGTCTTTCCATTTTATGTTTGCTCTGCATAATTATTTCCTGCCTTGTGCTCTAAGCGGACCTTGATCGAAAGAATTATTTTCTTAAATTTACAATGTGTACAAGTAAAGGCTTTGGGGCGCAAATATAAACATGGAAAGGTTTGTTTGGATTATCTACCAAATTATTAATAAAATTAATGAAGGGAATGTGATTGTAAATAAGGTTGAACAGTTATGACGTCACCTTTGCGCTAATTTTGAAATGGCGTTCTTCTCAAAGTTACTGCTTTAAAACTAGCCCTTATCGAGATGTGCAATAAGGTATAGACTAGTTATTTTGAGATCAGCAGGCCTCGCACAACTCCTTTATCTTTAATATAATTTAAAAGAAGGAAGAGGCACACCAAAACCCATCAGCTACGTACTGGAAAGATATTTGCCCCCCCCCCCTTTTTTTCGGCCTCTTTGAAATGTTTGGGTAGATACTGAATACGGGGTATCACTTATGAGTAATAAGGAAATGTCTGTGAAGACGATCAAAATCGTTATAATCATATTTGTCTTCGAAAATTTTTTTTTCTTTTCTTCAAGTTTTTTTTTTTTTTAGTATTTGAGCCTCCTGACAACGAACGTTACAACGCAGTAAAACCAAAGTTTGTTCCAATCATTTCAAAGCTTCATACAACATGCCTGTCATTTTGTATGAAAATCCATCCCTTAACTTTAGCCAATATGTGTGGAACATGCATACATAGTCGAAAATAAATTTTCACCCGGTAGATTGGAGAGCCTCACTTCGTTCGGTCAGATCAAGTTTGCTGTTGCTCCATAAGTTATAAAAAATAAAGAGTTTGAGGCACAGAAACGGAAACTGTATAGATTGTTCTTTTATATTAAACAAAAAATTAAAATGGTTTTAAAATGTTTAGATGAAATTGACATTGAACGTACGTAATCGCAATCGCTTGCCTGAAACCGCACATTTAAAATATGCCCTTCCAGCTATAAAGAATGGGGGCAAAAAATATCGACGTGCATAAAGCGTTAAGTGCATTTGCAGAAATAAAAGGAAGATTTGTTTTCATTTTAAATGCGGGGGACGTTCGAAATATTGAATTAAAATTGAAACACACTAGTATCTTCTGATATATTGGTATACGTGTGTGTAGTTTTTTTTGTTATTACGATATAATAATGTAATTTAACATTATATTTACCGACTGGATTTTGTAGCATGTATGTATTTCGTAAAGAAGCCGATTAGCGCAGTTGGGAAAGCGCTAGGCTTGCATTAAGAAAGTTCTCGGTTCGAATCCCGCTGGAACCGGAATTTTCCCGCAACCTTGGCGATTGGAATCGAGCTCGGTGAGGCCATTCACAGTTGGGCACCAAATTAACTGTGCTCTACTCACAACCACAGACCTAAGAGATAGAGTAACAAGGTCAATACATCACCAAGAGGCACACCTCATTTTATAGCTAGTTCCATTTTATAGCTAGTTCCATTTATATAGCAGGCTTCCCTTGCTTTTTTTAATCCTTCTTCTAAAAGACGAGGGAAGTATTGTAATCGCGAAAAAAAAATTCAGATGTTTACGTGTCAGGGTCCCTAGATGACCAAAAGATGTTTTCAATAACGCCTGTCTGTCTATCTGTCTGCCTGTTGGTGGTATAACTTAAAAACTAATTGTTAGAAAAGGAACTATAGTTTGCATGGGCATTATATGTCTTTCTGGCATGAAACCGAAAAAAATCGGTAAAATATATACAGGGTGAGCACCTTAAAAATAGAATTATCATGTTTTTGCTGTTACTCAAGAACTATTACCTAAATGAAAATAAAATTTTGCACATAGCTCAGATTTTTACCCCTGACGAAAAAGGAAATATTTTGGGGGCCTCATATACAGGGTGAGCACCTTAAAAATAAAATGTTACGTATTTTTGCTTTAACTAAGAAATAGACAGAAGTAATAGTTTGCACATAGCTCAGGATTTGCGATTACTAAAAATTAAACGCAACGGATACAGGGTACATGTTGTAAAAAACATAAGGTGGCAAAGAATAAGTGCGTTATGTTTAACGTAGCCGCGTCGTATGGGGACGAGGGGTACAGCGTGGTCACATTCGTTAAGTGGTCCGACTGGTCGCAGCCTACTGCCAAAGTTGAAATCACATGCGCAGGCGCGTTCCCGGGCGCTACAGTTCAAATTCCATCGCCGGTAATGCTTTGCTTAATCTGAAAAAATGATATACTTGGCATTGCAAAATGTTTATTTTTATTGTTTCAGTATTTTTAGGAACTTTAAACTATTTTTACCCCTAATTATTTTATATTTTTAAAATTGTTTACTATCACAATGTCCACTTGCGAGAGAAGTTCTGAGTAAAGATTTTTACAGATTGTTCAATGTAGGTAAGACAGTGTGGTCCTTAAGAAGTTGAAAAATGGTACTCGCCAAAAAGCTTTATTTTTAATTATTATTTTTCAAGGGGCTGGTTCCGTTCCTTTAAATGTGAATGTTGCTGTTTTTTGGTTTCATGTTTCTAAATTCTAAAGTTTCCAGAATTTTTATTAATAAATAGAGCTATTGGCAGTTAGCACTGGGTCGCTGGTAAAGAGTATAGCGTCTTCGCGCATTTTTCTTTACTTAGGTCGTGGAGGTAGATACCCGTTATTTACATCCATGTCATCGATGTATATAAAGTATCGACGATAAGCTGCAATTCTCACTTTGTTCCAAATTTATAAACTCTGGATTTTTTTATTCTAGCAACTATAATTCTGATTATTTACACATGCCGTTGACAGCGTTCTCTGTTTTCTAATATTTCCTACATTTATCTTGTAACTACCTTGTCGAAAGCCTTCGTTATAATCTTTTTATTAAATTCTTTCCTTTTTTATAATATTCCTTGGATAGTAAATGTATTGTCCGTGCAAGAATGCCTTTTCATGAAACTGAAAATTTAAATTCTTACCAACTTTATTGCTTATTGATATTATATAAATATAATTAAAGTATTCTTACTAACTCTGCTATGAGTACCTAAGTTTTGTTTCAACTTTGAAAGAGATCTCTCTACTACCGGTGTAGAAAAACGCATTTTTAGAAATAGAAAAACAAACAGTAACAGTACCTTCAATTCTTCCACCATTGAAATAATTTTGTTCGGTATTAAATTTGCTGAAACCACTGCTAAATGTAATGATTTTTAGTGCATTATTAAAACATTGCTTAAATGATAGCAACTGGTTTAAGAAAATGATTACTCAAATCTCGTCTCTTAAGAAATGAGTTCATAATAAATATTACTTTGTTTAAAAAATACTAGTAAAAAGTTGTACAATTTAGACAGATACTAATTTAATTCTTTCCTGGCAAAATGATATACTAAAATAACCACTCCTATCATCTTCAACTAATTTGAATTGCACTTGCAACGACAAATGCACAAATAACTGGTATTGGTTATAAATTCACATGTAAAATAAATTGATAACTATGATTCTATCTAAATTATGTTTATTTTCGCTAATGGAAAGTCAATTTGGGGATGAACAGCCAATATCATTGTAGAAAATAGAATATTTGGATGGTAGAACCGCATTACTTGACTCAATCCTTTTTATGTGCTTTATAATTAAGCTACATGTTAATTATATTTTATTTTAAATGCTTTGCCACTTTTTAAGACCATGTCAATATGTTATTTGGTTGTTGTCAACATAGTAAAGTAAATACATGAGAAAATTATTTCTTCAACATAATATCATCTAGGGGTCTTCCGTCTCCGGCACTCATGGAATCTCGTGCACAAATTTATGAAAACTCGTCGAAGTCGTGCGATATTTGTTTCTCAATATGCCCCTAGGTTACAAATAAAGTTTATGAAAATTCTCCAGCAACTATCCCAGAATTTAAGGTAAATATTGAGGAACAAATATCACTCAATCTACTCCGACGCATTTATCAAAAATTTGCTCACGAGTTTCGAAGAGTACCAGAGACGCAACGGCGGATATCTAGATGATGTTATAAAAAAACTGTTTATTTTCTAATTATGTCAATAATCAAATTACAGGTGTATGTTGTATTTTTATTCCTTTTCCATATATTTTAAAACTTTTCAGGCATCTTTATTTGAGAAGATAATATACTATATAAGATTCAAGTCGTTGTTTTGAGCAGTTTCCAATTTTGTTTGAAGTTCAATACAAAGTATTGGAAACATTTGTTAATGTGATACGAGCAAGTGTGGGCGAATTCTAAAATACCTTTCAATGTTTTTTTTTTCATGAGTTGTTAACATTATACGAAATATTAGATTGTTTTTCAAAACAGATGCAAAATAAAATTTATTTAAAATTATTTAAATTACAATAAAATGAAAGCAAAACATTCAAATTAACTTTTATTTTAATGTCTTGACGTGAAATAGAAAATTAACTTTTTTCTTAAAAATCAGAAAAATTAAATATTAAATCAGATAAAACCTGTAAACCAGCGGGAGAGCTTCATGTTCAGTTATGCCAAATAAGATTTTTGGATAAATACAATTTCAAGCTCTGGTTATGCACCAGGTTAATTTCTAATTTGAATAAATATTATTTAAAAAATAGAGCTTTAATTTTGATTTTAGTCTATGTTCAATATTAAGCAAAGTAAAAATGGGTATTTATTTCAACAATTACTTTCTAAGTAGGTTTATAATTTGAATCGCATTTCGAAGATAATTTAACTTGGTACTGATAAAAAATTTCAGTTCTTCAGCTTAATATTTACTATAGGATCATCAGTGGTTGATAGTTCTATTTCATCACCAAAAAATACTATTTACAAAATACTATTCGTAGAGCAGTATTCTCATCACGTAGAGTAACAGTTGCTTTACGAAGCATTTTCTACAAAATTCTTTAACTTTGTCCCCATCTCAAGATACTGGAAGAACCTAACTATGAAATATATTTACTTATCAAGACAATACAGAGAACTATCATTCTCATCACGAAGGAAATGTCCCCGCAGGCGACAAGGCTCACTTTCAACGAGACCTTTTTCAGCTTCCGTGAAATCCTCAGTATTATATTTGCTTTTCTGTAAAAATATAACAAGCGTATGAAATATTTTCCTAGGAAATTGTTTATTCACATCAAAGGTTTTTTTAATTAAAAATAATAAAATAATTTTCCAAATACCTGCTAAAATTTTACGGTTTTTGTCAAAACTACAGAAAGTTGAAATTTTCCGGTAAATTTCCAAAATGGAAAAATTCCAATTAAATATGCATCACATTCTCATCCAAATTAATTTGTCCACATAATTATAATTGGTTATTCTTAGCATATTTTGTTTTGAATGTATCTATATTTAGCAAAGAACATGAATAGCGTCTCAAAAACACTATCCTTCCAATTTTATCACTATTGGTAAGGCTGCAAAATTCGCGACCGAAACCAAATGACTAAGTAAAGATCAAGTGGTTAACTTTTAATCTAGGTAATTTAGACTACGCTAGAATTTTACATCTATTACTTACTTTTTTATTTGCCAGTGGTGAATTCTCACAAATAAATATTCCTTTGTATAGGTTGCATATACAAATGTTACTTGATTTTCTACCGGACGCTTCTAAAGAGGGTTAGTGAATTGCTTGTGTTGTCCAAATAAAATCAATAAACCAAAAAGGATGTGTAACACAATGACACGTTATGCTTTTACACAATACATAATAATCTGTGTGGCCACCTTTGCAACCTCTTCCAGGGGTATGTCAGTGGTTCATTTGCAATTATTAAACACATACCATTTCTTTTTCAAATACTCTATTTAACGGGCTATTTGAGCAGAAGACATGTGATTTTAATACATATGCATGCATAATATATAAAAATAAAGCACAACAAACAACGTATATTCGATATCAGGCATGTCGCTTAACTGAAAATGAGAAGGCGATTCCCAGTAAAGTGCTCACACCATTATAGTAATGTACCTGCCCTCAAAAATTCGTACTTAATAAATAAATATGATCAATATGTCAAGATAATCTCTGAAACTTCTTTGTGGCGTGAATCTATCATTCATAATCTTGTTTGGGTATTTTACCACTCTGCAAATTAAAATTATTAAATAACGAACGTTTCGAGAGACAATCTGGCCTCGTTATCAACGATTAACAATTAAAAAGGAGCAAGAAACCTAGCTTTTTCACGGAGATTGAAAACCACCAACCTCCAATGAATTGCTTGACACTGATGTTTGTTGATTATCTAAACCTACTTGATCTTATCTTTAATAATCGATAGCCAACTATTGTCTAAAAATATTGAGAAAGACGACACGCATTTTTCTTCGTTAAGTAAAATACGCGTATATGCCGTCTCCTTAATTTTACGTTTAGTTGACATCATTTCTTTAGACAATATCTTTGTGTTATGCCAGTGTACTTTATGACTGTTATCCCAAGCATGTTCTGCAACCTTAGACTTATTCAATTGATAGGTTTTCATCATATTTTTTTGTTCTTTAACTCGAACTGCTAAAGATCTGGATGTTTCACCGATATAATTTTTCCCGCATTCACAGGGAATACTATATATACAAATCTTTGAATGTTGTTCTTTGTTGAACGGTTTAGTTTTTGTAAGAACTGACCGCAAGGTATTCATCGTTTTGAATACCGTCTTAACATTGATAACGAGGGCAGATTGTCCCTCGAAACGTTCGTTATTTAATACGTTATTTAATCATTTTAATTTGGCGAAATACCCATATAAGAATATGAATTACAATATGTCAAATTGTGTTTCGGTAATAATTTACATTGTAAAACGAAAGAGAATGCACAATTGTCCCTTTCTGTAGCTAAAGCTCTCCGCAAGTAATAAAAGGGTGAAAGCAGTGTGTTAAAATACGTTAGATCTTTATGTTATAGGACGGTTCATTACATATTTTTTAAAGCTCTTATAACGTTTACCTTTATTTTCAATACTTAGAAACTTGCTTTGTTAAATAAAGCCACAAATCTAATCATATTCTACCATGCGTAAAAGCAGCAAATCCTCTGAAATAGACGTTTTTCTTTGTCAAGTTCTACTGTGGTCGTATTACATTTAATGCAATTCCTGCTTTTTAATGGGCGTGTTTATAGTCGTTTTAGTTTATCTTTAGTTAATATCTGTAACGACCACCCGTGTTTTGCCGATACTACAAGGCAAGAAGTTGAGGCGACTTCAAACGCTACGTAAACTGATACTTTTTTGGAGATTATAGTTCAAGGGAATTCTTACGGAAGTTGCGTTTTTGATCTCGGCGCTTTTATTGTTCTAATATTAAAATTCAGAGAATTCTGAGAGCCTTTTGTATTTATGCAAGTGGAAATCCTACAAGGTATGCGTTTAATCGTAACGACTACAAAAATAAAAAACTTTAAAAAAACAATTAGTCAGAATGATAATCTCGTTGATCAGCAATGCTTCTACAAACTGGAATATTCTCAATGTACTAAATATGCAAACAACTTACAATCTTACAATTTTATATTCTAACTTTTATTTATTGGGAGGCATGCAGATCTGTGTATCACATCCTAATAATGTGCCGAGTTGTAATATAATACTATGAGAGTATTTTGCAACTTGAGTATCACTTTACATTTACGGAAGTTGTAAAGCTAACTCTTTGTATAAAAACTGATTTTTGCTTTACTGTTCTCTACACAATTCAAAATTTTGTTGGCTTTTTTTATTTTATTTTTTTTGTCGGCCTGTAAAAACAGGTGGAATAGTAAAACTCAAACATTCCTTATATACAGTGAAAATAATGTAAGACTGTACATTGCTGAATTATGCAAAATTAGACATAGGGAATTTACTTAATGTTACCATAGTGTTTGTAAACAAAATACAGAGACTACAGAAACTAATTGAAACTGGATTTTTTCATTGTAATTTCAAAACCGACAATGGTTACTAGCATGGGTAAATTGATTAATGCGAATAATGTAAGACAGTACATAGCTGAATGATGCAAAATTAGACATAGGGAATTTAATTGATGTTACCGTGGTGTTTGTAAACAAAATAATAACACAGTGACTACAGAAAAAACCGACAATTGTTCTAGCATGGGTAAATTGATTAATGCTAAAATAAAGTTGCCAATGTATAGTCTTACATTATTCACACGGTATGTATACATTGGGAAGGTTTGAGTTTTACTATTGCACCTGTGATATTCACCCCATTTCGAGAGGATTATGGATCCTTCAACTGGGCCTGTAAAAAGTATGCAATTTGTTTTTGAGCTAATATTTTTTCTTGCATCCATCTTCAGTACTTTCATAGATTCCGAGGTATTCTATTAATAGAAGATGAGAAGGTTTTCGCCTTGACCTATATGTCGGTCAAGCCGAAAACCTTCTCAGCTGTTGTTAAATTTAACCATATCTACGAAGATGGACCAATTAATCTGGTATTCTATAAAATATATCAAATTGTTTAACTATGAATATATAAAAGCGTTCGATATTTTTAATAATTAACTTGAATAGTGTGCCTTCTTAGTACGACGTAATATATTTTACCCCTATGAATGCATTTATTATACATTTCCTAATTTTATAATATATTTATTCTGCTTCTGTAATTACGTTTACGTTTTTGTAAATGATGTGATGTATAGAAGCAATAAATCTATAATCGATGAATCACCAAGTAATATCAGTAGCTTTGTGGTTCGATTTGGTTTTCTTGTTGGGTTTTTATACTCTTTACATATATTTCTAAGTCTTACATCTAGATGGTATGTGGAATTTTTCTTTTTTATGTTTGGGGCGTATGGTTCGGCATGTTATTTATTAAAACAACATATATCATAACTGGCTTTGAGTAACAATTACCTAACTTAATTTAAATGAACGAATTCAGTGTTATCATTACAACAAGATAACGCACGATGCCATACCTCCAAGTGTATATGAAATTGGTTAGAAGAGAACAGGTCACCACCATTCCGTTGCCAGTCTTTCGTGACGTGCATCTCATTGAAAATGTATAGGGACGCATGAAAAGCGAGGTAGAACATGCGTCACCTGGAAACAGACCTCAATTAGTGGCAGCAGTTTTAGTACTATGGCAAGTTATCACTAAGAAATACGCATTCGACTTAATTACCGGTATTCCTCAACGAATTAATAAATATTTGCAGTAAAATGGCCTACGAATTAGCAAGTAAGATAAGTTTTCTTTATATAAACTGTTAAGACTTGTTGAATAAAAATAATTTGTTTGTTTATACTATAGGGAGTTTTTAATTCCACATACTTCCTAGCCGTATTATATATTCATTAATGAACATGGTGAACTATATAGGCGTTATAATTTTATCATCTCCTCAAATTCAAACACTTTTCACTAATTATAAGTTGGTGAAAGTAACCAATTTGGTTATTTTAAAGCATCTGTATTTTAAAATGTACTGTCGAGCATCTTAGCGTGAAGGGTAGGCGATAGTTAATACAATTGTACCTAGAAAGATATAGGGACAAAATCGTGTAATTTTTATGGGCTCTACATGATCTTCTATCACCAGGAAAATAATGACCACGTGGAGCAGTGGGTAAGAACTCCAGGCTTGCAATCAGCAAGTCCTCGGTTCGAATCTACGGGCAGGCAAATTTGTTCCGCAAGCCATTGGAGCGATATCGGGCACGCTAACCATTCGCCATTGGGATACAATTACCGGAGCTCTTCCTGAAAGACTGGTCTATGGCGATGAGTAACCTGACCACACACAACACATGCTACACACACACAATATACACTGATATCGTAATATTAAGGTCATAGTATTGGCGGCCGAACATGTCGGATCAGAACCCGGGACCAAAAAATGCCATACAATAAATAATACCAGGAAAATGTGCATGCGCATCTCCTTCATTTGGAACTACCTTATTTCGCGGTCTTTGGAAGCCTATATTACTGCAAGAATATTTGGAACTAAACTTCGCTGCACTCATAAAAGTCATATAGTGAACAGAACTCAATTAAGAGATGCATTAGTAAAAAATATATTTATGCGGGAGCCAGCGGAAGATTCGAATTAAAACAAACAATACTAAAAAACAATCCCTCAAAATTTTACCTGCAGGTGACACCGCGCCGCGTGGTAATGAAATATTTACAACACACAACACTTTAGATAAACCGGCGTAGAGCGCTTAAGGCGTTACTTTATGTCCAACGAAGATCTGCCCCAAACTTTATTGCGCAATTGCACACTTACTTATAAGACAAATAAGGTTGGCGGATAGTTTTCTGTAAAATATGAATGTAATAAAATCCGGTGAGCTGCAATGAAATAAAGCAATGATGCGGGGATCAAAAGTAATCGATCTTCGGGCCAGGAGCAAAGCCACAACGCTAGCGACGAAAAGTTTGTCTGGAACTCGGGCTCGAAAATAGAAGCCATAGCTGGCGGCCGGTTCGGTGAAATAGGAATAAAGAGTTTCAAGAATGGCTACGTACGAATTGGGCTCGTTATACACACTATATAACGGGTTGCATCGGCTTGTTGACTAAGAATGGACCCCAGCAGTTAAAAGATTGATTACGAGTAATCAGCGCTGTTCTACAAGCTGGCAATGAGAGGTGCTGCGTCGGGATACAATTTCAGGTTGATATACTGCATTTTGGGCGATGACAATATTTGACAAAGCTCCTAATTTACCAAAATTGATAAAGTAGAGCTTTTTCAAACAAGTGCATTCACGGAACGATGACGCCCACATTCAGCATAGCTTCTCTGCTTGAAGACTATTACCCAAACTAGAGTCCCTATATATAAACCGAACCTGTCTCGCGCTCCCTGTGCTGATCTTGAATCGAGAGGAACTTTGCGGTTTGCTCGCCCCTTTATCGCGTGCATAAAAACAGTGGCTGCGTCAATTTCCAAATAGATATAACAATCTATTTTATTCTCCTACACTTAAACCGTCATACACTTGATTTTATGGTCAATACTTGTTCATCGTCATTACCTTATTTGCTATGTAATCCATCAACTAGAACGACTGGAAGCAGCAATCACTGCCTTTTGGGCCTCCCTCTTCTGTTTGTTCCCTCTGCTTCTTGGTGTAACAGTTATCTGGGTATTCTTGTTCATTCAACCTTACTATGTGTCCTAACCATCTTAAGCGATTTTGTTTTATTACATTTACTTCATTTTTTCTTGTTCTCCAGGTTTCCTCTTCATTTACTCCTCCATAAATGGGTCTTAGTATCCTCCTTTCGAACCCACATAGTTTTACTACATCCTCTTGGATAAACCACATACGCTTTTAAAATTGACTCGCAATTTATTGAATTTGTTAAATTTCTTAAATTTTACTGCACTGAGAAATGTCAACATCATTATTATCTTTATCGACTATACCACTAGGAATTGTTGGTATGCCATACTTAGATTTCCTTCTTCTTTTATTTTTTTTCTCTTCTTCCAACGTTTCCCTTGTTATTATTTTTTAATCGCTTCAGCACTTCTTGAGACGACTTATTATTATTTGTCCAATTTAAATACATCAACCACTTTCTCCGGCATCGGTAAATCATTTCTAGGGTATTGGTTATGTTTAATTCTTGATGTAGATCCTCATTTTTCTTTAGCTGTAGAAGGATATAATTTCGTAAATGCATTTATCAACACGTAAGTACGTTAAAGTCAACTTGACCGCGTACGAATATTTTCAGCTCATTTTTATAGAGACGATTTATTACTGAAGCGTTTCTATTTGCTCTGTTCGGGTGATATTTCGACTTTAAGCTATATGTTTTTACTATTTAATCGTAACATGGATAACTATATATGTTTAATTATATTTAATTATGGTCTAGTCTTCGAAGAAAAAACAATTAATCACATAATAGAATTTACAGTAAAACAATTTCAGTCTGATAAAATAACAACAAATTGTAAGCTTTTAGATGAGAATCACATACACATTTGTTTCGCTGTTCATAAATATTTTTCTCAACCATAAATTTATAACATAGAACAGTACAAGCACTAGTATTAAAACAGAATTTTTTAAGCCGCCATTTAAGCTTCAAGTGTACATTCAAAACTATATTTTTTGTTTTCAGACAGATCTGTTGTAAAAAAGTAAGAAAACAATTATCCACTAAATGTAAAACGACACATAGCCTAAACCTAAAATAAAAAAGTGGTTAAAGCAACTACTATGGTTCGTCTTATGTTAGAAACTTATATTATTTGTTTGTAAAGCAGTTTGCCTAGACTACTGTGAGTTTTTGTACTTTCGTATGGTACAGAGGAAACCAAAATACTTGTAAAATATATTTCATCTTACACGAAATATTCCTACCCATACAACTCAAGTCTACTTAATGAACCTCTCCGGGAGAAATGTGGGGCTGGAGGAGCAAACTTGACCACATTATTGCAGATATCACTTAAGAAACAAACATAAATGTCAGACTGACAGGAGCTATAGACATGGAAAGGTCACGCGTTAGTACAGCATTTACGTGGCTTAAGACTCGGGAAAAAGTAGAGTAAAACTCTCCACGTTTGCGGCTGTTCCGGATCGATGCTAAAACGCGCTATTTAACAATACCCTCATCGCATGCACACATTCGCAAAACTTGTAATCTAATCGAGTCTGAAATGAACAAACTTCCATAATGCCATTGCGAATGCGGCATCGAAGTTACACGTAGGCAAATATTGTACTTTGGTGTACTAAGAAACTGTTCGCCAACATGTGTCAGCTCTTAGGTGGAAAGGGAACGTTTCTAGGGAAACAAGTTTAAGTGAACATATTATGACACCCTCTGGAGAGTGGAGACACATCTAAGGTAAAATAATAGCAGCAGCATTAGAGTCTGCTACCGTTAGTAAGAACCTCCTCTGCTTGGGAGGAGTCCCTAACAATTACCTACTCAAAGTTTAAGCTTCTGCGATAAAACGAACTAAAGCAAGTTGGTCCGATAGACTTTTAGTGTAGGCGCTCACGTTTTCGACATGAACCTTGAATTGGGACGTAAAAGGCTTAAGGTCATCGCATCACTTTTCAATAATAAACTTGGAGCCGATCCAAACAAATTACCCTTCACAATTTACCTTTAACCTCCCCTAGTTTCCTATTAGGGTGGCATCAACGGCTTACTACATTTTGCGAGCGAATTTTCTGTTTCGGCCGCTGTTGCAAGTTCAGGAACCGTCAAATTCTTGATCTGTCGGCGTTGACAGTTTGTCGATAGATCCTCGAGGGATGTTCCAAGTTTCGGGATTACGTTTCCGTGTTTTTAATTAACTGAACAGATTGTAGCAAAGCTTTGGGCGTCAATCAACGATCAATGTTCGGGCATAGTTATCGGCAACCTTTAGCATTCAATACCGAGATGGGAGCATAAAGAGGAAGAGTATTTAATTTGGCCCGGAGCTATAATTTTCCCAAGTTGCCTCATGGCGGGATCGCGAATTACACCATTTTCATCAAGTTTGTTTGGCCGGCTCTAGAGCAAGTAGCTGACATTTTGCTGTTTTGTTCTTTAATCGCTATGCCTTTAATTGAAAATTTAGTACAATAACAGCTGAACTTTATCAAGGATTTTATGCCCCGATTCCCGATTCAGGCAATTTATCTCTTCATAATACTACTTGTGATTAAATTTCTTAATTTAGCCTTTGATTTTATTTTAGAGCTATTAGTAGTATTGAAATAATTAAGAAAATACGTATTCTGCAGACAATATATTGATGTTTCTGTGTTTAAAGATAACACGTATTAAAACGGATACTGACAATTGCTTTCCCCTAAACTTTGTATTCGTCTTTCCTAAATGTTTTATTAAAAATTAGCTTTGCATTGTCCAACTATAAATGCATATTATGTACAATACATCAATATACATTTTTTTCAATTGTAAGGTATAGCAAGAAAAAATATAACGAAGAAATAAATTACTATTATCACGTGGTATCAAGAATGATGAGCGTTAAATAAAGGTTCATATGTACACACTTCTAGAATAAATGTAGAATAATATAGGATAAATGACTTGAAGAATTTAAAAAATTGAGAAGGAAATTCAAATTTTAATGTTTTAATTTTAATAGAGCTCTTTGAAAAGCATTAAAAATTATAAAAAGGTTCATGGATAATATAGTGAAATGTACCTGTAGAGTTCAGGGCGCGTCATTCCACACAGAGGAATCATATTTAAAAATATCAAAAATGATGTAAAAAATATGCCAATAATGTAGCAGAGTACGTAGACAGAAAGGGAAAATGTACAAGTAAGTATTTTCCATAACAACCTAAATGCAAGAAAAAATATTAAGCTAGAAGTACTAAGAAGTTCAAATCTACGAAGCTATCCAACATAACAATCTAAAAAAAAATAACAAATAGAGCAGATGTAAACCGAAAAGGAAGACAAGATGATATAATATTACCAAATTTGTTCAAGAAACCAAATGGAAAAACAAGGGTATGAACATACAAGGTAAAATTCTAAACAACCTAAGATTTGCTGACGACATTGCCATTTATGCACAAACGGAAGAAGAGCTTAAGAAAATTTTAATTGGGATACAAATCGAATGAAAAGAGATAGTATTGGAAAGGAAGCTCACAATACTATAAAGTCTGGAGGTCACACATCAATGGAAAAATTAGAAACTTACATAAACCCACCACAAATTGTTATAATAGGATAATAAACCCAAGATTGAGAAATAAATCGTAGGATAAAATTGGAGTCGGCTACCTAGTCCTACGGGAAACTAAAGTATGTTATAATATAAAAATCCTTTAAAATCAAAACCAAAACTGTACAATAGATCCTTACAGTCACAACTGATGGAGCTGAGATGTGGGCATTAAATAAAAAAGCTACTAATAAATTGAAAGTACATCAAAAAGCGATTCAGAGAAGACTATTGGGGTATCTCACTAAGCAACCACAAGACAACCACATAGATTCGCGATAGAACTAAAGTAGAGGACATAATAAAAAAGATTAGCTCATTAAAGTGGGACTGAGCGTAAGAGATGTATCGATAAGTACAGTGAAGAGGAGCGAAAAGATAACAAGATAGAAACCCTGGTGACAAAAGAAAAGCGTCGGACGACTAATACAAGGAAGGGGCTAGAACCTGAAGAAGACGGCAGAGCTAAAATGGTATGACAAAGGTCAAAATAGGACTGTGTGGAGAAATATGGGTGAGACCTGTATTTAAAGATAGAAAACGATTGAAGAAATAAGAAAGAAGAGATTGGGAAGATACTCGTTACCAACACAAAATTGCATTCTGATAGTGTGAACGATGTTAGGTTAAAATTTATCTGTTTAGTTGAATGCTAGATTAGTTAAGCTGTCAAAATAAATACATAGCATGAAACCCAAGTTATAATAATAACTACGTCTTACTATGTGCGAGCAATTTTTGTAAAACAATAACTAATTACACATAATTAGAATTGCCATTATAAACAATGTAATGTGAAAATCAACAATTGGAGAGGTATATTACTTTCTAATTTAGTTTTATGTCCTTACTGTTATGTTTACATTCATTTATCTGTCCATGTATGGTACAAGCGGGCAAAAATTATAAAAATTACTATTTATCTTTCAAACAAACCATGTTTATTTATTTATTGTGCTTGTGAAAAACGTAGCTGATGCAGAACGACTGAATATAACTGCATCTCAAGTTATTGTAACGTCTAACACATGTTTCTCTGTTTTATATTTCTTGTAATTTATGTTCAACTTCTTTTGCTAGTTGGTCATTATCAGTATCCAATTCAGTTGCCAACATACTTCCTTAAAGTTTGTTATAGGCATTGTTCTTTGTTATTAGCTAGTATAGAATATGGTCGTCAATATTTCTCTTGCGATACCACCTGATACTTCTCGAGATTGGTGAAACATACGACTCACTTTGATGAAATATATCACTACATACTTCAGCTCAGTTACAATACCTTACGGAGTAGAAGGTGTGAATTTTATTTTCACTTTTTCTGGAACAGATTTTGAGGTAGAAAACAGTACATCCCTACGATCACTCCATTTGCCATTTTTTTACTATGGCGCATAATCATTTGTCATCGAGAATGTTATGACAGGTTTTGCAGTCAATTACTGGTTTAATCTAAGGATGCCAACCAAATGCGTACTTTTTCTACATTAGTTTATGTACCAGATGAACACTTATACAGAAATTATCTATTGAAACATGCCAATCATCTTCTTCCTTGACATTACAGCCCTTAGTGGGCCTGAGCCTTCTCAATCCTCTTTCATAGGACTCTGTTTCTCTCTACTATCCGCCACTTTCGTATCTGGAGGATTTCCAAGGCATCTTTTTAAAATTTTCTTTTCATCGTTGCCATGGCCTTCTTCATGTATTTCCATCAAACTGCGCCCTGACGATCTCTTTTGGAATTCGCGACTATTGCATACGTTCTACTTGGCCATCCCAACCTGATGAGTTTTACATGACTAACTACTATATTAGGAGATTTGTATAATTTTTGAAGCGAATTATTACAACGTATTCGCCAGCGTTCATTCTTCTGTCACAGGATTTTTTCATCGACCTTTTGGGCTTTTCTTCGGTTTGCTCAGTCATGATACATGTCTGGCAACCTGAATTTACCAAGGTTGTATACATCTTTATCGTGGCTGCTCTGCTTATTAGCTTAGATTTAAATGCATTTTATAACACATAATAAGCTCGGTTTCCTGCAATGATTCTTTGCTGAACTCACTTATCATATCGTTGTTTTCGTTTATTTGTACGCCAAGGAAAGTAATATTTTCAACAACTACGATGTTCTTCTCCTCCATACTTAAGTTTTTACCCACTCTCCGGATTGGCTTCATGGCACTGCGTTTAGTTTCGCTTTTGTTAATTTGCAGACATACTTTGGCAGCATTTGATTCCAGCATTGTAAACAGCATATTTTTCTTATCCCTAACAACATTTTCCAGGATTATATTAAATAATAGTGGAGCCAATCTGTCCCCCTGTCTCAGTCCTTTATCTATGTTACACTGACGTGTTAGGCTGTTCTGAATTCTTAGTTGGCTGCATGAATTGATCATGGTCATCTGAGATAACCTGATTAATTAGAGTGGTATACTTGGCATCGTATAAAGCTGTTCTGTCGATGCCATCGTAAGCTTGTTTAAAGTCACAAAGATTTGGTATATTGCGGTGTTATCCTATTCCTTTTCCATGATTGGCCTAACCACATACAGTTGGTCAATTGTGGATCTGTCTTTTTAAAATTCTGCCTGGTAGTAGCCAATGATTTCCATGGCGTATATTTCAATTCTACATCTAAGAATATTCCTAAATATTTTGTATGCTACGAATAACAGAGATATCCCTCTGTAATTTTGACACATCAGGCTTCTTGTATATTATTGTCTTGTATATTATTCTTATATATGTACTTCTTGTATATTGAGCATATAATCGCGAAACCCCATACCTGTGGTATTACTTCTAGTTTCTAGATTTTATTGGCGAGTGTAGTTCATGCAACAACCGATTTTGTCCATCATGAATGTACTCTGCAGGTATACCATCAACACCTGGGGCTTTGTTGCGATTTATTTTAATAATGTTATGACTTACTTCCTATAATGTGGGCTCCTTTATATGTTGTTCTCCTATATAACATGTTATGTTGGTGTATGCTTCTTCTAAATTTGTCTTGTTTATTTCATCTCTGTAGTAAAGTTCAGTTCAGGGCACTTCATTCCACAAATGGGTCAAGACCGCCAAAATATCTCTTTCCGAAACCCAGTCATCTGGCACACGTTAACGGCGTACTGGGTGATGTGGTCAACATCACCCCTTCGATGTCTGCCTTACTTTCCCTACTTCCACAATCGTGGTTGAGATACCCAATTAATGCGACTGGGTGGGCCTCCCGCCTATTACCAGATGTGGGGGTTGAATCCTGTACCGTGGCACCGCAGTCGAGCTTCCTAGCCGCTCGGCCACGCTGGCGTTTCATCTCTATAGTATCATTTTTTTTCTGCTAGTTTTATCTCCTCATTTTATATTTGCGACTCTTTTTGCTTGTTTATATTAAGTATGATCAAAAATTATTTTTATCTAGTTCCTAATTTATGAATGCAACTACGTTTATACTTAAATGTCAAATTTGACATTTGATTTTTAAGTGAGTTATAGCTACATTCATAAATTAGAAACTATTCTATAGCCCTACTAGAAGAAAGTAATTTTGATCATACTACATTGCTTCCTTTCTCCGTGTTGGCCTTTGCAGGAGATTAGCTGGGGCTTTGTTTTTAGCTTTTATAGATTTCTCACACTCTCTATCCCACCATGTTTTCCTTTTCTCTTTTTTCTTTGCTCCTATTGTTTCTTCTGTTGCTCGCAAAATGTTTCCTTTAATCAGATCCCACTGTTTATTAATCTTGTTGACTGCGTTATCTTGCGTTGGGTTGGGTTTGTACGCTTTATTCCGTTTTCCATTGTTGTATGTCGTATATTACTTTGCTTCCACCTGATTTTACTCTGACCTATGTTTTTACTAGATAATGGTTGGAATCATACGATGCTGCTCTCATTGTTCTAATTTCGGTTATGCTCATGTAAAACCTAACTTTTATTAGGTCATGGTATTTCTGATTAAACGTATTTCTATCAGGAGACCTCCATCTGCTCTTGTGAATTCGCTTGTGAGGGAATGTAGTACGTCTTACCACCATATTCTTCAATGCCGCTAATACAATAAACCTTTTCATTGTTATTTGTTTTATCGTGTAACCTGTGCAGTTTTATGATAGGCCTATATACTGCCAGTTTTCCTATTTGTGAATTATAATCGCCCATAACTATATTCATATAATTTTTTGGTGTGTTATCAATTTCTTCCTCTAATGTAATGTGGAATTCCTCTTTATCATTATCATATTTTCTACTGTAGTTCTGTATGAGCATGAATAGCGAAAAGAGATATGTTGTTGAGCCTTGTGTGTATTCTTACATAAAATATTTTTTGTCGATTGGTTTAAAGACGATTATAAATGTTCTTGTATCTTTCTCCCAACAACTAAGCCTATTCCAAACTCATGGGAGTTGTCCAAGTGGCCACTATAGTATATCCATCTCTACAAAAAATATTTCCATTGTTTGGCCATCGCATTTCCTCAGGGCTGTTATGTCTAAATGGTATTTTTGCATTTCTTTGAGTAGAGCGTTTAGGGCTGCTACCTGATAAAAGGTTCTAATATTCCAAGTAGAATAACTATGTCCTTAGTTCATTATTTAGTTCGTTGCCAACCTGACCATCCTGTTTGAAGATTTGAACCGAATACTTCTGCTTTCCCAGTTCCGTAAGTGGAGGGCTATTTATGGCTCGCGGACCTTTCGCCTTCTTGAAGTTAAAATTTAGCCATTGTGACCCATTTCTAAGCCAGAGTATAAGAATTTTGTTTATTGTTCTTCTGCTGTAACATGATGTCTCCTGCGCGAGATGCTATGTCACTATTGATCGGACGGCTTGCACCTAGTGTTTTATTGCCTTAGTCTCCGTCTGCAGTTGGTGAATAGGATTACACCGATGTTTGCGCAGCTTTTATACTAAATTTGCTGATCTAATTTGTCACTCGCGACGCTATCAACTCAGTTTATGACACCAGTTACTTAGTTACGCATAGCGTAAAATCTAGAATTAGTTTCCCGCTGATTTAGATTGAACAACTTGTTGCTACGAAGTTTTCAGTTTTATGATCGCCTACTCTGCTTATGCCTTACTTTGGGTGATTTATGGACGTTATAGGTAGCGATACTTTCGCTACACTACCATCATTCAGTAAGAAATACACATCAGTGCAAGTATAATAATTGGAAAAATCGGAATGATCACCTAAACTATTGTCTAATTTTTTCTAGTTGAACTTCCCTCAGAGGTCATTTGTTACCCATCTCCTTAGAATAATTATACCACACTTAACACACTTGATAAGATTGTTTAACAGATTATAGCAATGTTCGCAGTAGTGGCTCTGTAGAATCTATTATAAGGATGATACTAGTATTTTTTTAGACCATTGTTCTAGCATTCACCCCATATATCTTACAGCGTAATTTTATGATTTCCAATACAATTATGTGCCTGCCACGTAGACATTACTAAATACGTCGTTAATTACTGTGCAACAATATAGCACACAACGTCAACTGGGATGTGCCCAGTTTGTCTCGTGCATAGTATTCATAGTAGTCAAAGTATTAATTGGAATTATTTTCGTTGAAAAATACAGGGAAATTTAGGAAAATGTGTATTTCAGTCTAAAAAGCGCATTGAACTACTTACATATCTCTAAAAATGGGAAAAGACGTAAAGGCTTTTAGATAAACTTACTTGATCACTAATTCTCTAAATAAAATTAAGATGCTAAAAACCAAATACGGTAAGTCAAGATTTTTCAAAAAGAAAGATCATTTTTATCGATATATCATTATTACTGATAATTGAATTTAACAGCTATCTGCGCTTTCCTGTAGAACCAAACTTTCCGAAATTATATTTTTATTAACAAATTGCAACACTTGTTTTTTATATATTGACAGAGCATAATACTTTTAAATATTAGGCAGATTCTTAAGAAGTAAAAACTGTATTCAACACCGTAATCCTCAAATTTATTGCTATTGTCCTCAATATATATTAGTGTCCAAATTTTTGACTTCCTTATAGTTGCAATAGATCTATATTTACAACCGTCTATACTTCTAAAGTTTTCGAGCAAGAACATAACACCAGTTCTATCTACTTTTAGACAAGCTCTTCTGTTATAGTGTGCTTACAGAAAGACTCTTTGCTTCGTACTCATGATAAAATTGAAACGAAAGCCAAATGTCCATCTGGTTTTGTGTTAGGCTTTATGTCATTGATTCCTGATCGCTAATGCTACAAACCTAACGGTTGGTTACGTTTGTTACGCAAATGATCCAGGTAGATAGGAGGATAATTTTGTAAAGTAAATGTCTTCGGTCTTTTAGTAAAAACTGCCTTCATCCTCTTTCAATGTCTTCTCCTGCTGAGAATATCTTAATAAAAAGAGTTTTGAAAATGATATACTTCTTGTAATAGAAACCATGATAATTCGTTTCTGCTGCCATGTGTTGTGAGTAAATGAAAAAGTGAGGATTTCTATGTTATTTTTGCACTTTCTTTAATTGAAGCACATATTCGTAGCTTGTATTTATTCAGTTTGTCACCAAATACTTATGTGTCACAACTGGTTTGGTGAATGAAAGTTATGTGACGATGGTGTCTGGTCAAAGAACGCTTGATCTACTTTGTC
Source organism: Agriotes lineatus (assembly GCA_940337035.1). Lineage (NCBI taxonomy): Eukaryota > Metazoa > Arthropoda > Insecta > Coleoptera > Elateridae > Agriotes > Agriotes lineatus. The sequence goes on along the minus strand of OW679196.1, from coordinate 141,909,736 downwards.
ATACTTTTTCCGATGGTTTCTTCCTATCGAAGTTTTATTTTGATTGTTAAAATATTTTTAATTTTCCAATATGTGCTTGATGAATATTCCCCTTCTTGAGTAGCTTTTGAGAGTACCAACATGAAATATTGACATTTGCTGCTTCTCAAATGTGTTAGCAGGTGTTGGTGGTGGTGAATTCAGTTCTTCCGTTCAACCTTTTATTTGAATGCTCCTCTTGGTGTCATTGTCCATCTCCATCAGATTTTCTCTATGTTTTTGTTTTGGAGTTTACAGTCTATAGTTACATTATTCTCATGTATTTCCGACATTTAAAACAAATATTTAAATTGATAAAATGTAAGGAAATTCAAAATTCAGAAAAGCTTGTGTAAATAGTTAGAATAACTAATTTACCGTCGATTAACTGCTACTAGAACCGAGCTAAGTTGACCGGCAATGATGATATAAGAGTAATTACCAGAATTTGATACATCATAAAGTTGTATACGTTTATTTCAATTAGGAGTCCATTATATATTTTAACTGGTCCCGTTAAAATGTTAACGGCGCGGCAAGTGATTTCTGCGCCAATGGACAAGCAGTTACTATGACAGTAAATTTTTAACAGCCTGCTAAAATGAACAGAAATTCTAAAGCACCGGTCCCTAATTATACTACAAAAACTTCTGAAGGGTGTTTGGAAGGTAAACGGTTTCTAGTTGAAGTAGCAATGCCAGCTACATTTTTAGGTTATTAATTTACCATCTGAAAAAGTTTCACCATGTACATTGTCCTTAATCAATCATAATTCACTTCTAAGTAGTTATATAATAAACAGAGTCGGTTATTATTCAAGTTGCAATTGCACGTAGAGGGCCCAATCGGCGATTCATAAAGAAAATGTTCGTTGTAGTTATCACAGTTAATCTTAAAAGTAATAGGTGCTCATTCAAAGCAGTTAAACAAAGCAACCCATTTATTGCTGCTGCTTCAATTTAATAAGTAAAAGCATAACGCTTTTAGAGCATTGGCTCGAGAAACCCCTCGGCAATTTTAGGTTACCCTTTAAAGCAACGGTTGTTTCGCGAAACTGCAGGAGCTACAAATTACTCGTTGTTACTAACGATAATTAGCAATCCGTTATAGTACCTGGGACTGACAATTCCTTCTGCTCAGTGAAAGCGGAATTTTATTGGAGCTGAGTTGCCAATAATCTGTCATTTTAAGAGTGTTTTACGAGAGGTAGCCCAAACCTATACATCTCTGCTAAACAAGAAGGAACAGCTACGGATCAATACCACTAGAAGTATTTTGATGGAAATTCGATTTTCAGGCTTTTCGGCTGTCATTTGCCAGAGTCTTTTAATATAGTGAGATTGAAAAATATGAGATAATTGAAACCTTTAAATTGTTCGAAGATTTAATTACTTAATGAACATTTTTTAAGCCGATTCTAGTAATAATTATAGCGTTTGCGTAGGACACATAAAAAAATAAAAACGATAACAATTTAAATAATTGAATGGTTAATAATATTTTGAATATATGTAGGTTAGTATGACAGTTACTTAAAAACACACATAAACAAACACACATTTGATATGCTCTATTCAATAAAAGCAATGAACTGGAAGAAACATCAGTTTCTAAAGAAAAATAAAAATTGAAGATACTTTTGACCAACACAAAATATTGCAACTTGTGAACTAATTTATTAGAACCGAACACTTGAAAACTCTGTTTCAATGTCAACATAGCGCTTCATTACTGTTGATGTAGCTTCATATTACACGGTTATGACACTATCAGCAGTTTTTTTTTCTACATTTCTAAGAAATTGACCTCGTTTATCTTGAATGATACCCTTGAGGCAGATCTAAATGGTCTACATTTAACAAAACAGGCGTTTTAAAAAAATTCCTGATAATGCAAATTTCAAGAAACCCAAATTTTTCACACTGTTTGATGTAACTTCTATGTGTTGATCATTGTAACATCGTGTGAATTTGAAAAAAATATTTCTGATTTCTACCAATTGTTGCTCTGAATTCGGCAACGGCAATTACCGCCGTGTATTTCATGTTGTCTACATAGGTTTTGGTAATTTATGAATTTGCAATTGGCATTCTTTTTTTTGCAAATATTCGTATGCAACTTCAGAGTTCTTTTTTTTCACTCTTTTGACGAGTAACTCCTGGTTCAGCTCTGAATAATTCTGAATGTAGGCTGTAAATTATATTTGTCAAGGATAGTAAACGGGATAATCTATGATAGGTGCGCATATTCTGCACATTCTTTGGCGATTGTGAGGAAAACTTTTTTTGTATGCGATAAATACTATAATATCTATAAAAGCGCTAAATTCGGTTGGACCCTGTCGACGATTATATCTGCGAAACATCTTACTTTTTAGTTTTTTTTTGTATGCTAGTTGAAACTATTTCAATTAGCACCATTTACTACTTCTCCGAATCGATTACAAGCGCATTTTTCTGTCCAAATCCTTTGTGCTTGTATAATAATCCGTACACTATTTGTTCAGGTGCCGCTCAAGTACAGGCTCTAGTTTAAATATTTATGAGGCAACATATCTATTAGTGTATTAAAGCCCACTGTTTTAATAAGCGTATTGTTGATGTTCAGCAATACCTCTTGTTGTTTTCTTCAGTGTTTAGTACCTCTTTGCAGCCTCTCTGGCTATTCTGTATGGCTTAGCGGAATGTGTCAAAGTAATTTGTTCATCTTGGCGCTCAGAGCTTTCGTTAGTTGTGACGTTTAAGTAATTATTGATATATTTGACCTATTTTGAAGAATGGTGCTTGAAATATTTCAGTATGGCTTCATCTATTGAAAGATGTTTCCACCGTCTAAAATGTTCTTTCAGTAAGTTCATCATAGTCCAACTTTTATCGTTTTGTGGCTACTTATATATTATTATTAGCCAAGTGCAAGTAACGTTTTATCTCTAGAATGATTTTGCTATATTACATTACCATTTCAAGACTACATATAAGTAGTCAAACGAATACAGCATTGTTTCAACAGGTCTCTAGGGCAATGAAAATTGTATCTACCTTCTTTGCAACAATATTTCGTTATTCTACATAACCTTTACTATAGCTAAATGCCTTTAGGTGAGAAGCATAATGGACCAATTGATCTTAATGTAGCACTACCGGAAGAAGAAGAAAAATAAGAAGAAGCATAATGGCATGATGATACGAATATTTCTTTTCTACTTTACTGTAGATTTTGTTAATATTCCCGAATAATGAGGAAGCGGGTACGACTGTAGTGTACGATATAATAACAAATACGGAGAATTTAATTAATTGCAGTACTCGATTTATAAATGAGAGACCTAATATTAGAGGATTAAAATTTTGCCGATAGAAAGTTACTCGATCATGCAATTGAACTAAAATTTGCTCTCTAATTTGTAGGTCCAACATTATAGCTATTTTAAGCATTTTTTATTATACCTCGTAAGTGGACGCTGGGGTAAATTATACCCAAGTGAATACTCATTTTATTTACGAGAGCAGCTTACTTCTTGACAGCTTTAAAATCTTTAATCGTAGATATTAACAAAACAATATTTAACTAGAAATATATTTGAAATGGGAACGCGATCTTCATTTTGCTACCAGAGAATTCCCCGAAACAATCCATGGAAAACAATTCATGGAAGACAACTCACCAAATATAATTCACCGAAAGAATAATTTGCTGAAATAGCAATTAGTCGAAATACAATTTTACCAAGAAATAAATCCACTGAATCACAAATCACTAAGGGAAAGTTTATTGACTTTTTTTCATAATCGCACCAGACTTTTCCAATAATCTGAGGAAACTTTTATTGGTATTTTTTTACTGGCTTTAACTGCTTAACCACAGTTTTTTAGGAACATTTTGGGCTATACATAAATCACAGCTTGCACCAAGTTTTGTTAATATGCTAATTAGTCCATGCACTGTAGGTATTTTTTTATAAGTAATTTTTACTAATACCCCAGATGGGATTCAAATCACATACATTATGTTATCAATAACAAGGTAGAATAGTGATTACATGTTACTCCAAATTTTTATCATTACCTTCAACTGCTACCGATTCTATGTCATTTAAGTGATAAACATGTAATAAGTGCCATAAGTATAAAAACTGGTCTTTTTGTTTACTCCTTTCTTCTTTCATTGTTTCATCTTTTCTTCTTTCTTCTTCTTCCTTTCCTTCTTCTGCTTTTTCGTTTTCTACGCCTGCTTATCAGAAGGCTGTTTTCATTTCTGCAGTTTCCGTCGTATGTGTTTAACCTTGTTACTCTTTCATATATGTTAACATTAGTGTTATCGTTGCTCCGTATATTCTTAGTTTACTATATTCATACATTCTCCGAGACAGGCCGCTTTATGTGTTTACTATCTCGATTCCTTCTCCAGTTTTCTATTGCTACTTATCTCTATGCCAAGCAATTGATTTGTTTTATAACTTTTCATATTGGGTCTTTGGCAATCACCATATATTTGGTTTTCTGAGCATTGATAAAAATTTTCGCGATATATACACTTAGTAATGGTAAACGTAAAAAAAAAACCTAAAATAGTTTGTTATATTTTACCTTCGGTATACCGCGTTTCGGTGAATTTGCTTTTACGTAAATTATGTACGATACATTGTTATTTAGGTCAATTCATTGTAGTTTCAAGGAACTGTGTTTGTGTGAATTGTTTTCACGGAATTGTTTCGGTGAATATTTCTAGATTTCCCATTTAGCTACTGGCAGGTATTAACGTTTAAATTATTACATACCTTTATTTTAGTTTGAGTTTGCGACTAGCGAAGTTCGGCAGCCAATTGTCTGATAGTCTGATACCCGGGTTTTATCATATCAGTGTATAATGTGTGTGCAGCAGGTGCTGTGTGGTTAGGTTCTTTTAAATAGATCATGCTGCTCATGGCTTCGAACGAAGGGCTTCTTTAATGTCGAACCAGAGCTCTTACCACCGCGTCAACCGGTGTTATATCTAAGTAAGCAATAATATTAAAGTTAGCTATAATATTGCAAAGACTTAAAATATTTTACTTATAGGATGAGGTTTTCTGGTGATGTCCGTTTTTCGAAAGGAATGGTTACATCCAAACGTTTTATTTTATACATTTTCTAACCACATTTCTTTTTGAGGTAAATCATTGTTGAATGTGCGTAAAATGACATACAATTCTTGCTGAGTTTAACGTACTGGTACTGTTATGATTGCATCATCAGGTTCATTTTCTCTATATGTTAGTCCTTATGCATAATACGCTTCTTCGTAGTGTAACGGTGCAGTGTAATATGAAAATTTGCCACATAAAGTACCAAACTAGCGTGAATACATGGACACATTCGAAGGACGACTGGAAGTAGCAAAGCCCGAAGAGATTAGAAATATCTCAGTCGACGACGATAACACCTAGCATAATAATATAATTACGTAAGAGCGGTAACTGTCTCAAAACGAGGCCTTGGAATCTCTCCGGGACAATGGCTCACTAACGGTGATCGAGGCAAAACAGCTACGGCTGGGAGGCCTTCCACTAAAATAAAGCGGGGAACCTTCGGGTCTTCAGATTTAGGCGACCGTTGAAGCTGAGATAGAAGACACGTGGCCGCGAAAAGTGAGGTTACAAAACCTTATAACAGCTACGAGGGAAACAGCCCATATATCGAAGGAGGGCTAAATATTTTAACGCTATCATACATCAGGAGCAAAAAACCCTGGAATATTTGTCCTCGCTCACTAACGAAAGCACGATCAAAGCGAGAATCACTGCGCGGAATATTCGAGAAATACGCAATGTGTCCTTAGCTTGAAGCAAGTAGCTTTAGCTCGTAATAAGTATAAGATTCTTAAAGTTAAAGATATGTTAGATTCGGTATTTCCATTTACAGTTTTTAAATTGTTATAACTTTTTACAGTATGCTCGCCATACTTCTGAAATTTAAGAAGGTGCACTTTGATCGATTGTGACATTGCCAAACTACTTTTTACTTAACATTTTGTTAATTCAGTATGGCCGCGAACGAAGTAAAGATAACTTAATTATCGAATTTTCTGTTTTACCCTTGTCATTTCCACTTTTTCAGGTTATATGGAGTTTGGTATATTTTATATTATACACCATAAATAAAATAATAGAGCTTTGGTTGTGTTCAACAAAAGTTGATTTATTTTCATGTTGTTTATAATATATGACATATAATTTTTTGCAGTATACTTCCACTTCTTCTTTCCAATGTAGAAACTTTACATTGTTCTTATAAACATTAGAATAGTTATTTAACACAACTTTCGTTAAAGATCTTTGGATAGACATCTGAATTATAGGTAGTTTTTTGTTAATAAAAAATTATGGAATTAGAAATTTACCAACCTTCGTTAATGCATTGAAAATGAACTTGACTAATTTTCAAGTCTGCATAAAATTTGCAAAATATAAAAATTTACAAGGGATAGAAATTAAAAAAGGTTGGAAATTGTTCAAATCTGTATTATTATTAATTATTATATGCCACGCGAAACGTTACTGCCAACTTCTACTGCAAAGCAGAATAATAGTTTTTTGAACCCTCTCAGCATCTTGTACAATTTAATATTAATCTGCAATTAGATAAAGATGTTGAATTCGATATTACATTCAATGTTTTTTCATATAACTTTTGAAGATGTATTGCTTATATGAGTAATTTTTATTATTACATTTATTAGCTGTTTTGAAGGAGTGCTGAGAATTACAAGTTATCCGCTCGGCGGCTTCACATATTATTGTTCATAGTTTATTTTGTTTACCCATGAAATATGCTTTAATAACAAATATAATAACTGGAGCAAAGATGTTACTGCTTTTACTAAGAGAAAGTTTATGCTGATAATTATAAGGTTTTCTTCATTTTGCAACCCCCAAATTTACCCACATACCAAATTCTCTTCAAGAATACAATCGACCAGTAGAAAGTATCCAAACTGCGAATTTCACACGAATATTGATTTTAAGGTTTTTCTGATAATAAAGTTTTTCCCATTTTGCAACCCCCAAATCTTCCTGAGCTGGAAAAAGTTCTTAAGAACCCACAGATTCATTCATATGCTGCCAAAAACAACATTTGACATTGTTTCTTTCTTCCTGCTTATGCGGACATTCAATTTGTTACAAACGCACCGCATCTTTATACTCCTGTAACTTCGACCTCGTGTGTAGCAGACGTAAAAATACAGACAGTACGATGAGCAATAGTTTATATCCTCTTTTCAACTATCCCCAAATCACATCTTGGATCTTTCAAAAAGTATGCGATGTAACAGCACCGAACCTTTTCGTGTCCGAAAAATCGAATCAACCCCCGTATTTTCGCCCCATTTTCACAACGTCTCCATAGAGTTTACTCTTGACAAGATCTTCAAAATGACACAAACAACAATCACCTGCACGTACAGCTTGTAAAAATTCGCAAAAACTGCGCACATTCCAAGCGTCACACAAATCGCTATTGGAGCCCTGTATTAGAGTCACACTTCCAATTCGTTAAATATTTTCAATGTTATAACGCTATTTTTGTTATATTATTATACGGGAAAGACTGTTAATCACTATATTCTTCTAACTAAACATTTTTCTCTATATTTTGTTTAGCCACATACTTTTTGAAAATTCTATTGTAGTTATTGAACTATGTGTTGTATTACTGTACTTGGTTGTTGAAAACAGTAAAATTATTGACTTGGTGCCATTAAACAGATTGGCAGCTATACACAATCTTCGAATCTCTAGGGACATATTTCCAGAATGTTGTCTTTAACAGTTTTTTTCAAAAATATAAATGTATCTTCACGCCAGTAGGTCATGTGATCGTTGGGTTGAATTAAAGATTTTGAAAAAAATTCTCTTGTGAAATGCTTAGCAAATTTAAATATATTCCAGTGTCTTATTTAGAACATATACCTAGTCATTCCGTTCCATTGAAAATCCTCGTACACAGGCATTTTTATAATTTCTTGTAATTTTTCGGGGTCATGTGAAAGGGTTAATGTCATCTCGAGTCTATATATACCTTGAAACTGTTAAAATAATAAATGGGTACTTCAGGATAAGGGCCTGTCAGCCAGACAAATTTGTGTATCCGTTTGTCGGTTTGTTTTCCTAACTACTTACACTTATTCGCTTAGTTTCTCTTTTGAACTAACTCCAGAAAAGCCCCATTACGTTGAATTTGCAGCAGGAAATAGAGTACTGATTACTATTCCGAAAAGTTGCGACCTTTCACATTATGTCAGGATGTGGAAGCTGAGAAATGAGGGTTGCTTTCGAACACCGGTAAAATATATTAACAAGTTTCGAAGTAGCGTCAGCTTTAAAAGTAAGATATAATTGTTCTTCAGTAAATGTTGCGATGGAGTGAGCTTGTAGGAGATAAAATTATCATTATTTCAAGAGGAATACACTTACTATATAAGCTACTGCATTTATTTTTGATTCGTTCTTTTTTGTCCTAACCTATTCTGCTACTTAAATCTGCTTATCGTTCCTAAGATGATTTAGTCTTACTAATCTACATTTGTCTATTAAGCTGATGTAGTGTTGGTTTACTAGAAATACCTTCTGAATTTTGTTTTTAACCTTTCTCTTTTTTATTTAATCCGTTTATTAGTTTAAGCTGATTATTCTCTCTGATTTTGTCTAATATTTACATTGCTTTCCAATTTAATCTCTCTATGTCGTACGTGGGTGAAGCGGTGTAAGCGGTTATAACCACTGAATTTTTTGAGCCTTACAAAAAACTTTACTAATTTTATGTAACACTTATCAGAAAACGGAACCCTCAAAATTGGTGAGGTGGAGAAACGAGGGCTGAAAATTTAAATAATCAATAATCACCTGCTCTTTTCTAACGCTATGCGCAATTACGTTAGAAACGCTAAAATATGTGTTAAGTGCAAGCGGCGAGGGACCCATTTATGAGCCTGCCATTTTTATCTACCCTTCCACATCTCTTACAATATCCTTCATAATTAACGCTGTAACATTATAGAATGACCGTAAGTTATTATCACCCATAAAAAATTATATAGAGGTACAACTAATGGGTTCTGGTAGACTTTAGAGCTTATGATTCATTTAGGACGGTTACATATCAGGTGTGTTACATCCGAACTAAACCCGAATTACTTCGGCAGAATTAATACTAGAGCGCCAGCCGCCAAGTATCCCTGCAATTAGAAAAAATAATGAGAAAATTTAATCCCCTATAAAGAGGGCAAGCAGATAAAGGCATTGAATTTTCCGTGCTTTTCAATTTCCTCTCTGTTACTTCGAACTCGAGGTAATAATATCGAGACTGGCTCGTTTATCTTTTCCTTTTACCTTGTTACAGTAACGATATTACCCCTGTCGAAGTAAAGTACAGAGAAAACATATAATTCGTGCCGAGTAAGAAAATATTGAGATTCAATAGGATCACCCACAATGCTGGAGTTTTTAGCAAACGCCTAATTTAATTTCGCGCCCTAAAAAAATTACGTCACATTATATTAAGGTCGCCGAGCGCAAACAGCTCTGTGTGGGTTTATTTCCGTGGAAAATATAAAGGCACGGTGGGGTGCGGTTTCAGCCACCTTGATTGGGTTTCTTCATTACGATCCTGCCCCCAGGAACTTGCAGCGACATTTTTAAAGTCATTAGTGTTTGAGACCTGCAATTAAACGTCAAGGAAGACGCGATTTGGGGGCGATTGATATTTTCCTCCTTAAAGGCTGGTTGTATCTCCTAGCATTCCGGAAGTGTCTCGATTGTTTTCTACGTTTATCTCAATCAGGTATATTTGTAATGATGGCGATTGAGTATTTTTACGAACAGAGTAAGCAATTGAAAGAGGAAACGTTCTACACTTGTTTGTTAGTTTGTTGTAAACAAACCTATTATACAGGAGGGGTCGTAAAGGTATTTTGAAAATTTGGAAATTTACTTAGTAGCTTAAAATAAGTAAAGTAGTTCGTGTGGGCATATAGTCCCCAATCTCGTTATAAATACTCAAGGCGTTTTCTTTTAATAATAACATTGTAGTAATTCAACATTGTAAACGTTGATTGATACTATTGTATTCGAAGGCTCTAAAAGTGAAAACCTAAAAGGTTCAGATCCAGAATCTCAGCCACCAGGATCGTGTCTTGAAGACCTACGTCCATATTACTGTTTTAATTATTTTAAGCCCCTAAGCAAATTACTAAATATTCGGAATTCGCCTACAGAATACCATTTATAATAACATTGAAATGTATGCAGTATAATATAGACAAATTATCTCCATTTTTACGTAATTCTAAAAACGTTTAAAGTAACTCTAAAACTAGATTACTGACTTGAGATTTGAATGGCAATAAATCTTCTGATGGAGCAATATGTTAGAAACTTTTATTATATCTTTAAATTTATATTATGTCGACATTTATCCTATGTACAGAGTGATATTAAAATATATGATAATTTTGTTCACTAAACTCGCTACATAAAATTTCATAAAATGTCTGTAGAGAACTTTCGTATTTTCGTTTTCTGCTTTTGGTTCTTAAAAATCTTACGTTTCATTCAAAGTTTCTTTTATACATTACACACCCATTAGGAAAAAATTCTACTACTCTTCAATTAAGATAAATTAATCATTCGTTTAAATAAATTAAGTTCGATCTCCATTGGAAGTTAGTTTACCACAGTGTAGTTGTACTTATGAGTTACCATGCTTCAAACTTTTTATCCTTGTTACGGGAGAAACCCCTTTTACAACCAGCAACAAGCCCAAAGAGGTGATCGGGTTAGAGATAAACTCAAAACTTTGTTACTTTTTTTATTTCGCAACATACTTAGCTTAATCAAAATTGGCGGTAATTCACAAAACGCACTGCTTAACTAATATAACAGGTTCAGCAGCTAGATTGCAGTTAAGTGGACTAACAAGAACTAAAATAACTCCACCCTTAACGGTGAGAGAAATTATGGCTAAGTGGTAGGTCATTAGCGGGCTCGTATAGGGGCGGGGTGTGACGGAACCGACACTGACAGCTGCAACTCAAAAAGTCTACGAAAAGCGTCAATAAAGCAGAGGTTTTTTAGGCCTGCATAGTAGTAGCTTCGTTATATAGGACGTTTGCAGAATGATTATTTGGGGGTGGGGAGACAATCGGAGTTCCGACAAAATTCTTCTGCACCACAATGAGAACGAAAACAAAACTTCAGATTAATAGGAAGTGCCTTGAGTATTAAAGCCGAGGTCGTCCCAGTTGCCTCGAAGAGTCGACAATCCTTCCAATGCACTGAAGGATATATGGAGACAAGATGCTATCTACTTTGCTAAAATAAGTATAACATTTATCAAAAGCCTTCCACCTTGACATTTTATAACAAATGTAACAATCTGGCAGTTACTGTCTGAAATAAAGGTAGGTTTCCATATAAAAATGGTATATTAAAACGCAAGCTGCATAAGGCATAAATTTATCGCACGTGTCCAAGTTTAGAAAACGAGTAGCAAAGCGGCGAGCTTCCTGTAAAACAAGTGCGACAACAGGCTTTATAGAATGAGTTTTTTGTACTACTTGATCCATTGTGCATAAAAGTAATAAAACATTTTAATATTGACAGTTCGTAAATCTAATAATCTATCAGTTCTATGAAATAAAGGAGGCTGTTTTAACGTTTTTCAGTGGTTCAGTAGCCACATTAAAACATCAAAGTCCATAAAATAGTTGCAGATTAGCAAATTGCAAAATTTGCCCGACCGTTTCATCTTTAAACAGTCTTTCAGCCAGTCTTATAAAGGCCACTAATCTGACGTTAACTTTAATTCGCTGTTAAAATAAACAAAAGCGCATCAAAATTTGTTTACTAATGAATAAAATGTCATAAGCACTAACGTTTTGATGCTCTTTTGTTCATTTTAACAGCAAATTAAAGTTAACGTCAGATTAGTGGTTTTTATAAGACCGGCAGTTAGTGTCACTTTTTTAACATTGAAAGGGAAACTGTAGCAATTGCGATTGGCAGAAGGTTCGTCTGAGCCAAAGTTACAATGCATATTCATTATGCAAGAACTTTTCACTACTTATTAAAGAACTGTAGGTTAGGGAGACGTTTGAAAGCCTTATTCAAAATAGAATATTTTCCAGAGACACCCATTCTGGATAAATATTAATAGAAGTATAAGAATTACGCTTTAACACTGTTTATTTGGCATTTTAGATGATTCCACGCTGAAATATGATCAACAAATTTTTCATCTGTAGGCTAAGTTGAAATAGGTTGTTTGGTGCCCCGCCGTTGGGGTCACATTGAAATGATTCGTTGGGCATCCGTTGGGACGTTATATTGAAATGAGGCATCTGGACACCTTGGTATTATTATAAATTATTTGCCCTTATGTTTTCCTAGCTAGCTCAGTATACATGAAACTCTCCATTTTACTCAGATCGTAGATGGCAAGTGTCAATATCCGCTGAAAACAGGAAGCCTGCACTTGCAGTGTTCTCGTGGCTGAAAATACCTTTAAACAATATGCACATGAAAAGACAATCTGATCCCGCAACTCAAAAATATATATTGACCCTTTAAAACACACATAAAACAATAAAGATTAAACCTTAAAATAAATTACCATTTCTAAATACAACCGTGTTAACTGAGAATGTATAATCTACTTGTAGTAACACCTTTCGACACGGATTTAAAATTTCAATAATAGCAACATAACTGTATCTGCAATACGTTTACATTTAAATAATATTCAAAACCTGTAAAAGGCTTTACCCAGAACTTCCCTTGTCGACATTGTGATACTAAATAATGTTAAAATCAAATTAAGCTAAGATTAAAAATATCGTAATTTTTCTAATAAATTAGATACCTTTTCAAATAAAAAAAAAACGAATCCCGCTGGGATTTGAACCCGCCGCATCTGCAGAGCGGTCGTAAGCGCAGCTCCGCAGCGGATATAACCCCAGCGAAATTCCAACTACGCTATGAAACGCGCCTCTCTTGAACAGAACGTTGTTATTGTTGAAACATTTTTACTCTTTTGTGACATTATCCTGTATCGGTTAAGTCTTATTTTGGACAAATGTGAAGCCTGACTTATGTGAAAGTTACTGCTTCCTTTTATTTCAAAATTAATCGAAAAATAAACAAAATTTAATTGTTTTAAGGTGCTCACCCTGTATATATATTTGTATGAAATTGTACCGTTTTCATGCGAGGTAGATATATAATATGTATGCAAAATATCGTCTTCCTCCGACAAATAGTTTTTGAGCTATACTGCCAACAGACAGACAGACGGAATTAAGAAAACCTCTTTTTCGTCATCTAGGGACCTTGAAACGTGAAAATCTGAAGAAATTTCGAAAGATGATTTTTTCGTGATTACAATACTACTACAAGTAAAAATGTGCCAAAATAGCTGTCTTTAATACGCACGCATTAAGCTGCATCAAGATACGTCGTCGGTATTTGATGCATTAAACTCCGGCTTCGCCCACGTGTATCTACCAAGCACATTCATTTACGGTAGATAAGCTTCATAAAACACTCAAGCGAACACTTGCTCAAACTGCAAATACCCTCTGTATCGGATTACCTTAAAATTGTGGCTGAGAACTATTGGGCAGCGAATTGAGCTGGCGTCCAGCATCCCTTGCGTTGCATGATAACTGGCGGATAACTTCACGAAACAGTCAGAACGTCTTAAAACCCCTTAGAGTTGCCGCCATGACGTACTTACTTAGTACACGATTGTTTTGTAGTCGCATGAAGTACCAACACCGCTTGTATTTAACCTCGCTGCAGGAAATTATACAATGTGAGACGCAGAGATGTGCGCCCTCGGGCTTGTCACGCCGGCGACTGCGTCTGCATATATTCAACACTTAAAATTGTTAAAATATTTTTCTAATCTTTATTGCTTTGGCAGTTCATGATTTTGCCACTTTTTGTAATTTTTCTAAACAGGAATGTGGCAACAGATCTTTTCGTAAAACATCTATAGTCCAGAACATTGGAGTATGGTAGAACAGATCTTTAAATTAGAAAATTTGTTGCCTCGCAATGATATATTACCACGTAACATTTTTCTATATTTTTTTCATAGTAGAGAATTTGTTTCGATACTAAATCCTGCTTGCGTACTGTATAATAGTCGTATGACCTTATAAGCCTGTAAAGTTGCAGAAGTAGTGCAAGGAATAGCTTTAGTTCTGTAATGTTTTTGGAATTACTATAATGATATGTCTTTATTGCTCACTCAACAAAAAAAAACTCGATTATAATCTCCACTAATTAGTTCATACTGACACGGGCGTATTATCAGCTTTTAATCGAAGTACGCTAATAGCTGCAATAATTGCTTTATGGCGACACCCCAGGTACGTAATGACTTTCATATAAATTATAAAATAAAACAAAAATATGTAAACATATTTATGAAAAATTACCACTAGTAACTTTTAAATAAAATTGTTTCACTTGTGATATCTAAAAATCAGAGCCACAAAACCACAACTACGCAAGTAAAGAAAACCTCTTGAAGGGAACTGAAATAAAAATGCAGTCATTACCAGACGGAAAGCGTTAGTTATTTTGCCATTAAGCAAAAGTTTACTCTAGGAGCTTCAGAAACTTTAAGTCAATATAACCACCTTTCCCTTCTAGACTATAAGAAAAAACTATATTGAAGTTTATTTGAAGCGATAATCACAACTTACAGTTGCACGGAAAAGCAGGAAACATTAGTGTGATACTCATTCTTAGAATATAAAATCGATGTTAATGGATTTCCTCCAAGAGTTCGTCATTATTATATTGTTGGTGACACATTGATTTTACGTGGAATAACTAGACGAATAAGGTTTTCAGGTTAATGATATTTTATGCATCACGACCAAACACTTTATTGCTGCTTGGAGATTAAAAAGTCGATTAGAACAGCTGCGTTTATATTTATTAAAGAACAAATATTTAAAACTAAAAATACTATATAAATTTTTAGTCTTTGTTGTTATATAGTATTGTCTACGACAAGAATGAAATAATATCTTACATTAAGCACAGATTTTATTGAAATTTTTGGAAAGGTTAGAGAAAGCTTATGGAATATGTTTCGGGTGTAGTGTTGATTTAACAAATACTTTTCAGATGATTAAATTTAATGGATTAATTCGACAGAGTTATCTTTAGAGTGTAACAGAAGCATTTTTGTGTATTTAATTACATTGTGATATTTAGTAATTAAATATTTTGTTACAGGTGAGTACCCCACAATGCTGCTCTTTCAGGCTGGTAACATTTGGTAAGCTAAAATAATAATCGTTGTGCTACTGACATTTTAGGATCGCAGAGTTGTATTTGTAATTTTTTCAGTACTACATTAATCAAAACCTATTTTTAGTTTATCAGAGAATAACTATTTTCCGGCGACGTTAACTAACTTGAATTTAAATACTGTAGCGAGAAAGCTGCTTTTCCAAAAAGGCTTAATAGCGCTTGTAACATTAATCACTTACTTTAATTCAGGCTTTAAAGTTGGAACTACTCCCTAGCAGGTTCTCCTGGACACATCGCTTGCTTTCCCGATTCGTCCAATTTAATGTTTTACGCAATATTTACTTCTGTACATTTCTATGAGCATTCGAGCATTGTTTGAGCTGCTAATTTATCGCTAGATATTCTGAAAGTTAACTCTCAACATCCGCATTCATTACTTTTAATCATGGTTTATAACTCAAATATAACATTCTTGCGCGTGCAACAGTATGTACATATTTCAAACTTTACTTTAGCTCACACGATCATTAATATTAACAAAGTTGTAGGAAACTTTGCATCGAGATTAAGCGACCTTTTCGGAAAGGATGATTATTCAATTAATTAGGGCTGCTTGATTGGTCCAGATCTATAAATGTGATTACTATCGGACCCGAAAATTTGTAATCGATCACTCTGCTTTGTCGCCGTTCAGAGGCTAAAAGGGGGAATTAGCTGGCTTTAAAATGTTGGTAGCGAGAATCGATCCGCACTGATAAAATATTAAAATTTTGTTAGATGGACACTTTTAGCTTTTTATTAGATTTAGGTCGCCCCAAAAACGTTTAACTGCTTGTTCCCGGCCAAATATTGGGTTCCTTCACTTTGAAGGACTGTTCTGGGAAGATATCGTGAAATTAGCACGGTGATTTAAAACTTCTTCGTTGCTATTCAAGTTTTTTTTGTTATTTCTGAAATTTACTTCCATGAATTTTGTTAACATTTTATTTTTATTGGTTATTGTTTTAATTTAAAAAAAATAAAAGGAGTAAGAAAACTATTTTTTAATGAAAACAATAATAATAATAAAGTATTTTTCTAACACCACACGACAATAAACCTCCACACTTTTAAGGATTACCAAAGATACACGAACTAAATGTACCACTTAGGCCAATAGTAGTGAGTTCTATAGGTTCACCGTGTCACAGTTCAGCTAAATATTTACTTAAAATGCTTAATCCTATGTTATGAAACACAGACACATACGAAAAGAACACGCCACATTTCTTTGAAAATAACTTAAAGAAGCACACAACACTTAATGGTTAGTTTTGATGTAGTTAGTCTCTTCACTATGTGCCAGTAGACAAAACATCATAAAACATAGGCTACAAAACGATAACACGTTACATACAGGAACGTCATTAAACATTGACACCATTATGGAACTTTTAGCACTATGCATTAAAACAATATACCTTCAACTAAACAATGAATTTTACCAACAAGATGTCGAGATGGCAATCGATTCTCCTTTATCTCCCATTATTAGTAACATTTTTATGGAAGACTTTGAACAACAACATAGCTACAGATACAGCAACAAACCAGTAGTTTGGTGTAGATATGTCTATGATGTTTTTGCAATTTGGCCTCATGATATAGATGAGGTGGACAAATGTCTTGGGCATATTAACAGTAAAGAAACCTCCATCAAATTCACATTAGAAACAGAGCAAAACAATTAGTTACTTTTTCTTGATACACTAATCATACCCACAATAAATGCCTTTGAAACATCGGTATACCGTAAGAAAACCAACACTAATAGGTACTTACATTTAAACTCCAACCATCACAAAAACATAAAGACAGGTGTTGTAAAATGTTTCTACAGAACCAAAGTTGTTTGCTCTAATAATGAAATTTCCAAAAGGAAAAAAAATATTATAAATGTTTGAAAAGATAGTTCAGAGAATCTTGTTAAGAACATTTTCATTACATGAAACGATGCCACACACATACAAAGGAATGACACTCAAAAATATAATACTCCAACTATACTATATATTCCGTGCATATCTGACAAAATTAGACGAATTGAAAATAGAATCAACGTAAGGCATTCAAGACTAAACAGTTGAACGACGAACAACATTCACACAATTGTATATATAGTATTCCCTGTGAATGCGGAAAATATTATATCGGTGAAACATTCAGACTTTTAGAAGTTAGAGTTAAAAAACATAAAAATATCATTAAAATATATTAAGTTAATAAGTCTAAGCTTGCAGAACATGCTTGGAATAACAACCACAAAATACAATGGCATAACAGAAAAATCTTTTCTAATGAATCGATATGAACTAATCGTAAAATTAAAGAAACGGGGTATATTTTATGTAACGAAGAAAAATGCGTTTCGTCTTTCTCAATAATTTTAGACACGAGTTGGCTGTCGATTCTTAAGGATCGGATCAAGTCGGTATAGGTAATCAAGTGTCAGTGTCAAGCAATCCATTGGAGGTTGGTCGTTTTTCAGTCCCAGTGAAAAGCTAAGTTTCCTTATTCATCTTAGTTTTAATTGTCAATCGTTGATAACGAGGCCAGATTGTCCCTCGCAACGTTCGGAATTTAATATTTTTAATTTTTCAGAATAGCTACATACCCAAAAAAGATCATGAATTATATCACCCCACAAACCTGTTTTACAGGTTATCTTAACATGCTTAAATAGAGAACTAAATTAGACAGTAAAAGCAAAACATAACCTATTGTTATTCTATATATAACGGAATCGTTAGCATCGAGTCACTTTATTTATAATGCTTAGAAATGCAAATAATACCTACAGTGTTAAATGAAATGTTGGTATATCTTCTCAGCTTAATTACAAAGATTTATAATTTAATACTATTTCTTAATAAAGAAGAGTTGAAGGTGTAAGAGCTTTTAAACCATTTTCTTTGAAAATCTGAAAGGAGTAATTACATTATGCTAACGTCCAATTTTTTAATCTAGATAAATATCCTGGATTACGTAGAAAACCCATAAATGGTGGACAATGTTAAAGCTTCAGATAATAGAGAACACCCTGTTAATCAGTTAGTAATTACAAATCTATTTTTAAAGAATTAGTGCGAGGTGATCTATTGAAGCGTTGCGATTGGAATTTTGGTAAGTTTAAGCTTTATGATGAGATAAAATACAATTTGAGTATCATTAACGACATCTCTAATAACGGAGAAAATTATGATTTACAGAATGAAAATTTTGTTATTCTTTTAAAATATATGGAAATTATGTTGAGTAATGGAAAATAAAAGTAAATTTTATGTACATCTTATATGCTGTACCCAGTGTTTTTTCCATCTATTTAATATAAAACTCACTCTAAACTCTGTTATAGCTACAAAAAAATGCCTGGCTTTCAGTTTTTTGATGTGTAAAATATTCACTCTCTTTAATCAACTATTCATAAAATGGAATCTTAAAAAGTAAGAATATTTTTTTTATTGTATGGACTGTCAATTTCAAAGAAATGTAACTGTATTTTATTGCCTAATGCAATATAGAAAGTATAATATTTAATATTTTATGTACCTATGCCGTACAGCTCAAAATGTCGCTAATTTAAAGTACTCCAGCTTGGTTAGTGTAGGGAAGACCACCTATTTTTGTGAGGCGAACATTTATCCACACTGAACGATACGTATGGTAGCTCCTTCATCGGAAGGTCAAACTCAAATAAAACGTCTCGTACGCTTTAGTGTTTAATTTATCAATTTTCCCTGTTTGTTTATATAGCTAGTTCAGTATACAAAAAAAGTTGGGTATCCCAATTGTGGTTACACGAACGATTACTATTTGTCAAAAGCAAGAATCGGGTCTGCACTTACAGTGATCTCGGGCTGAAACTGACTTCAAACATATGTACAATGAAAGCCAATTTGTTCACACCAATATATTAATCTTTAAAACGCATACATCAAAATAAAACAATGAAGAAAACAAAAAAAGCAGGATTAAACCCTGAAATCAAGGGTCATTCCTAAACTAAACAGTATTAAAGAGGAATGGATGCTCTACGCTCATTACATTTACAAAATGGTAAGGTAATTCGTTTAAACAATATAAAAAATATTCCCAAAGAACTACTTTTAAAAGAGCGAACATTAAACTGCATGAATGTCCGGTGTTGCGATTCCGTGCATAAAAACCCGTTTACTCAGCTAACATAAATATTATTTGTTTATGTTGCGCATTTCTTTGGGCTCGCAAAAGCTATCCACAGTCGAACATGTAACTGCAACCGTTTCCTCTATTGAGTTAACTTTACTACCCGAAACCTAGAAACTGCAACTTAGCCCTCGAATTGGGCTCGCCCTAGATTGCGTCATCCCTTGCATGGCTGACAAACGTATGCAGGAAACTGTAAACATTGGAAGGAATATTAATCCACTTTTTGATTAACTGGCCGTAGGCGCATTAAGAACCGCTTACACATGTGTAGCTTTGAGCAAGGCCGGCAGGCGACTAATGTTTAAGTTGCAATTCCTCGCGAACACTTTACAATTCGAGCGCAGGCTCGAATGAACGACGGAAGGTGTAAAAAAGCTGTTAGAAGTAGTCGAGACCACCAACACGTTGGAGAGACGCTCTGAAAAGAATTAAAAATAGCTGGATTGCAGCTGGTCAAGATAGAGAGTAATGGAGACCCATGGGAGAGCCCTATGTCCATCAGTGGGCGGAAAGGGCTGGTTAATGATAATGATGACAGGGCCGAATTCGCACTTTCTGTTGTGTTAGATTATATTAGTTAAACATCATTAACAATAAAAAAGTATGCAAATACAAAATGGATATACAGGGTGTTTCAAAAAGGTGTTGCCAAACTTGGGGAGGTTAGAGAAGACATTGCGGTAAAAATGTTTTACATATAAACCCCTAGTCGAAAATGAGCTGTTTGGGCTCTGGAGAAATTTTTGTCTAAAAACGGAATGTTATCTTGTTGACAGAAAAAGACTTCAATATTTAGTTAATTTTTATTATATCGAGTCCTTCGTCTATGAAAACCCTGTAGCCACACAAGAGGAACTGTTAGAGAGAGTGATGGCAGTCTGTCTTTTCGTGGCACATTTATGTAACGAGGTTAAGGGTCGTCATTTTGGACCATTGTTATAAATTTTCGCGTTATCTTTAATAAAAATTAACTAAATATCGAAGTCTTTTTCTATCAACAAGATAACATTACGCTTATGGACAAAAATTGCTCCAGGGCCAAAACGGCTCATTTTCGGCTGGGGGTTTATATGCAAAATTGGTTTACCGCAATGTCTTCTATAACCTCCCCAAATTTGGCAACACCTTTTTGAAACACCCTGCATATTGAATATATTTAAATATGAAAATAAACAATATATGCAAGGTAACCAGATTCCCGTTTCAAAACTAACCCAGTGGCGGTTAGTGGGGATGTTGGAAATCGTTAATTTATTTGCGAGATGAATACATATCCGTATTTTCTTTGAGTTAATTATATCCTTGTCATTTTTATTATAGTTTTACAGGGTTCCCTATTTTCACAGTGGCATTTGCTTATGTTCTATGGAATTGCTTGGGTTTTACTTTATCTGTTGAGATGCATTCTGCGATTTAAGTGTTTTGACCTTGTGATTCGAGTTGGCGGTGATCATTTGTTAAGGATATTCACCAGTCTAATCACCGACGCACTTTTTCAATTAGCGAATGGTATTATTGGCCCCAAAGTCAAAGCAGCTTTTTTATAGTCGTGTCCTCAGGTGTCTTTCTCTTTCACATAAATTTGATGGTTTTGGTGCTTGAAAAATTATCACGAACTTCTTGTATTTTATTTTTACATTATTTTTCAAAATGTCTACAATATTGCTTACACTGAAATGCCTGATCTTCTATTTTAATCTTCATAATGTTTGATGGTATTTGAGTATATAGTTTTAGTAACTTTGCATTTATAATTATTATTATGATGTATTTTATCGAAATTTTGCCACTGTCTCAAGTGTTTATCACAAAACGTTTCGGGCGTTTCTGATCTACTCTCGTCCTCAGGTGAACGAACTCCTGGTTAGTCCTGAGAAGGACTGATTTTTTGTATGTTTTTTGTCACGTACACTAGTGCCCGGGGTTTGAACCCGGGACCTCTGATCGCTGTGATTACTAGTCTGACACTCTTGCCACTAGGATACAGGGGAAGCTATTTTCTGTTTCCATTTTGGAAAACTGAGTTTTCACATTTCTTCTCATTGCAGGTTTTCCTGGTACACACTTTAAAATCATATTCATCCCCTATACTCGCCTGAAATCGAAATCAGAATTTATGTATGTTGTTTAACGTATTACTGAATTTATTCCATTCCTTCCAGTTACCTGCAAGTGATTTTCGTCAACTGATCCATTCAATTACTTTAAAGAATTCTTCAAGTACTACTTCAAATAACAATCGAGTAATTAATCGTTCGTGCAAATGATCAAATTATGGGACAGCATACCGAAGTACTCGTGGAGCTGTTCTTGATACCTTTCGGTTGCTCAATTGCAACTCGCACACTAGGGAAAAACCCCTGATACTGCTTGTACCGAATCTATTCTAATGCCTGCAGCTCCCTTGCTGAGTTGCATGTGAGAGAGTCCTTGAGCCTCTTGGTAACCGTAGCCAGGCAGGTTACAGGTTAGACACCACACGTGTATGTGTAATCGTAGTAAGCCGATCCTACGTTCTTCGATGAAACAGAAATCGAATACTTCGTCGAACAATGCTTTTATGAAGATCACCATTTTACTTGATTTAATTATAATTTGTAATTAGCAAAGTCGCTAATAATTAAGCTCAATTGAATTTTGGAACTGTTTACCAATGTCATAAATTGTTTTTGTCAGCATACACGTTCAGAAAATCGCAAAAAATGTTGAAAAATACTGTTTGGAAAAAATTATGCTCCGAAAATTTAAAACCCGGAATTCTGCACAGTGCTATATGAATAAACTCTGTAAACATGCAAAGAGTAAAATACGTGTGCTTTCAGTCGGCTTCTATACTTTAGCGACTAGTCGTATTATTCAGTTATTCAGCTGAGAAATAATTAGAGGAGCAAAATTTGAATAACAACGCTGTAGGAAAGGGTGAAATATCTTTACCAACTCGCGAGAAGAGCAAAAATATTCTAAAAATTTTAGCTTCACCAAGTAAAATACTCCTGTAAAAAGCAAACGTGTTGCCCCAACAACCCACGAACTTCGCATTTTAGTAAAAAAGCGTTTAACATTATTCCGAGCCGGTTTACATACTAATTGAGTTCGTCTTTGATCCTTTATATTTAATACAAATATGAAAGGGGCTCAGTTGTGTACTTTTGTTGTAGGGCGCACAATACATAATAAACTAAATTACTGCACTACGGTACCCCGGCGTAAGCGAGCAATTAATTTTCTACAAAACAGCCTTCTCTTCATTGATTATAGTGTGGGTTGTATGTAAGTACTGCAGAGGCTTCGTCAGGCATAATTCTTGTTATACGAAATAAAATAAAGCTGTGTTTGTGTTTTCGAAGATCGATGTGGTTGGAAAACTGTCGGTTATCCGTTTGTGTTATTTTCGAGTTCGCGTAGTTTGGCTAAATAAAACTGCAATATCGGAACATTTCGCAACCTTTATCAAAAATATTACGCCAGAAACATCCCCGAGCGCTGATAAGATCGTAATAGAAAAACAAAGGTCAAATAAGACGTGGAGGGGCCATAAATTACGGAAACAATCTTTGTCATGCGATTCTATCGCCGGCCAAGAATCGAAATTACAGCAGCCCGCGAATGCCCTTTTTAAATAATGTTATGGCTCGAGATATGCAATTTTTTGGAATAAACTGCTTAGGTGGTGCGCCCTGCCAAGAGGAAATCGCGGAAAACCACTTACGTTTAAAGCCCTGCCCGTGCGTTCCTTGCAGAGATAAATTGTTCTGCAATCTACAGATATACCTACATTTGGAAGAAACGATATGCAGTTCGGCGCGTCTTGTTACCATATTGTTATGGCCCTCGGCTATTTATCTCGCCGTGTTATTTGTCGTCTGCCCCACACAATCCCTGGAAATATTGTCAATAACTTCTTTGTTGATCCTTTGTGGTCCCTTTGACGGCGAATGTAGAATTGAAGATACAGTATTCACACCCCTGCATTAACTGCCCACATAAAAGGGCGAATTGCGTTGACAGATTGCTGTTCGCGGTTTCACTAAAGTTTTTGGATTTGCATATGAATGTGGTTGTTTCAGGCACATTGTGTTTCGCACGGTAACAAATTAAATGCCGATGTTGGAAACTACAACTAATATAACCGCAAATTAAATAAACATTGCATTTGCGTTTGAAGCAGATTTATTGTTTTGTGAGCTATAGAATATCTCTTAGTACCACCTTGTTTATCCGATAGATTGTTTCCCAGATGTTTTAACCATTGTTTTTGATTATCTGTCGAAAAAGAAAATAACGCCATCAACTTAAAGAAATATTGAGATTTAGGTACTAACATTTTTTTTGCAAGATGAGCACAAACGTTGTCTTTTTTAAACGAAAAATCGTGCAGAAAGTATCACTTTTTAACGAAAAATCGTAAAGAAACGTACACTTTTTTAACGATTTTATTGAAATTGTGAATTTTCAATTTGACAGTTCTAAATTCCGAAGTCCGTTTCGACTAAATTTCCAGTTACAAGATTACAAGGGTTCTCATTTGCTTGATAAACTAAAAGTATGACTTTCAAAACTAGTTGTACAAATAACTATTATATACTTAGGAGAGACATACAGGGCAAATCTGAAAGTTCACACAGTCTTATAATATACATAAACTATTTCAAATTTTTAAAAAACGATTATTTATGAGTGTAACAAGTAGTGTTAAAAAAATATCAACACACTCCCACGCAACAGTGCTACCTACATACTGAGAATGGCAAAATGATTATAGTTATTTAATCATACAGCAAATTTTAGAAAATCTTATATATGAATATTATTTTATATACTGAAATAGTTGACATTCGAAAGTATTTGGTATAGATTCAGAAGTGATAGTTTTTGGAACGGGGGGGGGGGGGGGGGGGGGGGGAGTTACGCATGATAACTTTTTATAGTAGACGTATTTGTCAATTTTAGTTGCATATTCCAAAAATATTGTACACGATAGCTTCTTGCCTCACTTTGACTGAGAAATCAGCTCAGTTTCAATGTTTATTTACTTACAAGCTTTTTTATATAAACTTTAAAAAGTCAAGATTAGATGATTGGAGACTTCTTTAGCTATTGCAAAAATTATTTAACTGCCATAAATAAAAAAATCGCGTAGGTTTAAAGTGCTATTGTTACAAGATCAAAAACAAAAGCATCTTATTTTTATTACCATGCAGGGGCGGACTGGGACTAATAGGCCCGGGATGCTGGTTGCCTAGGGGGGCCCGCACGAGGTTGTGCGGTATACCTCGAGTCTGGGGCGAAGCCCCAGCCGCTGGAGGCAATATCGCCGAAATCGAAATTTTTTTTCGATGGTGCGATACATTTTATGGCCTAAAACGCTATTTTAGGACGCGATTACTAGGCGCCAACTAGTAATAACCACCTACTAGTAACACTACCCGAGCGCGCAATATAAATCTTGCGAAAATAATATTCGAGGAAGGCTGACGACCAATAATGTAACTCACAAGTACGAAATTGGCACTCGCAAGTACCAAACTGGCACTCGCAACCAGCGAGCTTGTGAGTGGATTTGGCAAGGGGCAAGGTGGCTGTCAGCGACGAGTCTCAATGTACTGAACTGTAATATAACTCATTCTCGCGGTGTTATTACAATTAATACCTATCAAACCCCAAATTGTAAGTCAAAATGTAATAGCTCTCTCTTTGGAGCACTATTACATATCAACTTAAATATACCCTTTTTCTAATTATCACAAATAATCAGTATTAGGTATAGCTCACTTATGTACTTACCTTACTTCTGAATGTAATAAATAGTAATTGGCGTATCTCATAAATGAATTTGACATTTAATTATGTCATCTGATTATTGTTTTTTAAAGCCTCGACTAGTCAGTTTTACAAGCAATAGGACTCATAAATCCTAGCTGAATGGGTTAATCTTCAACTACCAACTTTCTCTTGTAGTTAAAGACTGAATTACTTTTAAAATATAATAACTATTTGGTTTTATGAATCAAATATAAGTTTCAGGCACTTCATAAAATTAAATTCGTACTTTCAGTTTGTTAGTAGCACATTGAAGTTTGACCTGACATTACAAAATAAAATACAAATTGTCAAAAACAATTTAATCAAACACTAAATATGTCCAAACTTGATTTAAATTCTAAAATAACCTAATTTGAAAATGTAAATTTCAAAATATAATGGTCGACAAACGCCGAGTACTCGAATCACTATTCAATTTAAAAAAATAAATCTTCTAAATTAATTTCTAAATATAATTACAATTATCTTAATGATTTGCCGCACCAAACTTGCTTATAACTTCTTAATATTTCGTAAGAAATGGGCACTAACCTTCCGATTGTCTATCTTGTACCTGAATACTCTATCTCAGCTCCTAACTGGATAAATTCTAGTCAGCAAACACCCCCTTGGGTTGTTCCCTACCAAATCAAAGCTCGTTGTAACTCTTTGAAACCTCTATTATTTGGATAGACAGTTCAACAGCATACGACAACACTCACTTTCACTGGTTTTACTGGATTCGTAGTAATATACCACGTTAAATGGAATCAAACAACCTTGAATTTTATATTTGAATAATATTTGTGACTTAAAGTCAAATTTGATCTTAGAGAATACTAACTATATTGCTACTACGTATCAAATCATCAATTATTATTCTTCAGAATTAATAGGAATTTAACCCTTAACGTGACTATTTCTAGTAGATTATCAATTCAAGTTATTTTGTTACTACTAAATATAAACAACCCTCTGGTTGCCCTTACAACCCCACCAGTTAAAACATACAACTGTTACATCACATGATATACATTAGAGGTCTGGATATTATTTAAATTAAATGTATCATTCATACGGTATGCTGCATTACAGAACATGTTGATTGAATCAGGCATTTCATAACTTTTCAATAATCATCTTATTGAATAGGTACATATATTGATGTATAAATTATATTTTGTTGCAGTCTTTCGTGATTCATCGGTATTAATGTTTTTAAGTTTATGGTAATCACCACACAACAAACTACTTTTTAATTTTTCTTATCTTCTACGTTTCGAAAAACTAGGCTTTCATTCTCAAGATGATTAAGGCCTAAAAACAGAAATAGAATCATCAAAAAATACTCCATAAACAAACAATATATAAATATATATGAATGAAACTATAGTAACATCATTTTGTTTATTAAAATTTAGACTGGGATTCACTGCCAACGAATGGGCTTGTTCCCTACTTTCTGGTTGTCAATCGCTGCGCGCGCTGTTTCAAATACTAATCGAGTGGGGTTTGGAATTTTTTATCTATTCACAAAGAAGTATTTACACCAATAAGATATTTCCGGTGCTATGGGATTTTATGGCCCCTAAAGAGCTATTTTTAATTACATTTATATAATACATGGAGTACAAATTAATTGGGGGGCGGGGGTCCCGGGGCCAAAATGTGCCTGTGTAAACGCGCTAGTGGCGTTGCATTTTAGTTTAAAGCCTGAGGGCCCGGACGGCCCAAGGGCCCGGGATGCGATCGCATCCCGGCATCCCTAGCCAGTCCGCCCCTGTTACCATGTCACATTTTTACAAATAATAACATCACATTAACGTATAAAACTGAAATAAAATATCTCCTGCCTATTTTCAGTTAGAATCATATTGCACAGCTTCAGTATGTGCCCCTTTGTTTTGTCTCTGAAAACTGGAGAACTTGCAAAACGTCGGGTGGTTCAGCGATTTTACTCTAGTCTGTATCTCCAAAACTAGTTTTGTAGAAAACTGTGTTGGAGATTTTTTTAAGTTAAATATAGTTCCATGCGACCGTTTCATTTCGAGACATTCTGTTACTAAATAATTTTGAAATTTCAGTGAAATCCATGAATTCTTCAGTGGTAAACTCCTTTGATTTTAAGGAGCTTCCTTCTTTTCCTGTTGACGGGATTAATGGTGGCAGATTGGACGGAACATAAATTGGTACACTTTTCAAAGATCTTTCGCTTTTTCGATAACTAAGTGCACGGAGTGAGTTTCATTTTGGGTATTATCCACTGCCAGACACTTTGAGTGATGCTGTTCACTTGAGTATGAGTAGTCGCATACATATACATAAACGCTATTTTTACTTCCTTTTACAATAAAGGAAGTGTTGGATTTACCCCAAAAATTTTTAATTGAGTTTTCAACAGATCTTCACGTTTTAGAGCCCCTGAACCCAAAAAACATGTTTTTGGTCAATGTGAATAGAATATCTCAAAAACGAAAAGAGGTATGCCGTTAAAACTTCATATATAAGTTTTGTGTACTATGTAGATGTGACACCAAGTTTTTGAAGACAAACGCATAACCGGAAGTATGGGTTTACTCTTGTGATTTTTCAGTTCTTTCGATTTTCCAAAAACGGCTAAGTATAGCAATTTTTTTCAAACTTTACATTTTTATTAAATTTTTCATGTGTATTAAAGTGACATAGGTAACTTTTCAGTTGAATACCTCTAAAATGGGTTTATTTTGCTTTCCTTTCTTTTTTTAAATTTTTTTAACACCCGGTATATTACTACATTTTTGAATCCAGCTTAATATTATAGAGAAAATTTGTATCTTCAACTAACGCTCTGTGTTTTACAGATTCTGCAGAATTTTTGGCTAATTATAAGATCACTGTAAAAGGAAGTTATGTGCGTGTATCTCACCAGATTTTTTTATTTTCATTCTGATTCACGCAGTTTTAAAATTTTCAGATGGCAAATTAGACAAATTGTTCAAGAAACTGGTGGCAGTTTCATTCACTCCTCGCGAAGCAATAGCTTGATGCCAAAAGAGGCAGTATCAATTTTTACTTGTAATGTAAAATATGGTAAAGTTAAATCAGTTTTTGTGATGTAAAGTGTGATTTCCTATCTTATATTTTTCTATTAAGCAGCATTTTTTAGCGTTGGTCCACGTGATTCTAATAAATTTGCCTCTTGTGTCACGTATGTTCATAAAAAGGTCTTGCAGACTGCTCTTATTCCATTTAATGTAGAATAATAAATAACGCTGTTTCCCTTCGTACTGTATTCAACCACTTTTCTGTCCTTCGGTGTTAAAGATTTCATGTAGGATGCAGCAACTGTCTTTGAAAGGCATTATGGCTTTTCTAAAGAAATCTTTAATAGTGTATATTATTAATCACAATAATTAATACTTTTGCTTCGACTAGCTATTAGGTTCGCAAAACTCATCCTAGGGTTGAGTCACTACACAGTAGAAAGCTTACGCAATTGTAAAATAACCGCACTAGTATGGCGAATGTTTTTTAATAAATTTACCTCAAATACTGGTCGCGAAATGACACAGAAGTTTGAGTTGAATTTTACTATAATCAAAGCAAGCTGTCGTCCAAGATGGATAGCAATGAAATAAATGCATGTCCGTTACTAAGCAAACTTGTTTATCGGTGACCAAGGACGCCGTCTCGATCCAACATTGTTTCGATCCGAATTTCAAAAAGACGCAAAGCTACTTCAGTGCTTTTCTGGGGACCCAGAATTGGGAACTGCTAAAAATGCTCTTTTTTCTTCCACTCTTCACCATCGTCTGCTCGCTGGAAACGCTTTGTTACAAGATGCCGGTAGTTTCCTCAACTGCAATGATTGGGCCTACCTGCCTTCGCTAATGCCCCCAAAGTCGCTGCTATTACTCATACCTGCTCTCAGGCTGTGTTTGCTGGTTCAAATAGTCGCTGCGCTTCTCCAACTCGTCCGAACGTTTGCTGCTTCAATGTTTACTATTATATCTTGTGTTCCGTAACTTGAGATATACCCATTGATGCAAATGAGCTACCACGTCAGAGAGAACTAAATTATATCTTGACCTTGAATTATTTTCCTAAAAATATACAAAACACTTAACAAAAACCATTTTCATTGACCGTTATGATTGATTATTACACTCGTTGTTGTTGTGTACACGCCATCTTGTTTTCCTTTTTGCTTGATACAATTAAACTTAATGCAGTGTAAACGTTTACCTGTCACAGTGACAGATGTGTTCATAAACAAAATGCAATCTGACATTCACCTACAGAATTAAGTTAAGACATGACTAGATTTTCTATATTTCTTTCCAAGGCCTACCCGAAATGAGTTTATTTTTGGAACACACGATACTAACTACAGGAAACACTGCACTATTCACAAATACCCACGTCTGGATGATGATAATACCACCAGTTTGAACTCAAAAAGACGTACACGAAGATTTATAACATTCTTACTTAGAAGCCAGCACACAAGCAACTTCGCGGTTTCGCTTGGCCGAGCTTCCTTTGTTCTTATTTACAAGCATTGCTAAGTAACCTACTACATTCTATTATTTGTGAGTACACCTACTATGATCGTATAAATTACTTGTTTTCTCGAAGTGTCAAATATTGTTGCGTTAACATCACATTTGTTTTATTCACAAATTTCGACTTTTCTTGTTTTAAGCACTATCACTCTTAATTGTTAACGCTACAGGTTGCTTTAATCGCTAAGACATATTACATAATTCTTATCACTGTATTATTACCCGTAACTTCATTGACCAACAGCCTAGTATGTCTCACTGAATACAAACTAACTGCACCTTGTCTCTGTGATGTTTCGCCATCCATTTTAATAACACAATCTGATTAGCATGTCTTACATAACTTCCAATATCTGAGTATTTACCAAAATCATAGCAGCACTTATCAATGTATTTACGTAAATCATAACAATGAATTAAGTTAATCGAAACCCTGACGATATCGTTTTTGGAACCTATTTGACATTTTTAGTCTAATTAAATTATAAATTACTTATCAATCATGGTTAATAATACTATCAATGCTTAATTGTAATAATATTTATTTCTGTAGAAGTTAATAAAGCACCAATTCTGTTCATGTTTGATTTTTAATTCATTAATATTTAACTAATCATAAGAAAGGCGCCAGAATTGCCATAGGTAGCATACCATCTCAATAGATATACTTTACCATAATTCACTTTTGTATGTTCTTCTTTGCCTTTAGCAGAGATAATCTTTTGTTCAGCCAAACTATGTGTGTTCTGTTCGTCTATATTTTCTTTAGTTTGTCTTCCATTATTTATTGCTCATAGCCACTTTGTTATTGTATTCACCATTTTGTCCTTTGTATAATGCTTCAGTGATGATCCATTGCCCCCTTCTCCGTTCAGATTCAAAATGTTGCTGTTAGTAGCAGTAGTATACTTCTTTCGGGACTATAATCTTTCTATCTCACTGAGTGATCAAATTCGAGGTTAGCAGGTTAGTTTTTGCGTCAGTTATGACACAAACTGACACAAAACCTAACCTGCTAACCTCGAATTTGACATAGACTTACAGTGCCTCCAATGGCATGTAAACATAAAGTTGGGGACTTTGATTCAATTTATTAATCATATTAAATAGTGTATCAAATGATAGGCGTTCTTTGTATTTTGGGTTGCATTCAACTTTTTGTCAGAAGTAACCCACTGATGGCTAACACTGTATATCGTACAGAGTTTTATTTTGTTGTTATGTTATGTTATGTAATAAAATCAATAATTTCAGATAAATTTACACCGTTTTAGCAAGTATAGATGAGAATTTATTTTACTAAGTCATCCGTTTCTCATAATTTTAACATGGGCGGTAACCTTGCCAGGAATATGGGACTTTTAAGAATATAATTTGGAAGTGGTTCTCATCTAAATTTGCGCTTTGAGAGTGTTTGTTACTTTGCCACTATGGCAGAAACTGCAAATAGGGGCTGCCACTTAGTAACCATTATGATTGGTAACTCCAAAGTGTTCTTCTGCACATGCAGGATAAGTTGGTATACCGTCAAAATTGCAATATCGCAATGAATTCTCTTAAGCTGATTGCCGAGCTTGAAAAAAGAGCATTATTTTAGTGCATTACATCATCATTGAGAACATAATAAAATATATTGATCAGATCATCTAACCCAATCCCAAAAGGTATCATCAAGTAAGGTGCAAATCATATACTGATCCTGAGTTTTCCTTATGCTATGAAGGCATGCAGTAAGCAGGTCACTATTTAGGGACAGTCGCTTCATACTCTATTTTTAAGGTAGTAGCAACGTTGTAGTGATGGCTATAATCTCATGAGACTCGTGAAAATCACTTCTGTATGAAGCAGAAACTTGAAAACC
Organism: Agriotes lineatus; assembly: GCA_940337035.1. NCBI lineage: Eukaryota > Metazoa > Arthropoda > Insecta > Coleoptera > Elateridae > Agriotes > Agriotes lineatus. The sequence continues at coordinate 141,877,977 of OW679196.1, read as the reverse complement.
ACCAACAGGTATTACCTATAAGTTTCGGATCTTTGAAGATTAGTGGAGGTTTTTAAATCCCTCTTATGTCGTCATTTTTAAGTCATAATATTAGTGATACAGTTTGATGACCACCACCATCGTTTTGCTCAGTAACTATAACGTTCCAAATAATTGGACGACATTAAAAAGTTGTAAAACTATGGAGTGGTTAGTGAAATGACTTCATTGGCATATTTAAGTGTAAAATTAAGTTTTTCTTACTGAAGAGTTCTAGATTTAGCAGTAATTACGTAATAGCCGCTCAATCAGTTGGTGCTACTAAGATGCCATTTAGGTAGGCTTTATTCAGAAAACGTATAAAACAAAAATTACTAAAAATTTATGCAGTTAGCTACAGCAATTTATAATAATATAAGCTATGTAAAGCATTGAAATTGAATGCACATTATATAAATATCTTCTTCAAGCACTACTACAGTTTTGCACCATGTTTCACATAACAAGGAACATAATTGTTTCCGATCTGATACATTTCGTGCCACTAATAAGCTAATGTAATCGAACTGATTGCTGAAACTTGAAACGAAATGGCGTTTTATGCTTGTGCACCAAACAATGGAAATCGATAACTGTCTAGAAATAAAAGTGCTGTGTGGCGAGGCTGATAAATAACATTTATTTTGTTCGACCTATTCAACGTGAAATGTTTTGATTGTGGCTCTTTCGACTTCGAATTTAACATTTTCTAAAGCATTATATTTAAATATATAACTTCGATGGATTTCTACTAATATGTCTTACATTTCATTAAATAAACAGTTTCAACCTTATGCTTAAACTTTGCTTGAAGTATATTTTTTATTAATTAGGGAATGCAGTATGTACCACAAGTAGTTAAGTTATGCAATATCATTTAGTGTTGTTTAGCCTTCTAGTGTCAATAGTGTTATTATGATACAGCAGTTTTAATAGAGGTTATGTTATTAGTTCGCTCAATGCGAATGACAATGCAGGATCTCACTATTATGTTTACATCGGTAGACCTAACTCCATTTATAAATAATGAATATATTTTGATTAAAACAATACAGTTTTTGCCATAGCTGTGTTCACTTCTTTGTGAGTTGACGTAGGCTACAAAGGGAAAGTATGGCCTGGTTTTCCTGCTCACAATTATCGTTCTACACTAATTCCCCAACAAGAGTCTCTAATTATAAAATGTGAATTCCTTCAGTACTTACCAAACCTACTAATCTGGTTCTTCCAGTCAACACGAACTACCTATCTCCAAGATACTTAAGTTTCTCCCTCACTGTACAAGTTTGAAAAAAATATTGTTGTCATTTTTGCCACTTTCAATTATAATTTACTGACATTGATAGAAATTAATCTCTATCAAAGTGGGAGATAAAATTGTCGCCTTTACCGTATAATAACAATAATTGAATAACTTATTCAATTTGCACTCTAGCAATAAAATTATAAATAATTTATGAACCAGAACTTCTTTATTTTGAGCCTAATTAGAATTCGAAGAAAGCGTAAAAATAAAGTTAGCCACACGCCTGATGATAATGGACCAGTTAATCTCTTCCGGTAAGTAAAATTTATTTCCTCCATTAATAACATGAAGTAACGATGTTTAAATATAGGCTCTTCTTTTAAAAAAGAATACTTACTTAGTATCAATTTCCGGTGCCTAGAAAATTAGGTTAACCACGTAGCTGCTTGGAGGATGTTTTTGTGTAGGACCGAATTAGCAGCGGAGCTTCGTACGACTGCATGCTAATCGCCGACTTGTCAGAAATTTTAAAACATGCTGAAATATTTAAATAATACTAATTTTATGCATCTTAAATTATTCCACAACCAAGAAGAAAATTAAGGGCCTCGTTTGTAGAGTTTTAACAGACTTTTTATCAGCAGGCAGTTACCAGGACTTAACTCAGTCTCATTACTGTATTCAGATAATATTCTAATTGCCGGCAAATAGCAGAAATTTCGGCCTCGTGAAAAATTACGACGGCAGAGCTGCGTACAGAAGGTGTAGCCCTAATTAATAAATAATGGAACATGTGTGCATTAAAAAGGCAAATTTCTCACGCCGCGTTCTAAAATTTCCGGCCGATAATATTGTGCGTAGCTTTAGCAATCCAATATGTCTGATATAACTTACCATACTTTATCTCAAATATTGCGTGACCCTACAATATAATTTGTCACCCACTCTTTCTCACCATTTTCACCCGACCTACCGATAAATCAGGAATTTATACGGCACGTTGATATTGTGCAATCAATAGTCAAGTGCTTATTAGGTAATTCGTTATTTCCAAAGCAAATCGTTATTCATGAGTGTAACTCAGGAGTGTAATTTAGCTGCAGATCGGCTAGTCAAGAGGAAAACAACGTGGTCGATAGTCAGGAAAGCGCATAAACTGCAATTTTAAACGAATTAAAGGTGTTTGCTCGAGCTTTTATACTGATTGTTCATTAATCATAATTTCTGAAGTGTAAGGGCTTTTATACAGGCACACTGAACTCAGGCATTTTAGCTGTTCGTATCTATTTACTACTTTATACAAAAATGAATTCTACCACTACTTCAACGTTTTATCACAATTTAAATCTTAGTTGCTCCTCTTCGGCATTAGTTCGGATATTGTCGTAGAAACCAGTTAAAGTTAATGCAAGGATGAAACTGATATTTGACATAACTAGTGTTACTGTCAACCTTCAAGTGAAATAGATCGATTCCATTTGAAGGGTTGGTTGGTTTTACGTATCTAATATTATCGAGTTACCAATTAAGTTTTGACTAATCGACTAAGTATTTTCGTCTCGAACCGATACCTATTCTTCGATTATAGCTAGCTACTCCATTTTAAATATCCTGGTCTTACAGCTGGCCTACAGGTTGTCGTTGGGGTTTAAATTTGACGAATTATCAGGTCAATCTAGACTAGTTACACTGTTCCCTTCTAAATAGTTCTCCATGAAAAATTTAATCTCCATTAGACTTTTTCCAATTGTCGAACTACTAAATGTTGTTCCAGCAATAATTTATACTTCTGATTTTATCCATGCAATCGGTAACAGTCTTCCGACCTCTTGTACGAAAATTAAGCACAAAATATTTTCCTTCGAAGATGTGTTCTTACATAACCATGCGTAGCAGCTAGTTCCTGCACTAAAATGCGAAGGACATATTTCTTCCGTATTCTACAGTTTACACAATATATCCTTGAGCCCATAGCAGTCTTACTATACTTCTAATGTGATCAGTTAGGAGTTGATTCTGCTGTGACTGATCAGCTCTTTGTGATATTCTAAGTTTTCTACGCACCGTTGGGTGGTTGGGTCATGAATAATAACTCCACCTTTGCTGAATTTTGGTGCAAGTCAAAACTAGGTTTTCTAGGATTTATTTTGCTATTTCTTATGAAGAATTATCTTGCGGAATAGGCTTTCTCTATCTTCCACATTTTTTCTACTTATAGAATTTTTCAGATCATTATCTACTGCCCCTACACGAAAGAGTGAAGCTGCGTAGCGCAGTTGGGAAAGCTCTAGGTTTGCATTAAGCAATTCCTAGGTTCGAATCCCGCGGAAGGCGGATGTTCTCCACAGCCTCGGCGATTGAAATCAGGCTCGGTGAGATCATTCACCGTAGGCACCAAATTAACTGTGCTCTACTCAGAACCACAGACATAACAAATAGAGTAACAAGGTCAACACATCATGAAGACACACACCGCAGACAATGGTGCGCTCCAACTCTGTAACCCGAATCCGGGACAGGTTGAGCATTATACTGCCAGATGCAAGCGTATAAAGCACCAGCCTCTACACCGCAAGGTAAATGACGCTAAGATAATACATACATACATTGAAACCACCCAATCCCAATTGATCTATATTCATGAATCACGTCGTTTCCTCCGATACACTAAACTATCATTAGAGATGTGGAATAAGGAATGACATTTTAAAGATGATTTTTATACTGTAATGTCACTAAATAGTACAAGCACTGGCTCATAAAAAGAGATTTAATTAGAAGTACTTGTTCACATAATATAACCAAAGATAATACAATATTTAAAAATGTGAAATAATTGCTGCATGCTTATTAATACACTTAATATTGAGAGAACTCTTACTTGCTCTACTGTTATCCTTTTACTCAATTTGTGGGTGGCCCGTGAGTAGACTTCTTTGAGTTTGATATTAACAGCTTATCAATTTTATGTTTATAATACTGACAGTAGGTTCCGAGAATCTAAATATCTTCATATTTAATAAAACACAGTTATCTGAAACTAGCTGCTTTGGAATTGATCGTTTATGTTGCTTTAGTAGTTTTGAACATATTAGATATTCATTAGCCAGTAAGTAAATAAACAAAATTATTTTAAATAGCTACACTAACAAGAAGAAAATTGTATTTGTATTATATTGCTAGCCCTCAAGATCCTCGATATCTTCAAGACAGCGTGCAGTTTTTTAAATGATAAAACTGCCAAATACCGTGAGCGCCAACAAATCTTTTAATGAGAATAAATATACTCAGATAGGTCGTGAACCTATAAACTCAAATAATTGCAGTAGACAATAACACAGAATGTAATCTCTGAAACTTCTTTGTGGTGTGAATCTATAATTCATATTGATGCCATTATGGAACTTTTAACATTATGCATTAAAACGACATACTTTCAACTAAACAATGAATTTTACCAACAAGATTTTGGGATGGCAATGGGTTCTCCTCTATTTCCTATTGTTAGTAACATTTTTATGGAAGACTTTGAACAACAACATGTCTACACATACACTAACAAACCAGTAGTTTGGTGGAGATATGTCGATGATGTTTTTGCAATTTGGCCTCATGCTATGGTTGAGGTGGACAAATTCCTTGAACATATTAACAGTAAAGAAACCTCCATCAAATTCACATTAGAAACAGAGCAAAACAATCAGTTACCTTTTCTTGATACACTAATCACACGCACAATAAATACTTTTGAAACATCAGTATACCGTAAAAAACCAACACTAATAGGTACTTACATTTTAACTCCAACCATCACAAAAACATAAAGACAGGTGTTGTAAAAAGTCTTTACGACGAGAAAGAATTTATTGTTAATGTTTTACAAGATAATGGCTATCCAGAGACTCTTGTTCGGAACATTTTCAATACACGAAACAATGCCACACGCGTACAAAGAAATGACACTCAAACATATAATACTCTAACTATACCTTATATTCCAGGCATATCTGACAAAATTAGACGAATTGGGAATAGATTCAATGTTAGGACGGTATTCAAAACGATGAATACCTTACGGTCAGTTCTTACAAAAACTAAACCGTTCAACGAAGAACAACATTCAAAGAATTGTATATATAGTATCCCCTGTGAATGCGGGAAATACTATATCGGTGAAACATCCAGACCTTTAGCAGTTAGAGTTAAAGAACATAAAAATATTATGAAAACCTATCAATTCAATAAGTCAGGGCTGGCAGAACATGCTTGGGATAATAATCATAAAGTAAACTGGCATAACACAAAGATCTTGTCTAAAGAATCAATGTCAACTAAACGTAAAATTAACGAGACGGCATATATTTTACTTAACGAAGAAAAATGCGTGTCGTCGTTCTCAATATTTTTAGACAATAGTTGGCTATCGATTCTTAAAGATCAGATCAAGTAGGTTTAGACAATCAACAAACGTCAATGTCAAGCAATTCATTGGAGGTTGGTGGTTTTCAATCTCCGTGAAAAAGCTAAGTTTTCTTGTTACTTGTTAATTGTTATTCGTTGACAACGAGGGCAGATTTTCCCTCGAAACGTCCGTTATTTAATTCGTTATTTAATAATTTTAATTTGCAGAGTGGCGAAATACCCAAAAAAGAATATGAATTATAACAAAGAATGTAACTCAATCAGGCAGTAAGAACATTAGCTGTATAGCATATTTAATTAGCATGAATTTCACATAAAATATAACCAGTGCATAAACTTTTCTACACAAGCCAGTACTCGAGATGTCAGAACATTAATTAAGTAACGCTGCACACAATAGCCAGTCCAATAGCTCCCAAAAGCGTTAAGTGCGCGAAATCTACACGCAGAATAGCGATAACATAGCAGTGAATAGCACTATTCAATAAGCAATCTAAGGTAAAACCAGTAAAATGTAAAATTATATGCCTACTAAGAACAGCTTTAATTTCTTCGCATTGCTTGCGGTACAAATATAGTTACCTTAGATCATTATGTCGTACACTACTTATCGGAGAGAATCATGCTTCTGCAGAGGGTTAATCAGATATCCTCCAAAAAGGCTATTACAGCTGCTGCTTCAGGTGGAGGGTGCTGGAAGGCATCACCAGGGGAACATTCAGGCGATGTGACCCAAAATCAAACAGCGCTCCCGGAAGCAAAGAAGCCTTCCTAAGTATGTGAAATCGATAAAATTTTTACAACTCCGGATCTTTGTTACAGACGTTATTATAGGAACACGACAGCTAGCAACCTCTAGTAACTGACCCGTCTAAAAGACCTAGACTTATTCGTCCCACATAGTTGTTCCTAAATCCTGAGTCGGCGTCAAGCGAGCTTCCACGAAGAACCTTTCCAAACATTACAAGCTAAGGGGAGAACGTGGAATACAAAATATTACGGAAAAGTTGCCGGCTTAAGATTTTCTTGGAAAAGAGCACTATTCAGGTCCCAACAAGACGATTCATTATCGCAAAAGGCAAACCAAAATGTGCCTGTAACATAAGATAAGCGATTAAAAATACACGAAACAAACGATCTCCATAAAAATACATAATGAAGCTTGTCTGTAATGCAGATAGCCAAATATCAGTTCAAGACAGCGCGAGCGGCCAGTAAAAGCTGCGTTCATACGAAGACCATGTCTAAATCAAGAAACCTTTACACGGCCAAATTGTATGCACAAAATAAGTTCAAATTAACGCTTTTTACACGTAAGAATAAATATGTACTGCGTTTATGTTAAGTATTTAGACAAAAATAACTCAACAAGGAAAATAATATCAAAACTACGTAGTAATTCCATGTTATATTTTGTTCCACGAGCGAATTTTATTGAAGTTTCAAGAAAATCATACTAAAAGGAATTTAGTTTTCAACACTGAGAACAATAGGAATTGTTTCGTGCAACTTTTGTTTATCTAATTTGAATTTAAAATGCAAAGGTTTGTGATGTGTTTATTGGCGCCAACAATATTTTAGTACAAGCAGTAACAAAGTCGTTTAAAATAGTTATTTTGTGTACTTTTCAACGTCCTAAATATGGCATTGTACGCTCAAGGTGAGAATATTTTTCAGTAATATTAATTTTTTCAAGTAATCAAAAATGTCTAGTAACGAATTGTTTTTAGTTCTAATGACCCAGCTATAAACCTGCTACTCGTGGACATTTCAATGGAAATAGAGTTTTGCATATATGTAGCTCTAAATGTACTCAACTTTTCTCAAATGCCAATCTAATTTATACTGCCATCTTACAGTTCAGTGCGTTTATTTTACAAGACAGAAAATGGTTTTATTTGAATATCAAGGTGCTGCAACTTGTTAAAAATTTGTAAATTCGCGAACACAAACGTCACACAGAAATTAAATCCACCGACACTAAACGTTGTATAGAGAACCAACTAGATATTGTGGGGAAACTAGTAATTCTAATTTGGCAAATAAAAAACATTATAAAAGTGGTGGAAACCCTATGACCATAACATTATTGTCGTTACCTGAACATCAGTGATCTTTTCTCACCATTTAATTACAAATATTCTATTACATCTTATATGAGCTGCATTCCTCAAAGATAGATTTTCTTTTTTTTTCTCTAACCTTGCTTTGATGAGAGAATTCTTATTAAAATAAAGAAGCTCACGACAGATATAAAAATTTTCAAACGCAAAGCAAGAGTATTTAAAAATTATCATTTGTTCAGAGCCGATTATTTTCAGGGAACATAAATTATCATTCTCATATGTTTCTATCCAGAAGACATATTATATCACAGATATAATTAATAGAAAACCAACATAGAATATTGGATAGCAAACCCTTGCAAACGCAGAGTGCGCAATATGATCACGAGATTAGAGAAGGGTAAGAAAATTAATAAAGCTGGCGCTTAAAACGATTTTAACACGACTCTAATGAAACTAATGAACAAGTTAACGATTAAAGCTAATTTGACCTAGTCTAAAAATAAAATAAGCTGTCACTTGAAGCAAAACAGCTGCTGAAATGTAGAAGGTAAGCGAAAATTTAAGGAAAAGGATCACTAAATTGAACTCGTACCCACTATTGGATAGAATGGATTTTAAAAGGGGTTCGGAACCAACACGTGTTTTATATACTTATGATATTCGATCTTGAGAAGGATTGAGGTCGTTATTAAAATTAAGTTAAATTGATATATTGGAAATCAACTTCTGCAGTAGAAACAGATAATACCAGTACTATAAAAGCTTCCAATGATCACAGGCGTTTGCTCAAAAAGAGCATTAGAAAAGTTGAAATAGGGGGATATGGGAGTAAATGTAGATGGTAGGTCATGAATAATTTGAGGTGATGTAGTTTTAGCTATTGCAAGCCCATAACTATAATATGACAACATCGAACAAAGAAGTATCAAGTATTATGTATTGAGTCTTCAATAATAATATTTTGTTAGATTAATTACAATCTAGATCTTCACATAAATAATGACAAATAATATAAAAAAGCTACATCTATCTCGAGCACATCACCAAGATAGAAGAAGAAACTTACCATGCATATACATGAAACGTAAGTAGTGGACAAGGGATGAATGTGCTAAACGTGGAAATAAAAATGGAAGCACTATACTGAATACTGAGTGAATAAACTTCGAAAAAGAAAAAGAACGATTTCAGTACAATATAAATAGAATAAATGATTTTAAAATCCCATATGTATCAAATATGTGCTTCTGTCATTTCTTTACTTTTCAGGGTACTTATTTTTTTATAGTTAGAATAGCTATTTACGACACTCAGCCGGTAGCTAAGCCATTATGGCCGAGGTAGTACATCATGGTGGAGCTTTTCAGGGCGAGACACGACAACTAACGAGGCCATAAACGAGAACACCAGCGGTATTGTTTGTATACTGAGCAAGAACAAAAACCATTTTCATTTTATTAAAAAAATATCCCAAACTAAGGGGTGTTCATTTAAATCTGTGGTTTAGTTAACTTTAGAATTGATGAAGTCATTCTGCGCATTACATCATATGATTGGAAATATAACATCATATTTAGAAAAATCAATTACGTTTTACGGTTAGAAATACGAGTGTAGAATACGCTACGACATACAGGAACAACGCTCACAGCTAACTCGACCACAAATTCAAATAAACACCCGTCGTCTAAATAACGTCCTAAAATAACGTGCCACACCTCGCAGAACCATCCGGGTTAGGTGAGATATAATGTAAGATAAGCTAAAACTGGATATTAAGCAGTCAAGAGAACAACAACGGTTGTTGGCGAATATAAACAATGTGTTTATTTAAACCACTGAGCTTAGTACGTCGAAAAGTATATTAAACTGCATCTGTAATAACGTTTCGGTTACATACCAAACCGGCAAGTAGAAATATCAACAACGTAAAATTAGTAGCATAATGGTAATCCTAGCCCACATTCAGTTTGATTGTGGCAGATTTATCGAACATTAAAATTAAGAGATTTGATTTAAGAACTCAAAAATTAATCGGGATTCGAATAAATACGTAGTAAGCTCCAAATAATTATTACATTAATAACTTCAAATTAAATTAAATAAATGATTTCTGTTGAAAATATTGTTATTAACATTTATTATAATTAATTAGAGCTCTCGGTAATGATTTAGGCGAAGTAGAAAGTTCTAAATGAGTACAATATAATATTAATAATCTATTAAGTAGACGATGCCTCATAGAATAAAAGAAGGCATTGTTTATCAATATTGCACGTGTCAGTGAAGCATAACCCGTTTACTACTTTACAACTATAGAAATGCAGCATAATTTAGAAAGCAAACTAAGGTACGTTACGACTTACTAAAAATTAAAACATACAACTATTAGTTACTCCCATCGAGACGCAAGGGCGGTTAATTGACGCACGGAATTCAATCAAAATATATCTGAACTGCACCACTTACTACCAAGGGTAGATAGGCGGAAGACGTGCTACAAATGAATCTGTTGCTACCAAATAGCAGACTCTTTTCCCTGAGTTCGGTATACAATATTGAACAGATAGAAGATACCAAGGACGTCTCGATTATAATTCGAGGGTTATTGAAAGATTATCAAAGATAATGTGAAAATATCGAGGGTTACTTAAAAATAAATTCAATAAAACGTCAAAATACATAAAGATAGGGCGATAAAGCCGTTCTCTGCCTAAGACTCCAGGAGGCCAAAAACTGGGTTTACTTCAAAAACATTTTTACATTCTGGATCGATCAGTTTAGTACAAGGAGTTAAAGAGCTAATGCCAATTCTGCTCCTGAATACTGAGGAGTTTCAACACAAATCCGCTTAACTAAACAAGCCCCAAAAATGCGTCCAACGGCATAGAACCTAAAGTAAAAATTAATAACTCCTAAAGTGAGTACCGGAAAAACAGTTCTATCCTGAAGTTATTTCATCGGAAACTTTCGGAAAGAGGAATGCTAATGTAAATAAAAAATTACCCCAAGTGTAGGTAACATAACGCAATGGTGTTACCCAGGATAATATATAAATAGATTAATTAGGAAGGAATATCCTTGGACCGTTACTACTAGTTAAACATTATATCTTTTAGTTAGTGGTATGTCTTCGTTTGCAGTAAAATATGAATTGTAACAACTTGATACTGAACTAGGTAACATTTCCGCCTTCAATTAATCCAGGAAACTTTTGTTTGACAGTGAATTTTCAAATTTTTATAAAATTATTTCCATTGCATTTCAGTGGTAATTACCTCTTGCCCAACATAACATTATTTGTTTTAATGCGAAAACTACTAAACACTTTAGCAAATTAACAAATAAACTGCGCGGGCGCTAATGCAATTTTCTAAAACAAGCCCAAAGCACTTTGGGAGCCCATTTACGTAATAAAATATTAACCTGACAAGGGGAAGCATTCGATGTAACCCTCCCAATTTTCTGTTGTCTTCGCGGCACTAACAATAATTTTTAGGGAAATTATAGGCTGTGAAAGTAGCACAGCTATCGAAAATCGTGCAATATTGGTTCTTTGAAGCGGCATTTATCATTAGCGGTAATGCGTACGCCATTTCCGGTTCGGGGTAGTACCTAGATCGATGCTTCAGAAATTTTTGTCGCCTCGAAATTTGTCCTTTGGAAGTGTTTGAAATTCTGTGGCCAACCGTTGAAATTCCTGAAATATCTATGATATCGGGTTTCTGCATGCTCTAATACGCACAAATAGTATCAACCATTGATTTGTTTCTCAAATATTAATTCCGGAAACTCGAACGTTAATATAATATTTCTTCCACTAGCACTAGAGTTCTCTAGAGCGTTTCTTATGTGAAAACTTTGTTAGTATTTACAAATCACTCTCTAAAATATTTCGACAAATAATTAGTAGCACAAACGGTATTTACTAAATTTTGAAATTGTAATATTTGTATTTTTGACAGTTACTATTTTATTTGCCTAATTGGTTGAACCTATAATATTTGCTTGTAAAGACCGTTTCCTTGATTTAATTACGCTTGAAAGAGAACATGTTTGACAAGAGATATAGCATCGATTCTTATTTTAATGGCCACCAATTACAAGAATTTGTAAGACTTTGAAAAGCAGAGGTTATAACAGAAAATTTTGCCAGACGCATTTGAGGCATACGAATCGTTGGGCCTTTTGGTAATCACGCGAGACGTTATTAATGTCTAAAAATGAAGGAATGTAATTTAGTCTCGGCTCTCGTGAAAGGAAAGGTCTACTCAAATCGCATGACATTTGCTAAAACCTCTTAGCGCATCCCCAATCCTTTCTGTGTCATGAATTCTCTCCGTAATTCTTGAAAATCTCCAAGAAATCCTGCTAGTGAGATTGAGTTGCTGAAATCGCTTATTATCGCCGTTGCTTGTTTAACCTACGAGGCACTGTAATATTTTGCCCCTCTTCACTGTGCGTAAATGTCTAAAGAGTAAGTCGAAATAACTGTTTGTGTTTGTGTATAAAATTATAACAAAGTAAAGTTTATACGAGTGTGTAGATGTTCAAACTTGATAACGCACCTAATTTTTTACTATAATAAATTTTGAGTAAAATGGGATTGGCAAATGTTAAAAATAGGTACAGATTATAAATGTTTTAATCTAAGCCATTTATATAACTAAGTACAAAAATTAAAACAATAATTAGTAAACTAAAAGTGTCGAAGTGGCAATTATTATCACCTTACTCCTATGTAATTTTGCAACTCCTGTAAAGTAATTAAATTACTAACACTGCAGTAAATACCATGTTATGCAGAAGTGAAGTTTTTGAGAATTATTGTTTATGCTCTCTCATATAATTGAAGCCACTGTTTGATAAGGTATAAAAAATCAACTTAAAATTAAATTTAATTATGTAGCTGTATAAATATACACATTCTCAGAATTTTGCTGCAAAAACGTTTTTTCACAGTAAATGTGATTCTAATAAAAAATTGCTGTTTAAACCTACATTATTTCCACTTCTTAACCTATCTAAACAAAAAAGTTCTTGCACGGACTGTCAGTCTGCAAGAATAATTGGACGAAATAAATTAATTTTTTAAGTAAATAACACCACAGTAGTTATGGATTTTTTTTAATTAATCAAGGGCAAAGCAAATCCAATAAAAGCATATACAAAATATCTACGCTGAAATCTGGTTTGTAAATGATCAACTCACAAATGGGAGTCTGAAAAAGACTACCGGAAAAAGTAATTTACTTAAAGGTTACAAGTAGTAGTGGTGGTTTACTAATTATAAAGTTACATTGACAAACAGTGATGATTCATTACGAGATTACCATCAAATTTAATATATGCAATAGGCAAGCTTAATAACTAACGTGATTCGGGCGCGACGACGGGTACGCTAACGGTTAAAAAAATCTGGCCTGCAATGCTCTTCACTTGTGTTGAAAAACAGAATAAGTTGGCAGAACGAACTCGTGGTAGTAAAATGACATGATTTTATCCAGTGACAAATGTATAGTCCTACAGGTGTGGAGAACAGCAACGGATGGCTCCTTCAACATTCCAAACTTTGTGGCAAATAACTTGATGAACCTTCAGATTACTTGGCAAGAGAGAAAATTATAAAAGGACTAAAAATAAATTCGACCAACCGCCATACCACGTGAACATGGCTGCAATTCTGAAAAGCCAACAGATGTTCTAATTGTAATTACTGTCAACTCCTTATTTAAACAGAAGGGTGTAGCAATTCACCAAACCATAATACTAGGTCTGTATCAAATTTTCGACTACTTTTCGGGATAAATCTGTTTACTCACAGTCACCAAAAGAACTCTAAAATATATATTTTAGAGCGTTAGAAGTAAACTTAAGAATCAACAATTTCGAAAATGGGCAAGGTACCTACCAGAAATAGCTCTACTGTCAAGATGTATACGTAAAATATTCAAGAACGGGATGCTAATCACCAAAAATAAAACTGTGAACAAAATAAAACCCTGAAAAATAGCACATTTTGGTTAGAAACAACGTTTCACTGTATAAAACGTATTTTACGGAAAAAATCTGAGACACTATGTTTTTTATCAAAATCGAATGCATCTATATGTCGCAGGAAAATGGTTATAGGAAAATAGCTTTTTCCTAGGCAAATGCTATCTGCCTAGCCAAATGGGTCTGTAACATTTATTTTTCGTCGAATGTCATTTTCCTAGGAAAATAGCATTTGACTGAAGCGTCTTTAGGCAAATGGTTTTCACGGGTTTGTAACGTATTCCATAATGCTCACATTCCATAATTTCCTAGAAATTGTAGATTCGATTCTTTCCAGAAATTGGGGCGAGTAAAAATAGTTCCATGTGCACTAAGAGATGGCGCCACCATCGAAACTCAGCAACATACTCCAGTAAGAAAAATATGAAATAGACCCGAAAATTCAGAAATAGACCCCTAAGTTTCCCTAAATAGTCTGAAAATATGAACATACAAAAATGTATTTATTTTGTTAATTTACAAAATGTTTTAGCCCTTTAATAGTTATTTACGTGGCAAGCTTACTAAATTAGCCTTTTTGGGCGAGCCGGATAATTGAAAAGCTGGTGAAGTAACTTAAGACTTAGCCCCAGTATCGGCGATAAGTTTTCATTCTAATGATATTCCTCAAGAACACTTCATTTCCTTAAGAGAAGCCTACGCAACCCAGTCTATGTTTTCGGGTCAAGAGTTTTCAAAATGTTAGTTTCAGCCGTAAAAAACGGTGTAATAGTAAGGCGATGTGCTTGCTTCAAAAATAAAAATTTATGTAGTAGTAGGTGACACAATAGCAATTCATGTAAAAATAATAGTAGATTATGACGTTCGGCTAAATAAAGTATCACTTTTACTCCGAATAACATATACTATTTTATCCGCAAACGTATTCAGGTAAATTTCATTAATATAAATTTAAAAAAAGGATGCATCGGCCGGGAATCGAACCCAGGCCACCCGCGTGACGGGCGAGCACTGTACCCCTGCGCCAACCTCTGTTGTTCAAAGAATGCGCTACTGTAATGATATATGAACATACTGAATCACCCGAGCTAATATCACACGGCCACGGCAGCTGTCACACCATAACCAACGGCGACAGATGCTCCGATCCGCTGCTTGAAGGTTTATTTAAATTAAAACTTTTTCGTACTCTTTTTGCAAATAAGAAACCGGCCTACGATCTAAGTCTAAAAATTAGCAAAATTTTAAGCCATCATACAATTTAATCGGTCCAGTATCTTCGGAGGAGATAGCGAACAAACATAGAAAGAAAGAAAGAGAGCAACGATTTTGTGTGCTTAGGCAGATAAAGTACGCAAAAGTTGCTATTTTATCTGCTTAGGCAGATTAAAGTGACACTTTTACCTTGTCAATAAAGACACATAAGTTGTCACTTTTGTGACGTTTGCGGATAAATAATATGTTTATACTACTTTACTTAATACTTAATACTACTTTACTTAATACTTTATACTACTTTGGGTTACATACATTTCTGTATTTTTTACTACCAAAAATAATTAATTTTAGTTCCTTAACAAGCTTGTTTCCTTGCTGTAACGTACGTTTATACGTACAAATAAATTATTATAGTCTAAAGTAAACGACCCCCACCCTGTTACGTATTTCTGCTTTACAAAAATCAATTCATTTCCATTTTCCTAAAAAGCATTTATTCAGATACTATTTGCCTAGTAAATAGTATTTTCCTAGTCAAATAACGATTGATTAAGTGATAAAGTCATTTGGCTAGGCAGATAGCATTTGCTTAGGAAAAAGCTATTTTCCTAAAATAACAATTTTCCTGCGACATATATAAAAAATGCAATAAAAGAACAAGAGATATAACGAAGTAACCAGTAAATAAAACGGAAACTAATTAAGCGTGGCAAAACTGATAATTTACTAAGGAAGGGCGCAACCCCTCTGTGCTCCTCCTGTTACACGTCGAGCTAAATGTAGTATGTCTAAATTATTCTCCATGTTTAGCAACACGAAAACGAAAAGATAAAATCATTATTAAGCTTGCATGCTCGTGCTATTTCCATGAAATACACAATACTAGTACATTCGCAGCCACATCTTTTTCTACTTCTAATACATTTACTAAATAACAAGAAATTATTTTCATTTCAGGAAAGTGCAGGAAAATATAATGTATCTGAATGTACATTCGAGTTTGAGAAGTTCCAGAAGTTTAAGCACACTAATGTGAAAGTGGAGTTAAAATTATTTTGGGGTAATGTGAATGAGGATAAATGTTTTAAAATATTTTATTGGTTTCGACAATTAGAAGTATAAATAATTTACGGGTTACCAGAGATAATTTGACAGGTGTTCTGTTATAGTTGCTATTCAAACAGTAATTGATACAAATTATAATTCTGCATTATAGGAGGTTCCGTTAATTAGAAAAACTATAATTATCAGCAGTGGAAATTCAACTTCGTATACATCGATTCTCGTATAGATAGCGTGACGGTTTGATCAAAGCTAATTGGGAAAGATAGGTTAACAATAATTGAAATTTTATAGTAAAACATGTGAATTCACGACTCAGCAGAAAAGTGTAATTATATCTATAATGCTGCACCTTTCTAACACGACACATCAAACCTAATGAATAGAGTGTAGTAAGCATTGCCAGTTTTAGATATCACTGTTACAAATGAAATTTCAACATTTTTAATTATCGACGACGTTACACACTTTATATATAGCGTTATGGTGATTTCCTTAAATTGGAAAACTATATTTATCTACTCCTACTGTACAATGACCATTAATTATGATTCATAATTCACAGTTTGCAGCCAATCATAAAATTCTATTTTCATTATTCAATAGTTTGCAAGTTACAACCAATCAGAAAATTCTATTTTCATTATTCAATAGGTTGTAGCCAATCACAGAATTCATTCTTATTATTCAATGACTTTTGAAGTTAACAGCTGTCACAAATGTCAAAATTCGGAAATATGGAACACAAGTCTCCTATTGCATAGGAGTAGATAAAATATCGTATTATATTCGCGATTATGGCCATTATTCACTCAGATGACTTGCGCCACGCGCCTTCGGCTTGTGGCGCAAATGTCATCTTCGTGAATAATGGCTGTCATAATCGCTCATATAATAATATACTATTATCTTACAGTAATTTATGGAGTACTTTATGTAATTGTTTTGATTTTTTTTTTAACAAGTGTATTTACCAGATCAGCACATGAGTGCTATACATAGTAGGTATAATAAGGATATTAGAAAATAACGGTTAAATAACATTAGGAGGTTAATACTCCAAAAATATATACATGTAATATTGCTACATACTTGATTTTGTTTTATTGACTTTCAAAGAATTGTCACTGGCTAAGATTAAATCCGTGGGTGTACGTCTTTTAAGCCTTCGTATTGGAGGAGTGTTGAGGCGATGGTAGATAGCACTGGGACACTTGTGAATAATAGCAAAGAAGTTAGTGGCTAGTTGAGTGTTGGGCACAATTCAACTGGGCGTTGCAGATGATGCGTATTATTTTATTCTGCATTACCTGGATTTCATTGATATGGGTTTTGCTAGCAGTCCCCCAGATGACGGAACCATACATGATGATGGGTCGTATAAGCGATTTGTATAACGTTGTAGAGCATGTAATTTTTAGCTTGGATTTGCGGTTAATTAATGGGTGGAGAGGATTCACCCTGTTATAACATTCTGAAAGTTTTTTGTTTATATGAATAGCCTATGTTAATTTTAGATCTAAGTACATTCCCAGATATTTCACCGCGTCATCATTAGGATTCCAGGGAATTGTGATTGCCTTCACTTGCAGTTCAGCTGGGTTTATAGGTCGTCTTAGTATGACCATTTTTGCTAGGCATTTTGACGTATTAAGTTAAATTATCCGTGTATTGCACAATTGGTAGTAGATATCGATTGGAGTTTGGAGTACATCGGTCGCTTGTTAATATTTACGTTTTGAGATATAAACGCAATATCATCTGCATACATAGCAATTTCCACATTGTTAAAGCGAGGTATGTCATGTGTATACACTTTGTATAGAATTGGCCCAAGGACTGAGCCCTGAGGAACTCCTGCAGTAATTTTTCTTAAATTTGAATATTGTGAGTTGGTTCTAACCCTGAACGTTCTAACAGATAGAACGATGCTATAACTCCAATAAGATAAGTTGGTAAATTAATTTGAATAAGTTTATAGATAAAACTTTGTCGAAGGCCTGTGAGATGCCGAAGAAGGCTACTACTGTGTGCTTCTTAGTTTCAAACCCATTAGATATGATGTTCGTTAATCGTAATAATTGGAGGGTAGTTGAGTGATTACTGCGAAAGCCATATTGCGTTACTGGGATAACATTTTTAGTATCTAATATATCATTGAGACGTCGACAGGTAATTTTTTCAAGCAGCTTTGATCGAGTGCAAAGTAAGCTTATTGCCTATAATTGTTCACCATCGTTTTGTCTTGATTTGGTTTAGGAAATAGTATAATTTCTGCTTGCTTCGAGTTGATAGGAAAGTAGCCATTTCTTAAGCAGGCATTGAATCAATTTGCCAAGAAAACAATAGCTTTGATGGTTAAGTTTTTCAAAACAATATTGGGTACTAGGTCGTGTCCGGGGGATTTTTTAAGTGGGAATTTATTAATGATTAGTTGAATTTCTCGAGGTGAGGTTGGATTTAAGTTTCTGGACATTCTTGGAATATTACGTTTAGCTGAAGATTCAGGTTCTTTGTGTTGCTGTTCATATTGACCTTGAGAAGGATTGGGTTTAAAAACCTCTTCCAGGTGCTGCGCAAATAGATTACATTTTCCTTCGTCACTTGCTATATTATCTCCATTATATTTTAATGTGTGAATTTACTCGTGCTTGCGTAGAATTCTTTTAGTGGGTATCCATAACGAATTATCATTGGGGTTTATTTCTGATAGGTGTTGTTGGTAGGACGAAATTCGTAAGTTATCGAGCTCATATCTGATTGATGAGTAAGATGATTTAATATTGGCTTTACCTTTTTGTTCTGTTCCAAAGTCTTCTTATGTTGTTTTTTTTTCTTTAATTAGGTTTAAAATATATTTAGGTCGATCTAATGAAGGTCTGTACCGCTTATTAGTACTGGGGGCTGGGGAAGCCTTCGTTGTATTAATTAATAATTCTGTGTAGGTGCTAATACTGTTGTCATTATCATTATCTGTTCTACTTTGTTAATAACTAGGTTTTGATCTAATCTCTCTTGAAAATAATTAACTTTGCCAGTTATTAGTCTTGGAACTGGTTTGTTAGGGTAAAGGTAGAATTGGAAGTAATAATGACCGGTTGATGATCAGATTCAAGGTCACAGACTACGTTTTGTTGTAATAGTAGTGCAACATTTTTAACTAAAGTTATATCTAAGATATCCGGAAGTTGGTTAGTCCTGTATGGAACATGGGTGTGTTCGATGGGAGCTGCTATGTGGATGTCTAGTCTTGAAGTAATGGTGTGCAGTTTAACTCCATTTGGATTATTTGATTGACAACCCCAATTATTAGGTTATCATTTAGGTCTCCTAATAGCAACGTTGGATTATTATTTATAAACAGAGAGGCAATGTCATTGTTATTTAAAGGAGGATTTGGCGGTTTACATCCGGAGATAATAGTTACTTCACTGCCATTTTCCATCAGAACTTTGACAGCTATCGCTTCAATTGATGTAAGGTTAAGCAACGTTATTTGGTGTTGCTTTATTTTCCTTTTGATTATTATGGAGACACCACCAGATGCACGACGAGCATCCCTGTCATTTCTATAAATATTGAAGCCACTAATTCGCAGCGGTTCATCATTATTTAGATGTGGTTTCACTGATACAAGCTATGTCTATATCGTATCTTGTAAGGAAAAGAGTAAATAGATTTGCTACCTTTTGATGCCATTAGCATTAACATTTAGAAGAGTTAATTTGTGAATTACTTTTTTGTCATTATTTGCCATTATTAAAATATCCAGCAATGGCATTAGAGATTAATTCTGTGATGAGAGGTTTTAAGAATCCAAAGATTTGAGAATTGTGTTAATGAGTGAATTGTCATTGAGGTTTTGAGTTGTATGTGTAATAGGAATATTGATATTATGCTTGTTCAAATTACTCGAGGCTGCGTGAGCATATGATGTGTAAACATTAGGAGATCCTGGCTTATTGGGTATTGTTGAGTGTACTATTTGTGGTTGTTGTGTTGAGTTCGATCTACTATTGTTAAATTGACTGCTTCTATTTTTAATTGTTTGATAATATGAGCAGCCCTTATAATTTGCAGAATGGGATTCGCCACAGTTAAAACAGGTATGTATATTATTAGGTTGTTTTGTGCAGTTTTTATATACATTCTCATCATTGCATTTAACGCAACCGGGAGATGCAGGCGACAATAATGTTTTGTATGGCCGTAACGTTGGCAGCGCATACACTGAGGGATAGTTTTCGGTTTACGTCTAGGTTCCACACAAATTACTGAATATAACAATTTAAAAATTTCGTTCCCTTTATCGTTTTTTGTAAGCTGAACAGCACAGAGCGGCATGGGAGCTTTATCTTTATTCAATAATCTAGTCACTGTTTGAATGGGATACGTTTTAATAAGTTCATTGTAAATTTCCTTAAACTCTAAGAGAGATTGGCACGGTACGTAAAATAACATTTAATGTTTCTTGTCCTGGATTATGGTATGTATGACAAGGTATTTCATTCTCAGTGTAGTATTTAGGTAGAGTACGATAGTCCTCAATTGTGGTTAGGTTTATTTTTAGTCCATCTGATCTGTGCTGAGTGGTGAATTCGCTTGTAGTTAGGGCCTTGATATCATTAACTATTACTTGATAATTGTTTACATCATGCAAAAATATGGGAGGAATTTTTAATTGTGGTGATGTCTCCTGTGTTTCGTTTGATAACTGTTCTTTCTAAATTTGATAAGTACTACCTGTTTTTGGAAAATAGAGCGAGTTCTGTACAGATATATTTTTGATGGCAGTCATTTATAGCATTTATTGATGTAGTAGATGTGCTGTTTGCCATAAGGCTGATAAGGTCCCGCGAGGGGCCAAACGCCGATAACCACGGCTAAATCACCGGTGGCAACAAATCACGCTGGGCACAAATGAATACATGCATGAATAAACTTAAGAAAACTCACAGAATAACTGGCACAACCACACTCGACGGTCGCACTAGCTAGACTACTGTAATTGTTTTGAGTGACAGGTATTACTGACCAGTGACTAAAATATTTCATTATACGTTGCTACTACTACCATGAGGGTGTATGAGTGCTGATAGTTTGTACCGTCTTCGAACTTTGTTGTGCAAAAGCTGCTACTGTAAGATAAAACGTTGTATACGCGCTCGTGTCTTAACAAAGATCTCACTCCCGTATAATGACTTATTTCATTCACTTCTTATATAATATACTATTGTTAAAATGGACTTGGTATATTACGAAATTCTAACATCGAGTATATTAAAGGATATCACCCTAAATTCAACAATTTTCAGATAATTACTTTTAAAATTACTTTACTATAATAATATTAGTACTACTACACAACAAAAACATCTGTAAGGGAGTTTACAGGGAACTGCCCTCACGCCAATTCCATCAATTTACAAATAAAAAAATGTAGTCGCTGGGATTCGAACTCAGCGCTCCCAGGTGAATGAAACTAATATTTCCAGCACAATTTCTTATCCGCCGCTCAATCCTCCGCTTGGGGCCGCTTGGACTTGGACTACCGTGCTAGAATTATATGCGTTTCTACTGCATTATAAAGACGCATATCATTTTGTCCCATTTATTATGTTCATCCTGTATACTTTAGGTTTCAATTTCATCCAGGCTAAAGCCTGAGCTTAAAATGGAAATGGGCAGGTCACAATGCTAGGTATACAGATAACAGATGGAATTACCAAATACAACAGTGGAGACCATGGACAAGAAAGAGAAATAGAGGAAGGTCGTTGCTTCGTTGGGCGGATGATATAAAAAAACTCGGTGGTTATGATTGGTCAAGAAAGGCCACAGACAGAACATTATCGAAAGAAATGGAGGAGGCCTATGTCCAATACTGGAATGAAAGAGGCTGATGATGAAAGCCTGAGCTATGTGCAAAGTATTATTTTTAGCTATTTCTCAGTTAAAGCAAAAATAAACATTTTATTTTTTAAGGGGCTCACCCTGTATATATTTGACCGACATTTTTTTGGTTTCGTGCCAGGTAGACATGCGAGTATAATTTGCGTGCAAAATACCGTCTTCCTACAACAAATAGTTTTTGTGTTATACAGAAAGACAGTCAGATAGACGGAATTGAGAAAACCTGTTTTCGTCATCTAGGGACCCTGAAACGTGAAAATATGAAGAAATCTCGAAAAGTATTTTTTTCTGATTAAGTAAGATTAAGTAAAGGGCAAAATCACAATATCTTTCAAGTTACAACAAACAGAAATTAAATTATCCACATTCTATCTTAATGTCGAAATCAATATTCCAAATTCTGGACAGAGCGTCAAAGTTCGAGAGGTGTTTGAATTTTTCTTTTGCTTCTTCTCATTTTCAAATCTGAAATCCTTCTTTTTGAATACATTCAGTGTTAGAATTTTATGCTTTATTCGAATATGTTTTCAAAAAAGCAGTTTTAATATAAAAAAGTTCATGTTCAATTGTTAAAGAAACAACAATGGGCAACTGTAAGTTTGTTGAACGTAATGCAATCGCATCAGCCACATGCGTGGAATTCTACCGCGGCAGGATGGAATCAACGGGCGCGCTACCCGTGGCCTAGTGCTACTCGTTTAAATCCGATTTGCAGTTCTAGTCCCGTCTGCAATATTTTATTTATTATTTGATGTAATTCGCATTACTAAGTGTTTTCTGTTATTATTTCAGTATTATTATTAACGTTAAGCTGCTTTTAACCTAGTTTTCTTTGATTTTTTAGTGCCACACGTTTCCCTTTCCACGGTGATCTGAGTAAAGCCCTTCACATTTTTTTTCGAATTCGTGGTTCGATACCTATGACTGCGGTGTAGATATACTTTTAAGATTGTCCCTGTTGCACTCGTTGCCACCTATTGTTCTTCTTCCTGTTGGTCTTACAGTTGTTGCTTTGGTTGATTCTGTAGCTGCTGCTCGTGTTTATACGGTAGCAGTCGTTTTTTCTGTTTATCGTTTTCTCTTCTAATAATTGTATTAGTTTTAGTACATGTTTCGTCACTACTCCATCCTGTTTCAATATTATCAACTTATGATACCTTAGAAACTTGCATTTTCTATGGCTGTTTGTTAGTTCTAGCACATAGAATAATTATTCAGTGAGTCTCCAAATACACCTGTTCCTTACTCAGCCAGTATTGCTGCAAGCTTACAGTAAAATTGTTATGCTTTCTTAAATTTTTAAGTTGCACATGCCCTGTGTACAGAAACAGAACCCATTTCAGTAATGTTGATACTACAATTCTCCTGCGTAATGCCAATGACGATACACTGTTCTTTTAGTAGCTGTCCTGCTATCATAAGTGGTATGCTCTTTAAGTTTCTGTACGCTAGAGAATGAATACATGTTAATTGACTTCTACGTACTAATAATACTAATAAAAAATATAGGAAATTTCTATTTCAGCTGAAAAGCTTTAAAATCCTTTTCTGAACGGTAGATCTTAATTTCATTTAGAAAATCTCATAGTATGATTGATACTATGTTTTTATGGTTCGTTGTACTTGTGTTGAAAGTTTTTTTAACTCCTGAACTCATGCTGTTCTCTTAAAGTTTATACCTTTTTGTGATTGGATTCACATTGTGATAAGACATTTAGTAAGCAATGTTCTGCTTTTTTTTCTAGCTCTCTGTCTTTTAATTGAAATTATACCTAACGTGTTAATGAGTGTCTATCTGAAATCTTTAAGTCTATGAAACAAACAAAACATCAAAATATATTCCTTGCAAATACTTTTCGGTCGGTGAGGTCTTTATCTATCGTTATAGTTTTTTTTATCTAAACAGGATTCAATGCTTTTGAAAATGGGGAAAAAAGTGGTTAACTGGTACCACATTTTCATTCTCAGGACGCTAAGTTGCTACTATTTCACAATTTTTTACTATCAATAACATCGGTGATGTACAATGACATTCTTAAATTATTAAGCTCATATGTAATATCACTATTTGTCAAAAAAAGCTGGTCTGCAATTGTAGTGTTCTCGGGTTGAGACTGACTTTAAACATATAAACAAAAAACATACTTGCTTATATATTGAGATGGTATTGAGCCCGCTACTCAACTCTGCTTGTAGCACAAATAAATCAAGCAAGTCAGAGAGCACAGAGTTGGGGTAGTTCATACAACTGCAAGATTTAGGGTATAAATTTCAATCCGTAATTACATTTGCAAAGCAATCCCAGTAGTAATGAAATGATTTGAGTACAAAAGGCAAAGGGCAGAGCTCGTTTTTCATAGATTGGAGTCGATAATTATAAATTAGCCAAAAATAAGAGGTTTGTGCAAAATTAAAGTCAAACCAAATAAATAGAACTGTCACAGAAAGGTTTATAATATGTGCGTGTTGAATGAACCGTAGATGTCAGAATAATTAAATAGGATATGTTTATGAGCATTTTAAATAAAGGTAAAAGAAGCAGAATTATTATAATACGTTGCAAAGAGCATAAACCAAGTAGAACATGGCAATTGTAATATTAGACAGCAATATTTGAAAATCTGGGAAAATTAGACATTAAAAAGTTGGTTCGGGCTCTAACTAAGAATTACATTTTATTATATCATAATTACATCAAACAGATAGGACCGAGCATCACTACAGACTAATGGAAAGCCCAACGTGGAGCTGTCATAATCATTACAATATATACCTTGTGTCCACAGGGTTTCGCACCATAGAATCAGAGCAACGTTAATTTATCCCAAAGATCAGCTCTTGCTTTTACGAAAACAGCTTAACAACAAACACTATTATATTTATTTTTCCATGGCAATAAACAATTAAGTGGCATCCAACTTGACGTATGGTTTGAAATAAATCAAGTTCTATTTGAATTTATACTAAAATCGTCGTGAACATTTACACTGTGGAAGAAAAAGTTCATATAGTAAAATGGGTCTACACAGGAAACAGTTACGGGGAAACGTGTAGACGATTTGCAACGACATATCCCAACAGACCTTGTTCTGCACACACTACTGTTGGAAGAATCATAAGCAGATTTGAAAATACTGGTATTGTTTGCTCAAGATTTGTAGCACCTGATATCATTAATCATGTGGTTCATGATCGTGAAATTGATATAATGGCAGTGCGGCAATTAAGTGCAGAAAATGCTACGTACATAAAATATTAAAGAAACATAAATTTACATTGTATAAATATCAGCCTCATGAAGAACTGCGGGAGGAAGATTCCGAAAACCGATCTGCATTTTGTCAAATTATGATGGATAAATGCAACAATGAACCTGATTTTCTAGAAAGAGTACTTTACTGACGAATGTACATTTACTTTAAATAATCAACCACATTCTCAAAATTTTCGATATTGGAGTACCGACAATCCTCATTTAATTATAAAAACACACACGCAATATCCACAGAAGGTTAATGTTTGGTGTGGAATATTAAATAACGTTGTCATTGGACCTTATTTTATTAACGGAACGTTGACCGGAGTGATTTATTCAGAACTTTTAACTGAAACTATTTGCACTGCAATTGAACATACCATGCTTGGAGAAAAGCGACCGATATGGTACCAACACGATGGCTGTCCCGCTGAAAATTTAGCAGTAGTTAAAGGTTTTCTAAACAACACCTTTCATGAAACCTGGATTGGACGTGGAGCTGCAATTGGTTGGTCCGCTCGGTCCCCTGATTTGGCTCCGAACGACTTTTTCTTATGGCCTTACTTAAAATCTAAAGTTGACTCTTCCCACATTCATCCTAATTGAGATTCTCTTAAAGATAAAATTACGGATGTATGTTTTAATATTAGTCCCAGATTGTTAGATAATGTTAGGCGTAATTTTTATGATATGTTAGGATACTGTATGGCAGTAAATGGAAACTTATTTGAACATTTAATTTGAATACTTCAGTTGTAATTTGTTTGGCTGCGAAACTGATTAAATTATTTATTTTTGTTGTTTTGGATTTTTGTGTGTTAAATGTTACTTGTAAATTCAATTTTAATGGTTAATACTTAGCAACCGTTTGACTATCAATTGCCACCGGCAGAGTAGATCTTTAAAATAAATTAGCATCACTCCAGCGCCATGGTGCGTAGTCTCGTGGACGCACGGTATATAAATAAACTTTGAAACAATGCATACAGAATCATAAGAAAAACAAAAAGGACATAGATATAAAAACTAAAATCACTGGTCATTCGTAAGCATAAGTGTAAAATAAGAATGGACACTTTAGGGGGTATAGCTTGGCGCCTCTCCAATATACATTTCAACATACATAAAACAATATTAAAATAGAACTCGAAAATAACTAACTGTAAAGACGTCAATGTTAAACTACATAAAAGCATTGGATTATCTGCATTAAAACCCATATTCTCGATTCGTGTATGTATTATTTCATTTAGCTTGGGCGAATTTTACACAGCTGTAGCGGTCGCTTTAAGCTGCAAAAATTTTCGGTATCAAATTACCTTTGAATCTCGGATCGACTCGCCATCAGATTGCGTGACCCAAACCTTGCACACACGATGCGGGAGAATTAACCTGACTACTGGACACAGAAACGCTGGTTGCTGTACTCAAGGCTTATGCAGGAAACTTTAATACTGTAAGGCTTGAGCCGCTTCCATGTATTTCGCCGGTTCACGACTTCGAAAAATGCACTGGGAATAACATACCAGCGTGTAACTCGGGGCGACGTCCGGTGGTTACTGAACTGTCCCCCATGGGAGATACTTAAATCAAAATTTCCGGCGGTGCTTAATTATCGCTGAAAATACGAAATAACTGCACAGAGTAGGGTACTTTTCGTTATGTTATGTTACCAGATTAAACCTAATTAACAATAAACAAGCATTTAAATAAAAACTGTCTATATATCCAAAACTGCACAAAAAAGATATAGGGACTTTAGTATGCATCAAAAAATAAGAGAACAACTCTAATAAACAATGTCCTAAAATCATCCATTTCAAATATATCCTTGACCAAAGAATTAGAAATAGCAGTTCGTTTTTAAAACGTTTAGACTTAGTAGGGTGGTGTTTTGTTTTCATTATCTGTTTGTTTTACTTATAATTGCATTTTAAGACATATGTTTATTAGTTTTTCTCCTATTTTGTGATGTCCCTCTCGTTGTTCTGTGCAATTTTGAAATACCCTGCATAAACTTGAAAATAAATACTCATTTCATGTTACCATATTAGTAATAGTTTTATTTGTCTTCAGATTTTCTACCACCATTTTAAGATTATTTTCGCATAGTTTGTGAAGCTTGTTTAATATTAGATATATTTTGAAGACTAACGGGTATCCTGAACCAGTTTATGGTTACATCTTTTTTATCAAATCATTTCCATATCTCCAGCTATAGGGGATTATCATGTTTCAAGTCCACATTTACAATTATCACTTATAATACTATAAGTGCTCAAAGTTATGTCGATTATTTTTGGGGTAGTAGGTATCACGAAGGTCCATTGCGCGTGGATACAGACGCAATGGATATGAGTGATACCACCCCAAAAATAGTCTACATAACTTTGATTACGAATAGTATCCCGAGGACTATTCAGCGAACCACCCATTTTCCAAATTAAAAAGACTCAACTTAGTTACACATGTTAAAATACAATAAATATTTTAATTTGTTCAAAATAGTCACTCGAGTACTAGTACAATAGTCGCTGCAATTCGGTACTACTACAGTAGCCACTACAATTCATTTTGGTTGGCACGTTTGACAGATGACAGGTGAACTGAAGAATCAAATTTATTTCATCGTTGCTTTAAGTTAATATTGCTTTTTCTATACCACATGTTAAAGTGTGCTTTTATCAACTCAAAACAAAAGGTCAAGTTTTACTTTAACAGCAAGGGGAGATAAAGTAGCACTTTAACATCAAGGATAGATAAAGTAATTTAATTTTCTTTTGTTTAAATTTAAATATGACAGCTTCGTATTATAGTAGCAAACCAATCTAGCTACTGACATTTTGAAATGTGATTGATTGTCCTTATTTTCTTTTGAAATTGCTAAATTTCTTGCTATAGAAAAAAATATTGTATTATACACGACGATAAAGTTATTTCTATCCACTCTTGAATCATTAACGTCTCGACTTCGTCTCGACGTTAAAAGATTCACTCGTGGATAAAATTTAACTTTATCGTCTTGTATAATAAATTACTATTATGCACTGAACAATTATCTTTCGATGTACTAAAAATTTAAAGTAGGGTCTAAGCAAACAAATATGTTAGTAATTGGTAACATGTCTGCATTTATATAGTGACAGTTACGCATGGACTGGTATTAATATAAATATAGCAGAGAAAAAGTTTGTATAAAAGGCTACTTTCTGTGATTTTCGTATTATCCTTCCGCGAGTTCTAAATTTGCGACCTCCATACGAGCCAGCGTATAAAACAAAATAATATCTCAATGATGAATTTGAACGTTCTGCTCGCTGGCGCTTAGTCTTATGGCACTATCACTATCCAACGTTTTAGAGTCTCTAAAGCAAAATGCATTTGGCAGTCGTTTGTCATATATTCATTTGAAACCTGTATAATACTGCTTCAGCATTCAGCAGACGGTCGGTGCAGCAGCTACTCCCTCTTATTATTTTATCCAGGGAATTCAAAATCTTCATCTTCATAATTTATATAAATGGAATTTATTTTTACGACAATCGGGGAAGCCCTGTTTTTGTGATGTTACATACACAAGGATTACTTACATACCTTTCTCCAACATTCTACGTCATAACTAAGAGGGTATAGACATACAACAATAGAGTTATTACTGTGCAAAGTCATTGGAATAGTCGATTATTTGAGCCACCTTGTTAAAGATATTTTCATATAGATAATAAAAAATTACATTATAAGTTGTAAACAACTTTTTCTAACACATTATGTATTCCATATAGAGATGTGAAATATTAATTTTTTATACAAAAGTGACATTAAATGTCAAAACAACCAAACTATGCAGAATTCAATTTTATGTACTGAAGCAGTGCCCGTTCATGTTATGCGTTTGGCAGTACTGACGTGTATTCTTGGTGGCACTGTTAGTCTATGTCATATTCGAAGTTATCAGGTTAGGTTTTGCGTCAGTGTGTATCAAAACTGATGCAATGCTGCCAACAATATCCAGTTAAGTATTGCCAAACGTAAGACTACTCGCCGTTGCTATGCTGTAATGGTTGCTATGGTGTAAAGTACCACTTACCTCAACGGTTTTGAATGTAGAAACATAGTGCATTAACATATGAAATGAGATAAAATAATTTTCGTTTGAAGTTAAGTTTCCACTGCGGTTTGGATAATCAACGAAAAATAGATAATTTAAATGTCAATCTGAAAATACTGACAATAATGGTTGAGATAAATCATAAGCTTTTGTTTTATTCTAAAAAAGGAATTATTGTGATGGCATCCATCCTGACGATCACTCGATTGATACAATTTATGTCTTACACATTTGGGCCATGGGGAATTTTGTTTTAAGAAAGTAAATTTTGTCTCATTGCAAAAAATATTTTCGAATGTGTGATTATAAAACAGCTGAATATTCCCTATAGGAGGTTGCTAAAGTTTTTATAAAATTAGTCAATAGCTTTTAATAAAAGAATGGAAACCAGTTTATCATTTAATAATATTTATATTTAGCGTTTTCAGCTGGTTTATCGTCGACTATTATTAAGGTTTCTCTGGAAAAACATGTAACCGTGAGCAATAAAGCGATTTCCTTTTCTTTCCTCGTTTGTTTGTTTGTTAGCTCAGGTCTGGTAATCGGAAAAGCTGGCAGTATTAAGTAATTCTGTGCGAAACGAAGAATGTAATGAACCCACTTTGACTTTTTACTAACCCCGATTTCTCATTTTACTGGATATAACTAGTCTAGTTTTGCAGTCATAATTTTGTTTTTTTGCAGCTTGAAAAGAATAGCCATTTCAATTTTAGCTCTCGTTTTTGTCGTATATTTCGGTGTAAAAAATGTGGCATACCATTTCGCAGGCTGTCGGCGTTTTATGAAACTAATTAAAATGATGTAGGGCCAAACTTCAACATTATTAGATAGTTGGCTGATGTATGCGGAGTAATTTTCCGAAATGATTCAATTAGCCAAAATCCATAAAGCATGCCAAATTAGTAGGTATCATGTGGTAGCTGCGAGTCGTACAAAACCCGAAATTCCGATTATTCCGAACGGTTTGACCCCGTTGGCTTGCAGGTAAATCCGCCTCTGCACCGAGAATCCGTTCTTAAATTAGGGAAATATTCCAGCGGGAGGGTGTTTTAGAGAAATGCGGACGAAATGCTTGTATAATAAATTAGGTAGATTAACACACCGAATAATTCCGTTTTTCTTTGCTTTGCTTACTTTAATTTCTAAATTAGTTTTTACTTATTCAGTAGGGCTTCCCAGTTCGCATTTCTAAATGAGCACGGAATCTGCCGGGATTATTGCCTTGTAATTAACTCAGCCGTTACAGATCATTTCGCACGTCAGAGATTAATTTATTGCAAAGTAAATAGAATGAAACAATCAGCTGCCTAATGCACACTTGACTGAAGTTTCCGCTTAATATAAAGTGCGCGGTATGGGCACTGTGCGGCTGAATTACATCTTACGGAAAATGGAACATGTACCATCACGAGGGAAGCTAATTAATAGAGTTATGCGAAACTCGCCGATGGAATTTACACTTTATAATAAGTTTACCAGAATCCCTGGGCTCCGGTTTTAATATTTTTATACCCGCATTAAATCCCATAGCATGCCGGCTGGGAATTTTTTAACAGGAAATTAAAAACAAGTGCTTCTGCAAAAACACACGGTTTGGAGCTGTCGCTCCCAAAAATATTAATTCTGAGAGACATTAGCAAAATTCCTTTCATCCTGCGTTGTAAGTATGAATAAGACATTAAATTAATATCAAGCCGCTTTCGAACCCCTGCGAAAGAAAACATTTTCTGCCATTCTCTTTCGCAGATAAAAAGATTGGGATATTCTAAACGGCCGTGTTAAAAGTGTGCCATGTATCATAAGCGTATTCGAAACGCACAAAAATAAAAGAGTTGTGGCTTCTTGAATGCGTCTAGCCTATAAATTTGAGTTCAAACGATTGTACGAAAAGCCAAACACAAAATTGATTGATATTCAGGATTCAAAGAGATAAACCACTCCCCAAATTCTTTCTGAAATATCTTGGGAAAGTTTTTGGCCGATAAATCTACTGAACTTTCCCAAGCTTGAAATTTTAGAAAATTCCAGTGTAACCATTTCGGAATTTTGCTTCCTTTAAGTACTCTTCGTGATCTTTCTATGGCGAACAAGGTATTTACCATGATTTGATATTAAAGACATGCATCATTGGTTAAAAGAAACATGGATTTCCGTTAGACTAATCAATTTTCAGATAACTCGTGTCGATAAACCATTATTGTTCCCCACCCAAAACCATATGAAATTTAAAATTATGCTCCCTTAAATCGAACAATGCACTGAATGTTCATAATGAAAACATATGAAGGTAAGGGGTGTTCCCTTTACCTTAATTGCAGTTGTTAGTTTTTAACGTTCTTGTGATCTAGAAATATTTGTAGTGAACATTGAAATCGAGGTTTAAACATTTTCTATTTTATGTAACATTCAATACTAAACAATTAGGCTGCCTCCTGTTTTATTGAGATAGATCTACTCACTGAAACTCTTGCAGGTACTGCAAGTGTGATAAAGTATTATGTAATATGTGTGAAGAACGGCTAATACACCTATGTCACATTCTGTTATATAAATTATATAGTTACCGCTTGCTGTTTTGCATATGTATTAGTAATATAGGAATGAGTTATTCTTAGTCATAAGTTTAGGTAATAAGATATCACATGAATACTTTCTCGTCAAGTTAGTGAGTTGATCGGTAGTATTGATACTGTGTAGATCATCTGAAGAATAAAGGCGTTTGTGTTTACGTTAGTAGTTTTAGTGACACCACAATACGCTAGGGTACCACAAATTGGCGACGAGGTAAATATTACACAATTAAATAGTAATAACAGTGGAAAAAACAAATAACGCGTTAATTAATAAATGTGATCTTACATTTGACCCAATATAGAGAGATGATATATACAGATGATATATATATATATATATATAAATAAATGCGTATATTAGTAGTATTATATGATGCATGTAATGAGCCAAATAAACGTTCACAATAATAAACTGTGTCAAGAATAGTAACTATGTTGCACCAAATATTTCTTGGAAGGCCAGCCTTCAGCTGGCCTTACTATTTTTATTGCCCTTGAATCGATTCTCAGGAAATGTATGAGATCATATTACGTGTATGTGATGAACATATAGTAAACAACAAAATTGTTTTATTCTAAGGGTGGATTGAATTCTACTAGGTGCTGAGTGGATTAAATTCTGCTATTGGAGTGGATTAAATTCTGCTGTTGGAGTGGATTAAATTCTGCTATTGGCGTGGATTAAATTCTGCTATTGGAGTGGATTGAATTCTAGTATTAGAGTGGATTCAGTTCTACTGAGATTACTGGTGTGGCTGAATTAAATTCTGAAAGGAAAAAAAATACCAGCCCAGCGAGTAAAACAAATAGAAACAAGTGCAGAGATTTTTACTATTTACTCGTTCATTCTAGGATAGACGTTTTAAAAAAACGACTGCTGCGCAATGGATCATTCGTCTATTGGACATTTCACTTGTGACACCATAGATAAAGCTACTAGCTGTAGAATCGGTGGGACAGTCATTAAAATACTAATTGATTGTGGAGCTTCTTGTAATATTAGAAATGGGAAAGGCTGGGAAAAGTTGACGACAACTAATGCTGCTATGCTTGATATTCAGCACGAAGTAACAAGCACCATAAAATCATATGCTTCAAATAAACCACTAAACATCAAATGCAAATTTATGGCTCCAATTAGAATAGAAAATAGTCGAGAACTCATTGAATCCTTTATGGTCGTAGAAAATGGAACTACATCTTTATTGGGGAAACAGACATCAATTTCCCTGGGGGTCATACCGCTGGGATTAAAGGCAGAGGTAAACCAAATTGCAAAAATAACTCCTTTTCCAAAACTTCTAACATCAAGGTGAAACTTACAATTGATTCAAATATAAAACCGGTACAACAACCAGTAAGAAGAATTCCTATCGCTGTAGAAACTAAAGTAGAGGAAAAATTGACAGAGGCACTTGCTAGAGACATCATTGAAAGTGTAAAAGGTTCCAGCCCTTGGATCTCACCTATGGTTATAGTTTTCAAACCGGACGATGATATTAGAATTTGCATCGTAGTTTTCAAACCGGACGATGATAGAATTTGCATCGACATGAGACAAGCTAACGAAGCTATTCTTAGAGAAAATTTTCCTCTACCGACATTTGACAATTTTATGACTAAACTAAGAAGAGCTCGATACTTTTCTCGGTTAGACCTGCCGAGTGCTTATCACCAGTTAGAGTTAGAAGAAGAAAGTCGACCCATTACTACATTTATAACACACCAAGGTTTATTCCGGTATAAGCGTCTAATGTTTGGCATTCACTCAGCTCCACAAATATTCTAACGAATATTTCAGAGTATACTCACTCCATGCAAGAACTGTCTAAACAACATAGATGACATCATTGCGTATGGTGGGACTGAAACTGAACATGATAAATACTTAAAGTGTCCTCAGTGGTCCCGTAAGATCTCCCAGATTAGGTATGAATTTTCCGACATATGTGACGAGCCCTAAGAAACTCCTTACTTCTTCTTTGTTCGTTGGGGCTCGAAAATCGAGTATAACTTTGATATTCTTTGAGTCTGGCATTATTCCGGACGATGTCAAAACATGTCCTAAGAATTTCAATTCATGTATCTTATCATTTAAGTATTTATCATGTTCACGAAACGGAACAAAATTTCATTGGGGACCACACGAACAGGAAAAATTTGAGAAACTAAAGGAAGAGTTGGGAAAACTATTCACACAACTGATTGCTGACGCTAGTCCTAGTGCCTTAGGAGCCGTATTGCTACAATTTGACGAAAAGAATCAACCTCGCTTAATTTCATTCGCAAGTAAGAGTCTCACTGCCGTTGAACGTCGATATTCGCAGACTGAGAAAGAGAGCCTAGCCTTGGTGTGGGCCGTTGAAAGATTTTACTTTACCTGGCAGGAATAAATTTCGAACTAGTGACGGATCACAAGCCGTTAGAAACTATATTTAAACCCACATCAAAACCACCAGCAAGAATAGAACGATGGTTATTAAGACTTCAAGCCTTCAAGTTTACCATTAAATACAGATCAGTAAAATCGAACATTGCGGATCCTGTTTCGCGATTATGTAGATTAGAACCAGACGCAACCTTTGACGAACCAAATGAACATCATGTGCAAACGATCATTAAAGAAACCGGACCAAGAGCACCATCAATCTCGGAAATTATATCTGGAAGTAAAGTCGACACGCAAATCCCAGAAGTTATCAATAAACTTGCGGTTGCGGACAACTCCTGGACGAAGTCACGTACTAGCACTAGCGCACGAGGGCCACCCCGGTGAAACGGTAATGAAACCAAGACTACGTTCCAAAGTTTGGTGGCCACGAATAGATAGAGAAGCCGAGAAACATGTTAAAAGTTGCCGTGAATGTTTATTAGTAACACAACCAAATCACCCGTCAGCAGTGGTACGACATAAAACTTTCATCGGGACCCTGGAAATACCTGGCCATTGACTACATGTCAGGCGAACCACATCAAGAGCATCTGTTAGTAGTAATTGACTATTATTTTCGTTACGTTGAAGCAATATTTACAAAATCCACCACTTCGTCAACTGTCATTCGAGCCCTAGAAGAAATTTGTTGCAGGCTGGGTTTGCCAAAAACTATTAAAGTTTATAACAATTTCAACAGTGACAAATTTAAAAAAATCTGCGACATTAATCGTATTGGGATAGTTAATTCACCGCCACATTGGCCATAAGCTAACGGGGAAGTAGAAAATATAAACAAGTCACTTAAAAAAACAGCTGCAAATTAGTTTCTTGAAAAATGACAGGGACTACAAAGAGGAGATCATGTCCTACATAATGATGTATAATGTTACACCTCATGACATGAGACATAATGAAAAAAGAAATAGGGAGAAAAACACGATATTTCCACATAAACTGACACCTAACTTTAGCAATACAGAATATGACGTACTACATAGAAATGGAAACGAACTGTCTTTTTGAAGATAGTAAAACAATTAAACGAAATGTCGCACACAAAAAAGTTGCCAGAAACCACAGTCACACTAAAAACTACTTCAACCTCGCCGATCCCATATCCTACCCGACCCGTGGTGTGAGTATAATGGTGTGCTACAAACGAAGCCCAAATTGGTCGGCTAGTGCGCATCGAATTATGACGTCAGACTGGGAGCAGGCACAAGCGGGCTTTGGCGGGCTTCAGTGCAGTTTGCGTTACAACCGCCGTTACAACTGATTTTGCATC
Organism: Agriotes lineatus; assembly: GCA_940337035.1. Classification (NCBI taxonomy): domain Eukaryota; kingdom Metazoa; phylum Arthropoda; class Insecta; order Coleoptera; family Elateridae; genus Agriotes; species Agriotes lineatus. The sequence continues at coordinate 141,842,376 of OW679196.1, read as the reverse complement.
TTCTCGTACTTTGTAGTGATCGGAAACGGTGTTGTGAAATAAATTTTCTTGCAGTTTAACTGAACTAAAATGCCTGCTTGTGCAGTTGCGGGGTGTAATAATTACACCAGGAAAACTAAAGGCACAGACATTAAATATTATAGTTTTCCTAAGAATGACGACCTGCAAACACGGTGGATAAGTGCATGTAAACGAGAAGACAAATTTGACATAAAAAATTGTAGGTGTACACGTTTTTTATATTTTTAGCTGTATTTAATAGGGTATTATATACTTTTAGCCAGGATTTGCTCCGTTCATTTTACTGCCTCTAATTTTATCGTCTCGATGAGGCATAAATTATTACACTATTCTCCGGCAAACTTCAGAAATTTAAAGGCGGATGCAATTCCTACAGAAAATTTGCCAACCAAGCCTCCTGTTACTGAAAAAATGAAGGAAGTATATTTTGATCGCTCAAAAAGAGTTGAGAAACGTGAAAATCGACAAATTGTAAAAAGCCTTTTGAATTCTGTAGTAAATTCCCCATCAACAGTAATTCAGGATTGTGATGGAAATGATAATGTAGCTTCAAATGAGTAAGATAGTTATCTTTCACGTCCGTATATTGTAATTTTATTATTTCGTTTTTAGCATTCTTGAGCGATCTGATACAATTGAATCTCTGAAACAAAAAATAATTACACTTGAAAGTGAAAATGTTGAATTAAGAAAAAAATGTAAACGCTTCGAAGAAGAAAAGGCATATCTGGATAAAGAATTTCAGACGGTTACAAATTCTCTTCCTCAAAAAATAAAAGAGATGCTGGGGAAAATATTTACTCCTGGTCAGATTAAAATGCTGTTAAACCCACTATTAAAAAAAATACGTTGGTCTTCAGAAGATATTTCTGCAGCAATCTCCTTAAGAAGTGTAAGCCCGAAAGCTTATCGATATCTACGAGCAACTGGTTATCCACTTCCGGGGATGTCAACATTGCGAAAATGGGCTTTGTCTTTAAATTTGGAACCAGGGATTTTAATGGACGTTTTAAAACTAATGGCACATAAAGCAAATTTATTAACTGAACGAGAACGTCTAACTGTATTGACATTTGACGAAATACATATTTCGAATAGCATATGCTTGGACAGAAAACTGGAGAAGAAATATGGATCACATAATGCTTGTCAAACTGTTATGGTTAGAGGGCTCTTTGGGCAATGGAAACAGCCTATTTACTACCAATTTGATCAACCCATGACAAAATCTATTATAAATGAAATACTGGTGAAGCTTGCCGAATGCGATTATATTGTCGTAGCTATTACCAGTGATATGGGATCTGCCAACATGGGATTCTGGTCAAAATTAGGAATCGGTGAACATAAATGTTATTTTGATCATCCAAGTAATAATGGCCAAAAAATTTTCGCTTTTGCTGATGTCCCGCATCTTCTTAAACTTCTTCGAAATCACTTACTTGACCATGGATTTCATATAAAAGGGAACGTTGTTGATAAATCTTGTTTAGATATTCTGCTCTCCCTTTCTTCTACGGAGTTTAAAATTGCACACCGACTTACAAGGTATCACCTAGAAGTACGTGGTAGCGAAAGACAAAAGGTTCGTCCTGCTGCTCAAATCCTTTCGAATAGTGTGTCAAAAGCTGTCGAATGGTGTGGTAGAAAAGGATACATGAAAGACAGTAATTGGGAAGAAACAAGCAAGCTGCTTAAAGTGGTAAATGAGTGGTTTGATCTATTTAACTCTAGAGCAAAGTTTGGCACTCATACTGGAGGTAACGCATTTGGAGTTAATAAAGAAACACAGTTGCAAGTTCTTAAAAATATGTCCGACTTAATTTCATCGATGCGTGTTGGAAATCATAAATCCCAAATTCAGTTTCAGAAGGGAGTGCTGCGGTCTAACCAAGCATTAATTCAACTGTATGAATACCTAAGTAGTAAATATAACTTTGAATATATATTAACATTCCGTCTTAATCAAGACGTTCTTGAAAATTTCTTTTCCTACATACGCGGCATGGGAGCCACTAATGACCATCCCACGCCTCTTGATATGAAATACAGATTGCGATGGTACATTCTTGGAAGACATTCCGCTGCAGTTTTCACAATGAACAAGAATACAGAAGAACATTCAGAAGAAAGATGTTTAGTAACTCCTTTAGAAACAGAACTGCCTACTGAACCACAAGAAGTTTGTTTTACAGAAACCGTGCTGAAACCTCTTATTAAAGACTCTGCAATCCAATTAGAAGAATATTGTCTAAATGACGACGATATTGATGAATTTCTACATACATCATTTTCTGAGCCAGAGCACAATACTTCGCATTTGCAGATGAATGATGATGAAGACTACAATTTAGCCACAGCATTTGAATCCGAAATAATCGAAGATGTTCTGTGTCTAGAAGGGATGAAGTATGTCGCTGGATACGTAGCATATAGATTTCGTGATCAATATCCTAATTTAGGTACAGACGCTAAGTGTATTCAAGATTGCAGTGATAATCTTCCTGATTGGATACACTTTATTTCAAGGGGAAAATTAAAGTATCCTTCGGAGAATATGATGCTAATTACAAAAGCAATGGATAAAGCTTTTGCAGAATTTCATGGCAGCGGCCTATCAGATGAACGTTCGATTTTTACACAAGTTGCTGAAAAAACAAAACAAAAGTTGCCTCCTGAAGTTTCAACAGATTTTCCTTTTGAAGTTATTCTTTGTTTAGTTCGTACAAGAACATATATTCGCTTAAGGGACTTGAACAGACAATTAAGCGAAAATAACAGAAAAAGAAAATCCAATAAGAAAGTTTCTAAGTTTACCAACACGAAACAAAATAGTTAAAATTATGTGGAGAATCGTAATTTATTACATAGAATTAGGCAGCTGTTTGTATTAGAGACAGCAAATAAATGTATGCCTTTACCATTAAAACCCTTATTTACTTACGCTAGTTTCATTTTTTATTCTATTATAATATATGTATAGATATCATGTCTATGGTATTATATTGCTGTGCTGCAAGCTGCAATAATACTGCAGAGTATATTTTGGTAAAAATGTGATGTGTATTAAACAAATAACTAACGCGTGCCTGATGTCCGCGGCTCGAGCTGTTACCAGTTATGCTCCCTGAGTGACGTCACTAGGACTGCGAACCAGTGATAGAAGTTGCGCAAGAGCACACCATTATACTCACACCACGCCTTAGATAGCTTTATTTTATTTAGCTATGTTTACAATCAAAGTAAAATTTATATTGTACAAAATAATAACTTATTCGGGAACGCCGTTCTTCGTTGTCCTGAAGTTGCGGCAACCGTTCTTACGCCGGTGTAATGAAGGCGAAACTGGCTCGTTGAACGCCTTCTTTCGATTGCTTTTTGGAACGCAGCTCGCGAAGACAAGCGGCCGACAGTAGATCGAATACTCCGATGTTTAACCCCGAAATTTCGGTCCGGCCTTGTCGTGCACGGTGCTGTAATTACAGAAGCAATTAAGGTATTTCATGCGTTTCTTCCACCTGCAGCGCGGCTACAAATGCCGCCGAGTTTCATCGGAGGTAGCGGCGTCGCGTCGTTGTAAATTTGTGCGGCGAGTGAAATTCGTCCGGCGAGAACCAGCTGGTTTTGGGCGAACGACCTCGAAGTGGCCGCGGAAGATTCGTGTTCTACGGAGATGTTTGCCGGGGAACAGCTTACTCTTGCGGTGCTGCGGACGACTCTCCACGTCCTTGGGGAACCCTTGGGTAGGTAAATACCTGTAGTTAGAGTAATTAGCAAATGTTCAGGTGGCCGGGAAGTTTGCAGAGCGCAGGAATTTTGTAATTTCATATCTGTTATGCTTATTGCGGGATCAATTACACCGTGAGTTCTTTATGTGTATTTATTAACAGAAACGAGGAATCGGCGTCTCAAGGAGTCATCTATTCAGACTGGTTTCCGGGTGAGCCTGTGGGTTTAGCAAGACAGGGAATGGGCTACCGGTGCAGGCTGATTTCAGACAGGAATATTCAGGTTATTAGATCAGAAATCGGTCTTTCAAAGAGTCTTCGATTCAAACTGATCTCGGAACGTGCATTCAGGTTAATGAACCAGGAATTGGCCTCTCAGGGAGTCATCGATTCAAACTGATTACAGATAGGTCCGGAAGATTCTTCAGGAGAGAATGAGGGTAACAGGAAGTTTCAAAATTTAATGAATGAAATGAACAGAATTTTTGTCTAGGACTGGGCAGGATCAGGACGGGGCAGGAACAGCTAAGCTTGTGTTAGGATAAAACTCAAATCTCGGAATCGGAATCTCTCTTCTTGAACTGGTCGCAGAGCTGCTTTTATATGCTTCACGTCGTGCTATCAAGGCAACCACTACGGACATTCTTAGGTGGAAGAGCGGTGCGCGGATTCCTTCTTCGTGACTTCGGCGCAGACTGAGCCTGCGTTTGCTATCTCTTCTTCGGCCGTCGGCAAGATACAACCTGTAATAACGCTTGGATGGGCGATGCATAAATTAAAATACATTTTTAATGTTTACATAATTTATGCGGAAGCTAGCGTTACAATACCGGGTGTCTTAAAAAGAATTACATCTAGTATGCTTTAAATTTCCCATAATGCAACACCAATAACAATCTAGCGGCACATAAAAATGTACATGCAAACAAAATTCAAAACCTACTAGATGTAATTCTTTTTAGGACACCCGGTGCAATGTGGTAGTTAGGTTTAAAGATGTAGTAGTTAAGGTTAAATGCTACCTGGCAATGAAAAACTGAACCGTACACACCTAAACATAACATTAAGTAAAAAATATGCATTACTGTTAACTTAGTTATTAATATCAAAACAGCCTATGTTAATGTTGTTAATTAAAGAAAACGTGGTCTTAATTCATCCGAAGAGACTGTCAAAGACTGGATAGTGGATACTATCTGGTGGTGAAACAGCTCAAACCCATGAAATGAAAGTATGTTGGTAAATAGACTGTTTTAATACAAAACTAAATCACTAATCTGAAAAAATCTACAGTAGGTAACTGTATAAAACATTAAACTAAGAGAAAACTTATTACAATAATATTTCAGTAACTAGATCAAACATCCTTTAGAAAGTTCAACCGCCTCTTTATCTAACTTGTCAACCTTTGCTGTTAGGTCAGCTGTTTTCAGTCTATATGAATTTGATTTAGCCAACAGAGTAAAATCTCTCTTGTTTTCGGCTTTCACTGCCATTTCATTGGCTTCTTTTGTCATTGTCTGCATGGTGTTTTCAAGATCAATTTTTATTTTCTTCAAGGATTTTAGTTTCTCGGTTTTCACAGACCTTTCGTCTTCACTTTTTTTTTGCAGTTTGGTATCTCATTCTTTCAGATCTGGCATATGGCAGAAGTTCTTTGGTCATGGGGACATTACAAACATCAATACTTTTAATTCGACACATACAATACGCAAAGCTACTACACTCTGTTCTTTAAGGTTTTTTATCGATTCTTTCTTGTTATAGAAAATCCTCTTTTCACTGATGCCTGCCCATGAGACAACGTTAAGATCAACTTGCTGACTTTCCAAAATTGGGAATATTGCTTCTTAATACCAATGATGACCTCGGGGGAGCCTGTAACCCCTACAGGACGCGTCCCCAGGTGGCGGATGGGGAAATGCCACCAAAATGTAGATGGTAGGAGGGAAATGAAATACCTCCCACGGACCAAACACGTATAGTCTGACCCAGAGTGGACGGCTAAATCACAACTCGTCATTTTCCCTAAACAAACCAAGAAATAATCGTAGAACTAGAAGAACTGACCAACGTAAAATGTAATATAATAGGACTCTCTGAAGTCAGACAAAGAGGTGAAGGTTGGAAGACTCTCAAGTTTGGCCATACCCCCTATCATATCGGATATGAAGGAAAGTGAATAGGTGGAATAGGTTTCCCTATCAACAGGAAGCACATAAAAAGTATCACTAGCATAACAAGCATCTCGACACGCGTAGCATATCTAATTCTAAAACTCAACTCACGATACAATTTCAAAATAATCCAAGCGTATGCACCCACCGCGGGGACACTCTGAATAAGAAGTGGATATCTTCTACGAGGATATTGAGATGGCGCTCTAAAATGGGTTTCTTTTGTTTTTTTTTCTTTTTTTATTATTGTTTATTTTAAATAGAATACCCGGTATATTATCACATTTTTGAATTCAAATTAAAATTTTAGAGAAAATCGTACGACACTCATTAATGACCAATAGAAAAATTAGTTCACGAGCCATAACCAAGACAACAACAAAATTTCTTGGAAATTTTTGGTAGGTAGACATTACTTCTTTTTAGGGTTTGTGTCGTTACGATTTTCTTACCGAATCTGCATTCGAGCATTAATTCATATCCGGAAATTATTTTTCGTGCATTCCAACAACGTCCTAATTTGCCCTCGCGTCCCGCTTGGGCAAATTAATACGACGTTGTTGGAACGCACTCAAAAAATTTCCGGAAAGAATGAATGCTCTTATGAGATTATATGTGAAAATTTGTCTCTTCAACTAACGCTCTATTTTGTACGGTTAGTGTAGAATTTGTAATTTTTGACAAATGCTTAAAAATTAAAAATCAAGTTTTTGCCTAATCATAAGATCACTGCAAAAGGAAGTTGTGTGCGTGTATCACAACAGATTTTTTACTTTATTTTCTAATTTTAACGTGCCCCCTTAGGGGGCGGGTCCCACAGGTTAAGAACCACTCTTTTACCGAAATGTTGGGGTTTATTCTGAAAGCAGCAATCACCTTCTTCGTTAAATTCTTGTTAACTAGTCCCGATCTTCTACTTGAACCTGGCTTTCTTTTTAGTGATCAAATTTTATTGAAATTATTTAATACTCTTTGAATAGTGGCTCTCGAAATTCCAATAGGATCGACAATTTTATATTGGGACCAATTGGAATTTTCTTGCTTTGTGCACAAAATCATCGTTTTCATTTGTAATTGAGAACGTCGCTTTTCTTAACTAAATTGACTTATTTATTCATATGGTTGCGTTAACGCAACACCTTCAGAATGGATTTTTTGACACATTTAACATTTTTTATAAAATTTGTACCGCTCCCTTAGACGAAGAATGGACACGGTCTGGGCTAACTCATTAACTCTCGGTAGAATATGGCGTGGTGTAAGGATTAGGCAAAAAATGCTTTAGGCTTTAAAATTGAACAGTAGAATTATGAAAATTTGCGCGCCCTGTCCTTACTTACAACATAAAAAACAAATCTAGCTAATTAATAACATACCACCTACCTTTAGTGCTTTGCTGCATACTTATATAAATTGTACAGGTGAAGGGGTTGCGGAAAGTACACAAAATATTATCAGCAATAAGAGCAGTTAATCAAACCCAAATAATCGCAGTAACACATGAATAATATACATAAGCCATGAAGGCTAAAGTATCAGATTTGTAGGACAATTGCCTAACAAATAAATAAACCCTAAATAGGAATCATCTTCCAAGTATTTTAGTCACAAAATATGCCAATTAATAGCTCTGGTTACAACTCAGGATCGCCACCTGTTATATCGCACTTGACATGTGGGCACAACGTCCAAGGGACGCGGCGGAAGTGAGTTTTGGGTACATTACGTATTTCAGCAATTGGAAATGATTAAGCACTCGCTCTTGAGAGTTATTAATTGATTGATTAAAAGCAGTAATTAAACACGCTTCAACTTGATTTTCTAAGGCCTTAGCAAGAATTGATTATATTTGCGGCCACTGCCTTTGTCGATAAAACGCTGAGAAATGCATGTACTTTACATTTATAATTCGATGTTATGTCCAGCGATCGTAAGGGGGAAGATCCTAGTATGTTGCATCTTGACAAATAGGACTTCTAAACAGGATTTGACTGTCTACTTCATAGAACCCAAGGACGCCACTATCAAAGAGAGCAGTTAACTGCGGCCAAAAGCGCCTGGGTATTCTAGAATTTCTAGCCAGCTTGCACGTAGAAGCAAAAAACGGGAGGCCCTGTTATTCTTTGGGCAACTTTAGAACAACCTTAAGGGCGCCGCATGGGGACCGGCTTAAATTATCAAAATTAGTAGGCAAAATTTAATTAGAAGAGGCATTCTTACCAAAGTTGTTTACAGCCGTCCGTGAAGAAAACGCCGCTGCGGTTTTTGGTTTGTCTAAACAAGAGCGGTCTTGGCCTGCTCCTAGAATTTCAGATCCGGTGAGAAACTTGACTGTTTGCTAGCGAGTCTACTTAGGAAAAGCTGAGTGAGCGTGCTTCGACCAGAAAAGCCTTGCAGGTGCCTTATCTCTAACGTCAGGCCCTTATGCGATAAGCCTGAATTCATTTGCTACATTATTTAAATATAAGGTGGTCCAAAAGAAGATGCTAATTGCTAGAACACGCTATTGAAACGGAACGTTGCAAATTTAAGTGCATGGTCTCAAAAAACATTAAAAAATGCTAATTAATTTTTTTTAAATAAAAATTCTTATTTAACATTTCTTAAAAACACAAAATAAACTGCCAAATTTGCTGGATAAAAACATGCAATACTAAATTTTTATTGACAACTAAATGCTCTATTCTTTTGGGTGCTGGTCCAATTTAAGTATTAGAATGTTGTACCTACATATAAACATATTGTATAAAATTAGCAAAGCAGATATCACACGAAATTGTAAATTACTTTGAAATGCAACTTTACGAAAACACAACATTGGGACATACGATAATATTTTAATTATGAGAGTTGTTATGTCTACTTTAGCAGATCAAGCAATTTGCTTGGTGTAACGAATTGTACGGGTTCATTTCTTATTCCTCTGTGGCACAGAATGTTTGAGGTTAGAGATTTTTCAATAAATAACTAGTGTGATAGTATTGGTGGTCGATGGGCAAGTAAACCTTTTTTCTCGATTATTTTAGAACATCTATACGATGGTAAGGTTGGCATCAACATTTTTAAAATTAAATGTGGGATTTAATGTTGGCCACTATTTTAGAGTAATATAAGAAAGCATGATGATCCAAGAAGACCTCCAACCTTGAAAGAACTAGAAGCAATTATTGAAGACCTCGGCCGTGGTAATGATGAGGAACTGCATATTTGTTATATACCTCCCGATGATGACAATCTAACAGACGAAGAAGGCCTAGAAAACGATCTCATAGGTGGCATGAAGATGAGATAGAGGAGCCAGGTAACGTACAGCAAGAGATACCTTTACCAACACCTAGCAAGACAGCAAGGATTGAAGATATAACTTGGTGCAGAACACCTGTTCCCTGTTGACTACGGAACAAGTGCTACTTCAAAAGAGATATAAAAAATTATTGAGGTGCTACATGGAAAATCAGTGTTAGATTTTGTTACAAATATTTGACGAAAATGTTATGTAGTCTCTTATGATAAATAATAATGGTGAGGCACTAACACCCCATGAAGGAGCTTGGCCTGCAAGGCGGAAGGTTAGAGCTTCCGTATCCTCGCTCTCACACCCGGCTGTCGCGTCTCTTATGATATACTTTGCAAAATATTCGAGAGAGAATATAATTCATGTATCATGTGACGCTATTTCAACCAATGAGGTGCATGCAAATACCTAGTTACACATTATCACAGCGGCAGTAATTTATTTTCGTAAATGTTTTTACGGGTGATCATAAATGATTGTGATTTTTTCTTAGGTTGGCACTGTTAATGTTGGTTACCTGCTGTGAATTTTAAGTCTATGTCAAATTCGAGGTTAGCAGGTTAGGTTTTGTGGCAGTTTGTGTCAAAACCGACGAAAACCTAACCTATTAACCTAGAATTTGACATAGACTTAAAATTGACAGCAGGGTAACCAACATTAACAGTGCCAACCTAAAAAAAAATAAATATTTGATATTTTGCATTTCATTCAATATATTCTCTTTCCAAATATAATTATTAATGATCGATGATTTTTTTTTCGAGTTAAAACCGGAACCTAAATTTAACGACTGCGTAGCCAAATTTTCAGCTGGATGTGACCTTGAAATTTTTTTGGGGATATTGATTTCGAGTGGTTATCAGTCTCTCACAAATAAAACTTTACTGGTCATCTGACGGATACAAAGAAGCTCAGGGCTCATTAAAATGATGTTGTAATTACTTGCTAAATAAATGGTTTATTGCTCTTTGTATTTTATCTATTTGCAATTAATTAAAGTAAAGCTCCGGTCTAGCAAGAGATAAACTCTAGTCACAGGGGTAGGTTCAAGAACTTGTATTACAACTACTTTTGTGTAGGATAAATTAACTAGTATGGCAATTGCTTAAAATTCGTATTTGACAGCTATAACCTTTAAACTGACTGTAAACAAATGGTTCGCCTGTACAAGAAAATAGCGTAAATTGAATTCCAAACACCAAAAATGGCAAAATCACATCCGTTAAATACAATGTACAAATTACAGAATCTAGATTGAGACGCGGTGAAAATCGGAACTAATGTTAGAATCTAGTAATTTCCAAGTTTCGCATTGGTAACATTTTTACATCTATCATATTGACATTAAATTGTTAACCTAATTTAAACTAAATATTATCAGTTCTTGAATGTTAAAAGGATTGCGGAAATAATGGTCTTAAGTTGAACAACCAGGCTCTGCTAAACCTTCTATTTTCACACTTTAAAACACAAAGAATCTGTCATATGACGTTAGTCACTGTGCAAACGAAATCCCTCTACCCACCGCTACTGATTACTTCTCATTTAAAATGTAACCAAACTTTGTATGTTTGACAACCTTCCACATATTGCCAATTCATCAAATATGATCACAGCGCCTTTCATGACCTACCTTGAGAGTCAATCTAGTTTCGGTGGCCTGTAATTGACCTGACCTAGTTTCTGGCTAACCTGGTTTTATTTCAGTGACGTAAAACGACGCGCGATGGGCATTTGTTTAGCTTCCTGTACGGGACCAACTTCTGGCTTCGGTCGCAAAATCAAAGGACGCTACCTCGATTATACGAATCTGGATGAATCTCTGCAGCTGGGACCACGTTCACGACCTCGTACGATGTTCAATCTTGATGAAACCCAAAATTTATGGACCTTTGGCAACAGCTTCCCTGTGAATTTTACCTTGCAAAGTGGGCTTCCATGGCTGGCTTCACACAATGAAAGGACGCCACGGCAATTACGGACTTGGTGATGGCTTCTTGCTCAAATTTTCTGCACCCAGGCATTTAGGAGGCCTTCTCCATACGTAGCACATCAAATTCTTGCTGGTCGATGTCTCACTCAAAGATGCTCTGTACACTGGTGAATATGATAAACACTTTTTTTCTGGCAGATAATTTTTTTATTTATAAATTTTCACAAAACTGGGCGGACCTCTTACACCCAACACAAATTTTACAAGGCTTGTTTTGTTCTTATTAACAATTGACTGTCTCGTATCCTAGTAACCTAGATTTACAATTGTTTTATGAAATAAGTATTGATTTAATGTTTGTACTTAAGAACTAAAGTTTTGATATGTTTTGAACTTAAGAACTAAACTGTCTTTTCTTGGAAATTGTTAAAGGTAACACTTTTACTTACTTCAGTTTTAAATGTACTGTTTCACATGTTTATTTTAGCACTGTATAATGTCTGTGTCCTTTGATAAGTAGCCTAACTGCTCTTTGCAATCTTTACTTCTCCGCACTGCTTTTCTTTACCCGTCAAACGCTCATATATTTTTTGTAACTACACAAACCATCCCTGTATTATTAAAATTCATATTATTGTATGAATTTCACCAAACTAAAATCTATCAGCTACATAAATTATGCTGCGCTTGCCATTCCGAACACCATTATGAATAAAACATTAAACGTAACCCTCTTGATTCTGCCTTATCTAATGCTAACCTTTCTCAACCAAATTATAGTTACTGCTAATCATATCATGCGCATTTATTGGTGTAAAATACTGACTTTATCTTGCAATAAATAAAACATTAATTCTGTGCTCATTTTGAATTCTTTCATTTTCGTGTTAGTTAGGCAACCAGAATTGCTGTGAGCAGTAAACCATTGCAATACATCTTGCTGATAACAAAGCCAGTATTTTTTGGCTTTAAAATATGGTGCCTCACATCTTCTGATATTCTTCTGGATATTGTATATACAAATGTATGCCCTATGCTAAAAAATCTGTTCAAAATGTAAAAAAACAATTTGATCTCGGCGAACAAGTTGTTATAGACCTTCTGAAAGTTTTAAAAATAATTTGGCTCACAAGATATATTTTGATAACTTTTTTAGGAGTTATACATGTTATTAGTTTACCTAAATATTTTGCCACTAGAACGGTATGTGAAAATAGGATGCTAAAATGTCCACTAGAAGCTATTAAGTACATAGGCAAAACAAATGAAATTAGTGTTGTACGTTGATTCTACAAAGTTAATTTAAACCGTAGATACACTTTTTGTTCCTTTTAAAGTTAATCACCTAAAAACCTACCTTGTTGTAGATATTTTCACTTTACTCGACTAGCTCAATATGACTCTGTATCTGCAAGGTAACTGTTGCATGAAACTTGCAGACTATTACAATGTACTTCAAAACAATTAAACAAGATATAATTAAACAAATAATATCCAAATTTTATTAATATAAACAATTGTAAACCTTGAAAATTACTATTATCATATTTTTTACTTTATTCTAATCGTATTTCATAAAATATTTAAGTAATTGTTTGTTTATTTTTAAAGTTGCCGGTCCTTGAGAATTCAAACAAATTTTTGTTAACGACATTTCCAATAAACAAGCAAATGTATAAATTTAGGGTTATAAAAACCAATCTTAATTTTAAATATAAATTTTTACGAATTTAGAAATTTGATAGGCCTTTTAATCTCTTGGACTTTTATTGTTGTCGCTCAGTACTGAGAATTTAAAAACTGACTCACTTTGCATTTTCACTTTTGTTGTGAAGTCTGCAAATGTTCTCTGCTGGAAATTGCCTCTGGGACTGCTGTTGGCTCTGTGGCTTCTGTGGTGATATCTTCAAAGTCTCATGAAAGTTCTGTTACGTAGATAACGTACAGTAGTAATTAGGGTTTCCAAGTCCCGGGACCAAAAGTGTTTTCGGGACTTACAAGCTAAATTTCAAGTCCCGGGATTAGTCCCGAAGATCCCGAAAATGGTCCCGAAAAGGAAATAGTGTTGAGGTGAAATTTCCGAATGCAATTTCCAAAGAAAAACAAGTGTTTTAAGTTAAATAAAGTATTTCTGTGCTAATAATTTGCGTTGGGGCTCGTCTACAACGTCATTGCTTTCTCCTGGTACTAAAAATGTTATCGCTCTTCATCTTTTGCTTTTGTTTGAACTGCAAAGTGCTTGTGTAATCCTTTCGTCAAGCTGCCTCTGATTATGATAATTTTGTAGGAACCAACTTTACATTTCGCCAATTGTTTATCTTCATTATATAAAATTGTTGCCATATTGACTTCAAATTTATTTTTTTATGTAGAATGAAGGTAGGTTGCGAATCGGAATTCATTCTAATTGTAACGCTTTAGCAGACAAATGACGAACACTCTTAAAACTCCAAAATATAAATTATTTAGTTTCTTCGCACACATCTAAATCCAACAAAAAAAACAGACAAATACATAAATAGAAGGAGATATGCAAATGTAGCTGAAACAACACACAGGTTTAATTCTAACCTACCGAAAATAATACCTCTCCTGCCTACGCAAAACGCAAATAATGCAGAATGTGCAAGAGGCACGAGTAATATGCCGGACGCCGGTGAATACCCGTCCTAATTCTCTGAAATCGAGTATACGCACGCATGTTGACATGGTCCCGGAACTTCGCCTGTTCTGGCTGTGGTCCCGGGACTCGGTTTTTGTGGTAGAATCCCGGGACTGTCCCGGGACCAGATCCCGGGACTGGAAACCCTAGTAGTAATCACTTTTAACTATGTAAAAAAATAGGAATCCGTATTTAGTTTCTTTTTAAAAACTTTCATAGGGTGTTTATAAATGTAAAAATAAATAACAATTTAAAAACAATCAAGAAGTTTGTTTTTTCGAGTAGTGGTCCCAAATGGGTGAAGAACCATTTTGTTTGTGTTGAATACGCTTGTTTGACAGATGTGTAATTTGAATTTTGTGGACAGCCTCTACGTAACATTATTTTGTGTTAACAACTATTCCATCAATGGTTCTTGGTCTAGATAGAATAATAATTGACAAGACTCCTCTTAGCAGCTGAAAGACAAGCAAGACATTTCAAGAATACATAAATAAAATAACATTTCCCCCATTTTCTTTATTGTCTGCTCGTTTCTTCTACAATTCGCAATTGAATTATCAATGATATATTCATAAATAAAACTTTGAAGTAATAAGTACATAAAAACAAATCGAAACGCAACTTTAATTACACAACATATGCACTAAATCATTTCCATTCATACAAGCCTAGTATTAAAAAACAACATTTCAAAAATTGCATCTAACACTTTTACAATTTCTTCAGTTCGACATCTAAAGATAACAAGATTTGCAAGGCAGCAATTTTAGTCGTGTTAGCAATCGGTCCTCTACATTAATTTTGCTAGCGCAGGACATAAAAAAATATAAAGGTGTTAGATACACGAACTATTACTACCAAATCGTTCCTATCACAGGCTAAAATCATGAATAATTTGTATTGATTTCAACAAATCACCTGGAACCAGTTTGTCAAATGGCAATACAAACTTCAGTAAGTAACCCTGGTAAAAAATTTTAACACTATTCAATACTACTGATTAATAATACGGACTCTGTCGCCCTCAGCCAAGAGAGGCTCAATGACCAACACATTTTAATAGGAAAACGTATTAGAAGCAGATCTAAAAATATCACCACTTACTTCCAAAATGGGGACTGCAGTACCAACAATAACACTTAATACATCGTAAAGTTGTCACATCCATCTCGACTTTAAAATTTCAACACAATTCGGACACGTCCGTGACCTCGTAATTTTGACGTTTTATAAAAATACGACAACGCAAACGCTTAACGAAACAAATGCCTACAAACAAAACAAGCGGGAGCAACTGTACATAACCTCAAATTTAGGACTACTAAGCTTTATTTCTAAGCTTGTCTGCGTGAAATGGGGGACACGGTTAATTAACAGCACTTCGTTACCCTAACGACACAGTTTGTGAGTATTTTACAGCCAACTATATTTAATTTTCGAATCGGCCAGCTGGCACGGATTCGCCTAGCGTCATATACAAATGTACAATCTTTATCCTTAAAATTTAACACCCTAAAAGCTACTACAGTCAATATTAGAAAATTTGGAACATTTGTTGGATTTCACGCAGACGCATCAGTGTTGCAACTTGTTGTCTTTTAGAGCTATCATTTATCTACAGCATGTACGTTGTAATTGGGAGCAACCGCTAGATTTAATTTGCAACTGCAGTCCTAAAACGAGACCACATGCAATTAGGGTCCATTACAACGACGGCCTACTCACACTTAGACGGGGATGTAGTTGCCTTTGGGGGTGTAGAACACCTGCCCCCGTGCAAGGCGTCGGAAAATCTCACTGAGCAGCAGTCTTTTTTCCTTTTTGATCTTCTCTAGAATGCCTTTGTTTTCTTGAGCTCGTCGCGACAAGTAGGGCAAGACCTCGTTCACGGGGCCGTATGGGATGTATTTGTAGGCAGAGTAGCCGGACTGACCTGGAAAATGAATATTTTTTAACCGAATGTACAAGAATTGGCACGTTACTACATGAGTTTTTCTTGCTTCTTACCACTAGTACGGGGAAGTGCAAATATTCAATATTGTGGATACATACATACTCGAGGTCTACAGTGTTCGAACAATTTTGCTGGCATTATTATATTTCGAGGCAATTTAGCTAATAATTATAATTTTATTTAGCATAATTTTGCTATACAGTAATAGTTTTTTTTTTAAATAATTCATTACCTGCATATCTTTTAGTTCTAATTTATTAAATATAAATGGGGCTGCGCGCGCTATTGCGCGGTCTATCCTATTCAATTTACCACCATTTTTTAAGGCCTATTACGTTTGGCCATTCCGTTCTGTTACACACCCCTCCCCTGCCTCCCCCTGCCATTCACCAGACCAAAGATAAAAGCCCTCGGCGCTCCGCCCCTCTCCAAGGTGACCTCGGGGCTCCGTCCCTCTCCAAGGGGGCTCTCGGGGCTCCGCCCCGGTCGCGAAATCGAGGCGACGGCGAAATGCATGCAACCGCAAATGGGGAACAAAGCGTTTGCAATTGTCGTGACGGACACACACGTTTGGATTGTTCTTCTTTATTTATATGATATATACTACTACACACTTATATCATTATACTAATAAATATATACTAGCAGTCCAGTGAGACAAATGTCTCATTTAATAAAACAAAAAAGACCGTTTTGCAAATAGAACGCGTATTCACCACACGTACGTATATGACGTCATTGTTGGTAGCAAACTACCAGTCGCATTCGCCTTAATAAAATTTGCCTAGAATCTACCTAAAAAGTTCGGATTAGGATAATTAAGATAATAATTAGTGTTAGAGACTGAAATTCGTTTCCTGACCTGACATGACCATTCCAAACATATAACTTTCATAACTTTTTTCTCTATCTCTTACGGTTTGGCTGCTGAAACAGCGTCCCGGACGGATGGACGAACAGACAAGTCTATTATATATATGGATACCGGGTGAATATTCCGAAACCGAACATAGGCAATTAACATGGGAAAAAGGTTTTTTGCAGATTGCTGCTCCCCATTTTAACTTAAGAGGGTTTATAGTGACACCAATCGAAAGAAGATTTTTTTTCTTATCTAATGATATGCGAATTAGTTAATTTTCAGCTGTATTTTTCATTATTTTATCAAAAATTCTCAATAAATTTAATTCGGAAAATCATGTTAAGCCATGACTCATAAGACAATAAACAGATTCAAACTTCATTCAAGTGACAGATTCATTATGCCGTTGGAGAAGGGCGGAGCCCCGAGGGCCCCCTTGGAGAGGAGCGGAGCCCCGAGGGCCCCCTTGGAGAGGAGCGGAGCCCCGAGGGCCCCCTTGGGGTTTCTTTTCGATAAAATAATAAAGAAATACAACTGAAAATTAACTAATTTGCATATCATTAGATGAGAAAAAAAATCTTCTTTCGATTGATGTCATTATAAACCCTCTAAGTTAAAATGGGGAGCAGCAATCTGCGAAAAACCTTTTTCCCATGTTAATTGCCTATGTACGGTTTTGGAATATTCACCCTATATATATACAGGGTGTCTCAAAAAGAATGGGACACCGATTAGCCATAGATTCCTTACGTCATAATAAATCGATTAAACCTAATATGCCTTAGTACAAAGTCCCTTCAGTAAGAAGTTATAGGGCCTTGAAGTTCAATTTTTTATTTTTTTGTTAATTTCCATAAATGTAGAGATATCAATTTGAATTTTGGTATACATACTTACTATTATATACTACACAAATAGAAATTTCATACACTAGACTTGACTATAAAGGGCACTTTACCTAACTTTCAAAACTTTTTTTAGCTCTAACTTCGTTATCTGTAACATTTTTTAAAATTTTAGGTTATTTTCTGAAAGAGAATTAAAAAGCACAAAAATAATGTACTCTTAGATCTTAAGCATAAAAGCAACCGTTTACCGTAAAATGCCCATCAAAAGTTTTTGGTTGTCATTACGATGTGCAATTATCAAGTAGCCATGATCACAAAAACAATGGGTAATGATTGTAATCTAGTAAACAACAACAAGAAATCAATTAATAACGTTGGTGACATCAGGTTTTTGTCTTTTGTGCTTACGAAAATGCTGCATGTCCATGTGAATCCCAGATATAGAAATGGTCCACCTGTATATTTCAATATGTTATATGTGCTCTGATAAGCCCTGTTGTATTGCCAGTATCTGTGGCTGTTGCCGGGCCGAATGCTTTTTTGCCCGAGTGTAAATGTTGGGTAACAATGGTATGGCTGGCTGAGTCTTTCCCTTTTTATGCTTATTTAGCAATAATAAATTTCTTATGCAACGCAAGGTTAATTTACGTAAAAATACAGTATTATCGAAAACTTGTGTCGTCTAGAAGACTGGAATTTTTTAAAATTTAATTTATGTTGGTAGTGATGGATAAGGGTACTATACCTAAAGGTACATTGAAAGCTACAATTTATGTGTAATCAAACCTTTGTAAAAGGAGCATTCACGACTGCAACATTATTTAGCGTTAATAAATAAATGCTAGTCACTTGTAAAGGGTGTTTTTTTAGAGACGGAGAACTTTAAATTGAAATAAAACACAGAAAAATGTTTTTAAATATCCATGAAATTGGCTTTATTTGAAAGATAATTTTATGAAATTTATGTTTGAATATGATTTCGGGCATGTGACCGCCGCGGTTGGCGTGTACATGACGTAATCTGGAGGTCCAATTTTCACACACTCTTCGCAGTAAATCAGGCTGTATTTCGGCAATAACGCGTCGAATGTTGTTGAAAGCCAACTGTTGTTGGAAGCCAACATTTGACGCGTTATTGCGATTTACTGATTTACTGCCAATTTCATGGATATTTAAAAACATTTTTCTGTGTTTTATTTCAATTTAAAGTTCTCCGCCTCTAAAAAAACACCCTTTAGTTACTTATATTATTCGAAACCATTTGGTTTCTGGCGCCCATTTGTTTTTTTTTTGTCTTTGAAGCATTTCCAGGGTGGTACAGTTGATAAAAATCTACGATCCAAGGCCGCCGAAATTGAGCTAGTTCGGCCTGCGCGGTAAGTTAAAATTTTTAGAGCTTCCGTGTAGTGCGTACTTTAAAAAGGTTGATCTGCGATTTTTTACTACCATTATTTTATTTAATTAACCACAGGTCAGCTTCTTTATTGTAACACTTGTTAGTTGTTGAAGGTTGTAAGCCAGTAATTACGATTTGCTATTTACCCCCAACTGTTCACTATCTAGGAATGCATGATCATTATACGATTTTACTCAGACTTCACTGTTTCACTGTTATATTACCTTTTGTTATGATTTGGGCCATTTAGTGGTGTGTTAGCTCAAGAAATCTTAGGGAACATCACCAATCGGAACCACTTGGTGCCCAAAAATTCAGTTCTATTTCTTTTCGAAGATAAGTCGACCCCGCCCTTCTCCCTAGATAGTCGCTGGCATGTTTCTGTTTCATTAGCAGTTAAACTAATGTAGCAATAGCTATATTGCAATGGTATGTCTAATTAGTGTTGTGATATGTTATTAATTTAATTTTTAAATAAGGGTACCATGCAAATATTTTTCGTATTCGTGTTATCAAATCTTAGGTTGATTAAAAGTTACTTGTAAATTGATAGATAAAAATAAATAGTTGTATGCCCCTTATATTTTATTTATCTGCAATTAATCCAATAATACGCTAGCTCAAATCGATAAAGCACAGACTCATCTCGGTTGGGTCCACCCTGAATGCATAATTTATTAAAATTATTAAATACAGATCTGTCTCCGCATACGCTTAACTGCGCACAATCGAAACTGAAATTGGGTCAAGTATAAGCCAAGATGGACGCCGTTTGTAAGATCGCGTCAAATTGAATACATAAAACAAGTGAAATCGATCACAGTTATAATGGTAACTATTTAAATTAGTTGGTTTTCGCGGCATTAATCCTCATTGGTTAGCATTTGTTTATGGGGCCCGCTTCTATCTCCCAATTGTTTATTTTGGCGTGGGTCTGGATCACACTAACGGATAACCTCAAATGGATTTTGAGCTTCCTGGCAGACTAGAGTCACTCGTACGGCGATGGAACTGGCCTGGATTGCATTGAGTATTGCTCTTCTTACGCATGCATGAATTTCCCGGTGCTCACTTAATTATTTTTAAGACTAACAGTACTTGGACGGGCCGATCTTATAGAATCGGGGTGTTCGTAGGCTACGCTGACCTCGTTATGGGGCTGCTATGGTCCGGATCGTGTTGTTTAGGCACGGGCATGTATCCCACGGGCTGCTGAATGGCACTGGTGTCTTCCCCAATGGGCTGGCTGGACTGGTAGACCTCCTCGTAGCTGTCGGAACTAAGGCTGCTTCGGATCGAGGTTATGTCAAACAGCATCGGACACCTCACTAATTTTTGGTGGCAGATTTTGATAAAAATAATACCACATGGGCACAAAAATTTGCTCAACACACTGGTAAAGTTTCAGACATTTATTTTTAACATCAGAAATTTTAATTTATCTACAGAGCACAATTTCACACGTCAAGCCATTAATTTATATCATTTGTCTTTTTTTTTATAAACAAAAGCTAGTTAGTTTCAAATTAATTACGGATGTTAACATGGTTCAAAATACTGACTTTTAACAATAAATTCTACTTAAAGCTAGGTTTTTGTACACTAATATTACATCTAAAATAATTGTTTACATTTATACTCATTTTGCGTGTCTATTTGTAACTGCACGTCTTTTTAGTTTGCGTTTAAATATTCACATGTCACTGCACTGATTAGAGTATTTAATTCGCGCATTTCCTGCACTTTGGCTTCCTTTGAATTCACTGTCTGATTTTTCACACATTTTAAGTTCATATGCTGTCTCCTTTTCTACACTTTCTATACCCCTTGCCTCTTGATTCTTACGGTTCCCTTCAAATGCTTTAATGCCTTCATTCTTATCTGCTCGTTGCATGTTCATAAGCTTATCTATCTTTCAATTACCTTTCTTATAAAACCCTGACTGGATTATACTATTAAACTGTACCTGAATTCTACGCTTCATTCCCTTGCGTTTGCGATCCATCTTGTAATTATTAAATTTCATTCGGCTTGACATTTACTTTAGCACAAACCTAATCAATTAACTGAACTAACATTCAACTTAGATCCCTGTTCGAATTGAGCTTTGCTTATTGCGTTCAGTAATTAATTATTCTGCAATTACTGGCAACTCATTACAAATGTATTCATTCTGGCAAATTCAAGTTTTAGCTTTGCAGTTATATAAAATATCTCACTCTGAGCTTTCATGAAATGTCCATTAATTTGGCAATGCTAACAGAGTTGATTTGTAGGGCTTAAAACCATAGCAATATGTGTGCATTAAGAGAGAAAGAAAAATAATATACGGTAACAGTTGGAAAGCATTGAAAAATAATCACCTTTCAATGAATTATGTCGAAAGGGTCAAGGATTAACTTTTTAACAAGTATGTGTACCCGACACCATTACTAATTTTTTATTTTTAACTTTTGGGTGGTGCTGGCAGTTGGGGGGCTCACTGGAGCATGTAGACGGGACAAATTATGGAAAATTACAGTCTACATACGAGACTGATACCGCCATGCTAATTAAAATAACAAACACGAAAACGAAGACTCCTAGGTCATTCATAATGCAGTTCGCAATTGTTTGTTTAAAAATTTTGATTAATAAATAAAGAACATATTTATTTAGACGTTTTGTTTTTTCAAAACTTGTAAAATGCTCAGGCAATATTTTCGCCTTGAAATCTGATTTTTTTTCTATCACGTGAACATTGTCAAAATTACATTAAAGTTTACTTTTTTTGGCAATTCAAGAAAAATCAAAGTTATTTGATTTCATACGAATAGTGAAATATTCAGCAAGAGTCGCGGCAAATGTGAACAATACTTGCTTTTATGTGTAATTTTCTACTATTCGATTTCTTTATCTTCACACCTCAAGACCTCTACTGAGTGGAACAGCTTCAACATGTTACGGAAGCCATACGTATTTGCATAACCACAATACTTCCCCACGCTGGTTGCAAAAAAAACTACAGCAATTACAATATAACTTACCAAGTGGGAACGTGATGTAGTCACACATGGCCAAAAGCTGTCCAAAGCAGATGACCTTGTCCTCGGGCAGGATTCCGATCTCGTTCATCTTCTGAATGGCGAAACGAACGGTGTCTTCGTTGTGCGACGCCACCATGATGGCAATCTTCTTTTTGTCTTCGCCTTTGTCCTTCAAGTCCTTGATGCGTCTGAGGCACTCCGTGAGGGTCCGGTGATACATCTCGGTGGTCGCCTCAAAGTTGGGGTTTGTGGGATCGGGGTAGCCCAGAGCGGCCGCCCGGCCTCTTTCCTGCACACAGAGTCGTTAGTAGAGGAAAGCACAAGCTGCAGCTGTCACCTCACCTGTTCCAAGTACGCACCGCGTACAAGTTTCGCGCCGAAATAGAAGTTCTGTCGTTTCGATTGCTCGAGATCGGTCGTGACCTCGTTGTATGTTTCTCGCAGGTAGCACTGGTACGTGTTGAACACGATCGCTTTGTCCTTGTTGTATTTCCGCATGAATTCGAGGGTGATTCGAGTGATAGCTGGCTGGAAGTACGTCTGCTCCGCGTCCACCATTATGCGAACGTCCATCTCTTGGGCAGCCTGTGTAAAAAAAATGCCTTTGCAACCTGTTAAAAAAAGAGCACAAACTCACTTTAACTATATGGTCCAAGCGTCGGATGAAGTTCCTAAACATTTCCTCCTCTCTCTTGGACAGTTGTGTGATGAGTCGTACCATTCGGCCAGTTTTCAAGTCAGGAATGCGGAAAGTGTTGCTCAACTCTTGGTTTTCGTCTATGATTCCCGACCAGGGGAACAAGTGGAGAATACTGTAAAACAGATGCGTCACGAATTGTTAAGAACCTCTAGAAACAGTACTCACCCGTCCTTGTCGGTGGTGATCTGTTTCATGAAGGTGGCAGCATCCTGTTTGGACACATGCGCCTGCTCGAGCTTCTTCTCGAGGTCCTGGGGTTTGATGTGGTGCGACAGCACGTTTCCTTCTCCGCCGACCACCTCTGCCATGTATCTACGAGTACGCATAATTACTTCAGACAACTGGAGCTGAAAAATATAAATAAACACATGTTACAAATGTAGAATTAGTGCAGGTGATTGTTTCTAGATGTTTTGAAGTTTTAAACGAAACGATGGGGGGGGGGGGGGGCAAAATATGCATCAAGCCTAAAAATGTTGTTTTTCTGGTTTTGTTTTAACTTGATTTCAAATTCAAACTCAACTGCTTTGGTGGTTTTTAAAGTTTCAAGATTTTTGCAATAACCTAGTTTCTTAAGTGCACATCAACAGCTATAGGTAGGTGTTCAATTAAACAAATGAGTAGCAGTGAAAACCCAAAAGAAACAACAGTTTCAAAAATAACATTACTTAAAAATGTTCGCTCAAATGCGGTGATTTATCTATTCCGTTTTGCTTATTCTTTAATTCGTTTGATCTAAATATGAAACTCTTCGCACATTGCTGTGATTCCCCTGCACCATTCTTACTGCTTTCCATGTTATTTCCAGCTTGACTGCTTTTCTTTCCTTGTAGATGTTTAAAAAATTTTTGCGAAACGTTTTTCCAGTGGAATGCTTTCCATGTTAGTGAATTTATTTTATTGTACTCCTTACTCTTTCAACTAATCAATTAATGGAGTGTAAGCGGTTGACTGAAAAAAGCCACTCCTAAAACCCGTCCGCTCAACTGGGTGATTTACTTCCGGCACCCTTTCTATCCTCCTATCTTTGATTATTGTTGGGGAATATTTTGTTTAAACCTGGGTGAAGGTTGATTGACCTGTAGCTTTCTGTCTACGTATATTATACGACTCCCTATAATATTGTTACGTTTTTACGATCGGGCTATTTAAAAATTATAGGACGCTTCTTGTATTAAACATTTATCTACGATTAATTGCGATTATTTACAAACACAAGAATCATCAAGGCAGAACACAAATTACTTAAACTAACAAACTATTTCTAACAACGATACATTTATTTATATGGTTATATTTATTTGTTATTTATTTGACTAGAGTTATATACACACGGTCTATTTATATTACGCGCTTCGAGCTTGATGAGAACTGCCCGCTCGTTCGATGAACTTTTGGGCGCAGCGGAGTACCGAGACTTTGTCTCTCACCTCCTTCGTCTGGTATGGGCTCTTGGCTTTGGATTTCATTGTGCTATGTTTTACCAGCAGGCCCCTCTGTTGGTGGGGGGCAAGGATCTTCAGCCTTTTATGGCTTGAAGATGGTGGCGACGTCCTGGGCACAGCTCAGGAAGGCGGAGACGATCTCAGTACCGGAAGTGGCGGCGCTGATAGCGGTCAGAATCTTTTTCGCAACTATGGCGAGTTGCGAAAAATCAATTCTGTTCAGCAGCCCCAGGAGGCTGGCGAAGTCGGGGCTCGTGGATCTGGTGGTGTTGGGAACGGGCTGGGCAGGAAATGCTGCCGGTGCCGTAGGGGCGGCGGTCCTAGCTGCATCGGTGGAGGTTGAGGCGACGGCGGCGGCGTAGCTTCGCGCTGGCGCTGAGGCGGCGGCGGCGTAGCTTCGCGCTGGCGTTGCGGCGGCGTAGCTGCGAGTTGGCGGCGGCTTCGGAAAGGCTTTGCAGCCTTTGTAGCTTGCGGAGTGGGCGCCCTGGCAGTTGGCACACGTGGCCGGCGTGTCCTTCGGCTTGGAGCAGGAGCTGCTTGGATGCTCTCCTCCGCATTTGACGCACCTGGGGCGGCGTAGCAACAGCGTTGGGCGTGACCGAAACGCTGGCAACGGTGGCACTGTCGATGGCGGTTTTACGGCGCGGCGACTCGAAGGAGACGTGCAGATGCAGCACCTCCTTAACGTCGAATATCTTCTTGCTCTCTGCGGTTTTCGGCAGCGGCATCAGGACAAGCGGGATGGGCTTCCTGTCCCTGCCAATGCGCAACCAGGTGACGGAGGTGATTGCGTAGCCTTTTGCGCACAGATCTTGCTTGACGTCAGCGACGTCAACCGGTTCCGGAATGCCCCTGATGACGATCTTAAGGGGCTTGTCCTCCGTCAACTGATATGTGTGATATTCGACGCTTTTTTCGCTCAGAAAGGCGGTCATCGACTTGTAATCGTTTGCGGTTGCAGGCTGCACGCTGATGCCTTCTGCGATTGACTTGGCTTTTGTGAAGCGGATTTTCTCCACTGTGAAGGCGGACGACAGAGCCACCCAGTTCTCCTTAGTTCAGATTACCACAGGAGACACTCGCTGGCGGGGCTGCTCGGACTGGCGTTGTTGTTCTTCATCTTCCTCGTCGGCGACGGACACAGCTTCGAAGCTGTTTGTTTGCTTGAAGCGGGGCATCTGAGCTGGCTGCGGAGGTTTGGCGGGCTGCGTCCACGAAGTCCGTCTCCATTTTCTCCACCGGGGTGGCAGCGTCAGGGAGCGGCGGACTGGTGGATGTTGTTGCAGCTACATCGGAAACTGCAGCGGGCTTACGTGCCTTTTTGAGGCGGATGCGGTCTGCCTCTCGTTTGGCTTTTAGGATAGCTCTCATCTCTGCATATACCTCAGCTTCACGGGCGATGCGCCTGGCTTCGAGTTCTGCCTCTATCTCGTCGATGTCTTGCTGACTCAGTTGACTGAGACCGGCGTGCATCTCTGGGGGGAAGTCGGCTAAGCGAGGATCCAGCCGGTCCATCCGGTCCATTTTATATTAGACGTCTTGTAGACCATTCTCCGCCTCGGGTAGCACGCGAAACCAGCGACCCGAAGGTCTGGACTTCACGCGTGTTTTGATGCTTCGAAGTTCTACTGCGGCTGCGCTGGCTGGCTCGGCACGTGTGCACTGGTGGACTGCGCCGAATGGAATGAACTCTGAAACTGCCCGCAATTCCCGCTCGCGAGTATTTATATCTCACGAATGAGTCATTCTAGAAACGTCCAGACCTTACTCGAAGCTCCCGACAAAGGCATGACGCATCGCCGTATTAGTCACTAGGTCGCTGACGTCACCCGTTTGCAGCTGGCTCCAAGGTTGCTTCTCGAATATTCACGCGTCTGCACCGGTCTAAGTTCGTTACAATATCAACTAATGAAAAACGGTAAAAATGCATAGTTACGCTTGTACTAACTTTTGATAATGTGCATAGCAACGGTGATAATCATATACATTCTTGACTAATAACTGATAGTCAAATATTTTCATAAACATCGCGTTATCTGCTGACAGTACAATCGTCATAGCAACCACACTAACTCCACTTTAATATTTATAAATACTGTTCAAACATTGTTTATTGACTCGTGATATAATCTAGCTGAATGCAATTCGTGTCTTCTTGATTATCAAATTATTTCTGTTTCCACTCGATATATTGCTGTTCTTTCTTTTGCAGCACTTCCATCCGTGTTTTGTATCCATCCATAATTTATTCCTCCCGAGTATCTTAACAACCTTCTTTGTTCAGATTTCCTTATCTTGATAATTTCTCTTTTAACTAATTAATTTATCTCATAATACTCTATTTTTCTGTTTTTTCATTTCTTCTTTCCTTCTAATTAATAAAGATGCTACAATTGTTATGCATAAACCAGAAAAGATAATAAGAGAAGTTTGTCACTCAGGGAAAGCTACAGAAAATTAACCGCCATTTTATGTACTGCGCAATAAATTGCTTCAAAAAGACGCAAACTGTACACACTGTAAACAAATATTGGTAAGGAAGTCCAAGAACAGTTGCAACTAGAATGCAAAGAAATCAAGGTGAAATTTTTACAGTAGAAAGTCTTGCCTACAAACATTCCAAATATTTGTGTCCCCCCTCACAGAAAGCAATTACAGGGGGTTGAAATTAACGTTTAAAATGCGAAGAGTATAACTGACTATATAACATACACACCGGAATCAAGACAAAGTGAGGTATAACGCAAGGGGATAGCATAAGCCCGCTCCTGTTTACAGTACTAATGAACAGAATAATGAAAAGCATAAAAGAAAAAATGAGGGAACTAAACTAATTGGATTAAAAACCTAGAACCAATGAAAGTGAATAGTTTAATGTACGCAGACGATATAGTGATAGTAGCTGACACAGATAATAAAATGCAGAAACTAGTAAATCTATGGGTAGAAGAAATAGAGGAAATAAAAATGGAGGTAAACATAACAAAACCAAAACAATAATAGTAAGCCAAAAGCAAGGGAAAGATCAAAATAGAGAAAGAAAATGTAAAGGGATCAGTCTGGAAAGAATTAAAACATTTGTATATCTGGGAACCATAATTACAGAGGATGGAAAAATAGGAGCAGAACAGAACAATACTAGGTAAAAAGGAGATAAACAAAAATGTGAAACTAATGGTACATAACACCGTTACAATATCGACACTCCTATATGCCAGCGACAACTGGACACTTCAAGTAAAACACGTGAGCATAATAACAGTCATAGAGCCATTTAAGAAAGATAGCAGATAAGACAAAATTTGATAGAATAAGAAATGAGGAAATTACAGAAATATTAGAGCACGAATCAATAATCAAGAAGATTGAAATGAGAAATTAAACTGGTATGGTCATATATTACGGATGAACCCGAAGAGAACATGTAGAAAAGTATTAGGAGCAGGAAGAGTAAAAAAAAAAGGGAAGACCAAGGAAGACGTGGATAGAACAAATCACTAAATTAGGGAAGGCAAGAGGAAAAGCGCTAAACGAATTCATGATCTTAACAAGACAGAAATAAATGGAAGAAATGGGCTCAAGAGGACATGGACTCCTAAATCCGATGGCGGAAGGCAAAAGAAAGAGAGAAGAAGAAAATCCTAGTGTTTCACCCGTCTAGCCGAACAGGGTTTGCACGGGAATTTTTTTAAATTTCAGCCCAAAAACCAACTTGAATATTTACTCTATTTTAAGTTTAAAAATAGTGATTTGCTCAGTGTTCACTTTAAGGTTTTTTACAGATTAATTTCCCTTAGGTTAGGTTAGGTTGGATAAGGTTAGGTTAAGTAAGGTAATGTTAAAAGCTATGCAACATGTAACTGCAGCATGTCATAATATGTGGTTAATAGTATATTACATACCGAGGTGGAATGAAACTTTTCACCGTGGTATGTATACTATTTTATTCGCAACCACTTTATTCAAACAATAATTGGAAAAATTATTATATTATGACACATGTTGTGACGCGCATGAATGGATCAACGAGATTCCCAGTGTCCGTACCTACTTAGGGGTCGGGAATGAATCGCGCATGAATGGATCAACGAGATTTCCATTGTCCCTACCTACACAGCGGTCGGGAATGGATTCATTTCCAACCGGCAATCACTTTTCCGACAGGTTGGAAAGTTACAAGTTGGGAATAGCTCATTTTCCAACTTTTTAAAAGTCAGTACTGATCTTA
Source organism: Agriotes lineatus (assembly GCA_940337035.1). NCBI lineage: Eukaryota > Metazoa > Arthropoda > Insecta > Coleoptera > Elateridae > Agriotes > Agriotes lineatus. The sequence continues at coordinate 141,814,098 of OW679196.1, read as the reverse complement.
TTACATATATGGTTGCGAATAAAAATGATTACGCTCGGTTGAGAGTGATACAAACGTAGATAACGCAAATAACGAGAGACGTTCCATTCGAACCCCAAAATATTCAAATCCAGTTTTGGAACATTCCACTTTAAAAATTTCAGCGTGATCAAGCATCATCGTTATGCAATATTTTCTTCCAAAGCGTAATGGCCGGAGAAATAAATGTGAGTTGCAAATCTATGTCACGATTGATATGTGAAGATATGGTATGACAACATGCATACCACATCTTTATCAATCAATCCTATTTAACGATGGCAAAATGGCACAATACATGCTATTGGCTCCACAGATGCTACTAATGGTTTAGTGAGAATAACAAAACTTTATTTTTGCATGCAAGGACTTAAAACCAATCCTAAACTATGCCACAACGTCTCTCAGAATGTTGTTTTTGCCACTTAATCAGACTTTATTTAAGAACAACTCCAGCAGGATTCCACACCAGCACATGGAGCAAGTAGTACCCAGTCATGCCTTTCGGACAACGTTCCTGAGGAGTCCTGCTATCAATCCTTCGGACATAGCAAACAATCTATCCTGTTAGTGCAAAGCTTGATAGGTGTACATAGATTTAATTCTTCCTCCCAAATCCCACCCGAGTGGTGTGATTCCCCTATCTCACAATCAAGTCTCCTACTATATGTTCTACTCCTTGCTTTATGTAATGCAATCTTTACTTCTATGTAGAATTTATTGGTCTGTTTCTTTTCTTCTGCCATAAGTAAGACAATCTTATCCGAGTGTTTATAAAATTATTGTAAGTATAGACTCCTTTAACTTTGGGTTAGCCAAAAAACCACTCCTGCTTGACTTTCATATTTTCTTGTGTACTATAGAACATGTTCCAACTTTCCTTGTAACCTGACTCTGATCTACTTTTACTAGATGGTTTGTCAACCTTTGTTCGGCGTCGCCGCATTTTCACGCATGCGGGCAGTAATCAAAAAATTTGGTCGAATTTGACATTCTCTGTACTAGAGAGAAGTGTCCCGCCTCATCTTCCGACAGACACAACAGGTGGCGCTTAACAATTACCCAGATTTGTACAGGTGTCACAGTAAGTCACGAATTCTTACAGCTAATAACCCACCCCTCCACCGCTGAGCTGACTGGAGCTTTGTTCTTCTTCGTCATAACATCTTGACAGATATGTTGTGACCCTTCAATAAGTTTCACAGTTATTAACAGCTCTTCTTATTGCGTCCTGCCATCTCTGCCGATTGGTGAGCACATGAGCAGCTTCCGTTAAATCTGCGGCGAGTAAATCTTTAGTGAAATCTACCCAGCGTTTTGGTCAGCGTCCGAGTCGTCTTTTCCTCTCAGGCTTATCCTGCACCACAAAATTTTCCATGTGTTCACTTCAGTGGATATGTTCGCGTTTTATTGCGAGAGTTAAAATCTGCTTTCATCCATAATATCGTTGCTTCTTGCTATTTGTAATTTTTTTGCGGAAACTTCTTCTATATTGTTGTCTATACTCCCGCTCTATTCTATTTTGATACTCTTCTACACTCGTTCCTGTTTTCTTCTGTAGCGAGCTTCCTTGCACTGGTCAACATACCATCCAGCTTTGGTCGTCTTTCTCCTAGTACTTGTTCTTGCTGCTGCATGCAAGTCTTCTGTTTTTTACCAACTGTTGTTTATGTGTAATTGTCCTTGGTCTCCTTAATTTACAAGTTCTGTTATTCTTTGTCTATATTTGTTTTCGTTCTCTTTGTATCTGAGAGTCTCAATGATGTACTGTCTTCTTTCGCTCTGATCTTCATTAAGTTTTGTTTTCCTTCTTATTCTTTGCCTATACTTTGTCCTTACCATAAAATGGTCTGAATTATAATTTGCCCCTCAACAACTTCCGACATTAATATGTGAAACGTACGACTTATCAATGCGCATGTGGTCGATTTGATTTCGCGTATATACATCAGGCGATATCCAGGTTTCCTTGTGTGGAAAACGTGTGTTAGCTACTATCATATTTTTTCCTGCGGCAAAATTTATGAGCTTTTTCCTATTGAGAAGTGTCCCAGATCATCTTCCGACAGACACAATAGGTGGCGCCTAACAATTAACCAGATTTATCCAGGTGTCTTTAAGGAACAATCTGTTTTTGACCATATCGTAATGCCAAAAAATTTCAGTTTTAAAATCTTCAACTCTATATTATTCTCTGTTTATAAGCAACCTCTTCTCGTTTCATTTATGTAGCCGACCATTTTTTCACTTCTTATTCATTTAAAGTGCAATTTTCGTTCAACAAGCACTTTTTTAATTTTACATTTGTAAATCATTTCAAAATTAATTATGATTTTTCAGTGCAATCTGCGTGATTGCAGAAGACCCTAAAAATGTAGCTTGTATAAATGAATGTTTGTTAGCACACCTAATATCACTCGATTTGTACATATTGTAATGATGCCCTTAACCAATATAAGGCTTTAATAAATTTATAAAATTAAATAGTTTTAATCATAAATTTCCGTGTCAATCTCAGGGCTAATGAAAATGATGTAATGATTATTAGTTAAATAAAGGGTTTATTTGCAATTAATTGAATTAAAGCTCCAGTCTAGCATGAATAAAACTCTGATCACAGGGGTAGGTTCAACAACTTGTATCTCAAATACTTTCGTGTATGACAAATCCACTAGTATGGCAGACGCTTGAATTCGTATTTGACAGCTTTAACCTCAAATTGACTGCAAGCACAAAGCTGATCTGCACGTACAAAAACTTTGCGTAATTTAAATTCAAAAACCACAATGGCAAAATCATATCAGGTAAATATTACGCAAATTATGTGACGTAATTTCCGGCTAACCTGGTTTTGTTTCGGTGACGCACATCGACGTTCTGATCTGCTTTTGTTCCATTTCCGGCAAACGGTCGAAATCTTTGGTCCAAATCGCAAAATGGAAGGACGCCACGTCGATTAAAAATCTCTGGAAAGCTTCTGGAAAATGTGGCCTGGTGCTACACCTCGTTAGAGAGTCTAATCTTGAAATCTTTCATCAGCTTTCTTTTCCAGATTCCCTAATTCTTGTCCTATCCTTTCCTGGTATCTGTGTAAATTATCCTGAGCTTTTGCTTTCAACTTCTTTTATCCTGCTATCGATTTCCTCGTCCTTCCTTGTGAGTCTCTCGTTTACAATTTGCACCAATTCTTCTTGTAGCTCTTGCCTTATTTCATTCTTAGTTGTCTTATTATTCTTCTAGTTTTTGCTGAAAATTCCCAATTTCAACTTGTAATTCCTTCCTGCTGTTCAACTGCAATCTGTCAAATTCCTCTTTCAGCCTCACAATTCAAATCTCCGTGTGCTCTCAAAGTTTTTCTGCATCGTTGTGAACAACTTCTTGTAGGCTATTTTGTAAATCCTTCTGCAATCTAGTTTCTCTGTCTTCTGCATCCTTGCGAATTACCTCCCGTAACCCGCTCTCTCGCTCTTCTGCATTGATTCTCAACCTGTTTTCTCTTTATTCCGCTTCGTTACGCATCTGAAGCATGATCTCTAATATTTGGCTTAAATCTGCCCCTTCTTTTGATGTTTGGTCTTCTTGTTCCTCGGCCTGATCTCCCTGATGCTGCTCTTCTGCTTGCACTTTGGCTATTGTGATTATTTCTTCTGTTTGCGCTCCTTCCTTTCTCTCTTCGGTTTTCTTGTTCCTTCTAGTACGTTTATCGGCAATTTTGATTTATTGTTGTTTAAAATTTGTTCTAATCAGAGCGCTTGTATCGTTTGGCAATAAAGACCCACACACAAATAATCGCTTTTAGAAATTATTACCCCACAAATATTATGTAAATAGGCTAGCGTCGGTTACTGACTTTGTTTGTTAATTACTCGTTTAATTAATTAAGAAATCGCCTTTGCACCCCACGTTGTCGGCGTCAAATTCTTGCTGGCCGTTACCTCCAAGTAGTTGAAAAGGGGCTCCAAAGTTAATTGCACTTAGGCAAATCTTCCCTCTTCACTGGGAAGTCTTATCACTAATTGCTCTTTGCAATCTTTACTTCCTCTTACTGCTTTGCACCGTTTCTTTACCCTTCAGTTGTCTTGTCATGTGCTGGTGATACAATTTTTAATCATAATGATCATATAATTTTCGTACTTCAGAAACCATCTTTGTATTATATTAAAATTCATATCATTGTATTGATTTCACAAAACTCAAATCTGTCAGCTACATAAATTAAGCTGCGTTTGCCATTCCGAACATCAATTATTAATCAAACGCTGAACGTAACCCTTTTGAATCCTGTCCTATCTAATGCTAACCTTTCTCACTCCAATTATAATTACTGCTACTCATCTCACGTACATTTATTTGTGTAAAATACTATCTTGCAATAAATAAAACATTAATTCTGTGCTTATTTTGAAATATTCTTTCATTTTTGTGTTAGTTAGGCAATCAGAATTGCTATGGGCAGTAAACCATTACAATATATTTCTAGCCTGACCAAAGTTTTCATTCTACATTAAATACGATGTTTTAACTGTTCTTCAATAGAGAATCATAACAGAAACAATACAACTGTGCAACATTTTATAGTTTTATTATGAATAAATTAATGAAAATATTTTTTTAACTTTAATCTAAAAAATAGTTGAGTTAAGATTCAAAATCTCAAGTTAAAACTTTATTTCATTTAAATATTGTTAGCAAGTCATAGGGTTCGACTTCAAGATTGATTCTACGTGATATATGTGTCTATTTATCAAGAATTAACCTCAAGCGGATATCAATTTTACATACTTTTTTATGTGGCACAAATTTTTGCAATAAATTTTGACAATTTGAAAAACAACATTTGAACTTACTGCGCTCAGAATTAACAAAAACATAACTAGCGTCAACTTACCAGCAATTGGGGTCTTCCCAAAGCAGTCAGCTTAATTGCAGTAATACCTGTGCCGTACGTGGCGCCTGAAACGAGAATAAACACAATGATATTTGCACCGCTTTACCAAAGTAATATTTACTATAGAACTGTGCAACTAAGTAAAGTCCTAAGTCCACCACTGATGTTCACTTTGAAAACAGTCGTGTTTCAGGACTGAAAATGCACAGGATTATCCGATACGTTCTTAGCTCAGCTCACGTTCACCGCTTTACGCTTCCTTCTTGTGGGATTCGAACGCACCGCATTCCTGACGGGCGCCCCTTCATCGAGGGCCTCCATCTTCAGACGCAGCTATAATACATCAACGCTTTTCTGGGGCAGTATTAGTACCAACTACTACGCTACAATGAGGAGGTACGGTCACCATCTACACGAATACTCGATTAGGTTATAGTGGTATTTAGACTTAGGACTTTTTTAGGCAAGCTAGTAACAAAATTAAAGTATCTACAATAAAAATAGGAGGAAATCTGCGATGCAGCAAGGTAAGGCCACCACCATTGTCCCATAAGTCTGTACAGACAAAAAAAGCAAAAAAATATGCTCCAACAATTAGCACTCAGTTCGAGAAGATAAGTGTCACATTAACAAACCAAAACAAGGACATCATTATTGCTAACTTGATTAATGGGTGCGCTCCGCTCCCACTTGGAGCGTTACAAATTTCAAATTTTATTGCACTCGTTTTTAAGAGTGCCAAATAAGTAGAGATCGACTGATATGCCGATGTCGACATACCCATATATATTGTTTTGTGTTTTATTTAACCTCTGGTTGGCCATGACCCTTCGACAGTTTTCTCAGTGTAAACCTGGCTTTTAAAACTTTATATTTTGAGGTTATATAACTGACACTTACGATATAATTTCCGCAACATTTGATGTGAATTTTTTGCTGCTTTATATTGATGGTCTTAATATTACTTTCAGCTTATGTTACTAAAATTTCCATTTTGATCAGTTAATAATAATAATTACTTGAAAACTATAAAAAAGTCACTTATACAGACAAAATATCATGGCCAATGAGTGGTTAACTAAAATGTGAATGGATGATAGTGAAAATGCTGTTTTACTAGCGACAAAAATAAAACTAGTTGTAATTTACAGTCTTCACTGGGCCGAAATTAGTGACAATTCTAGCAGAACAACATTCCTGACGGGTTTTATGGAATATTTTAAAGAATTTTGCTGGAAAGTGAATACACAAAACTTTTGGTAACGTAGCACTGTTAACACGTGATTAAATCCGTAAACATAAACACCAGAAGGTGAGGTGAGAGTAATTTTCTCATCTTATATTGAAGACTGAAAACATTGGTAACCAACAGATCGCAATAAGA
>OW679196.1:141792260-141807708 GCA_940337035.1 Agriotes lineatus | reverse complement strand
AAATAAAAACGTCAGTACTGTTGGTGACGCTGTCTTATGTCAAATTCGAGGTTAGGTTTTGCGTCAGTTCGTGTGAGTCTGACAAAAAACCTAACCGGCTAACCTGGCATTTGACATCGACTGACAGTGCCAGCAACAATATACTTCAGTTTTTTACAAGGTTCACATGACAGCCATGCGCTGCCAACTATTGGAAGTTTGAAATAGATACAAATGCAGTAAATTTTATTAATTAGCAAAAATGTGTTGCAAAAAATTATGTATGAAACTCGTTGTAAAGCGTTTTTTACTTGTGAGTTTACAACACTAGATTCGCTTGTGTGTGTAAATTTTCCACTTGTAAAAAAAAAGACATGCTTTATAAATTTGTTGCATAGAATACTATTCTAGCAGACATCTTTAGGATAAAGCAAAAAAATACACCGTTACGTCCATGGTTGCCGAGATATAAAGCAGTTTTTTATGTCTGCAAATGTGAAGTTCGAAGTGACAGGCGAGGCGCGAAGCTCGGAAAATAAATACAATAATAGATTAATGTAGATAGTTCTTTCACTAAAATTTTCTTCGTTCTTTTCTACATATTTCATACGTTGGAAGTACGCATTTATCTGCAATAGTTTTCAAAATACCTCGATGCTGAAATTTATACCGAGCTTACTCCTGGTAAGCTCTGTTTGAACAATTTCTGTAGCATTTGTCAAAAACAATTTCTTGATTAAGTTGATATCATCTGAATCTAGAAAGAGTAAGCTTTCCACTAGTTTAAAAATCATTGAGAAATATTCAAAGCTATGATTGTGAACGCGATGTACGCATAAAATGAACCAATTTTCAGTAATAAAAAAATCGTCTTGTCTAACGTTTTCCACTGTCTCGGGTGTTTAACACGTTTCAGAAGTTTTTGGTCTACTCTCTTGTCTCAGGTGAATGAACTCCTGGTTAGTCCTAAAAAAAACTTATTTTTGTACATATTTTTCACGTTCACTCGTGTCTACCCCGGGGTTTGAACCCGGTACCACTGATCGCTTGTGATTACAAGCCTGTCACTCTTACTACTAGGTCACCAGCGCGGCCATATTCAGAGAACATATTTTTTCTGGATTTTGCAATCGCAAAAAGAATGGAGCCATCCAAATTTAGATCCACAAGGTGATTCCGGTTAGTGTAATTTGTTTTTAATATCTTAGAATGCACACCCCATCATTTCAGAAGCGTCTTTTGAGAGGCCAGATTTTCGACTATATATTAGTGGCAGACAAGACACGCAAGTTTATAAGAAACGTTAAACATGTCGGAAAGGAACATGTATAGCTTTCATTTCACAACAATGGGCGAAACACTATCAAGTCCTCGTAACAGAAGTACGATCAAAATATTTGGATAATTTTGATGCTATACCAACCGTAAGGATTCAAGAAGAAAGAATAAAGGTAGAAGAGGACACGGTTGTTAAAGCTATAATAAAATTTTAAAATGTAAAATCTTGTAGACCTGAATAAATTTATGTAAAGCTGCTAAAATGTAGAACTAAGAAGCTACTTATGATGCCGACATAAGTATTCAACCAATGTATAAATGGACCAAATATTCCAGACGAATGGAAAGTGACACATATTTCCTCTATTCATAAAAAAGGTGAGCCACAATTATTTATTATAAGTTTTGTTTTGTGACAAGCTCTATGAATCGTTTATACGGACGAATACTGAGAGAAAAGATTACGGCTATGAAGAACAGTGCAGGTTCAGAGCAGGCAGGTTCTGTACGGACAATATTTTCTGTATGAAAATAAAAATATAACGCAACATCTAGAATAAAGATAGAAAAACAACTCTCAAAACCATTCCCTGCCAGCAATATATTACGACAAGGTTGCTGCATCTCCTCCACCCTATTAAAAAAGCATTAGAGCAATGGAAACGAAAATGCTCAGGAATGGGGACGCAATTAGAGAATACAACAGTATATACATTACAATTCGCCGACGATTAGGCGGTATTAGCTGGAGGCAAAGATGACGACGTTCAAGTTAAAAATACAATGAATGAGGTCTTGCAATAAATTTACAAAAAAAAAACAAGATACTTATGTGTTGGAGCAGATGTCGGTAATTTAAATTAGAGGGATTAGACGTAAAGAGTTATGTGATAAATATAAGTATCTAGGAAGAACATTTAATAACACTGGGACAGATGAAAAAAATATCAGATCAAGAATAACACTAGGACGAAAGGAAATAGCGTGTCTAAATGGGATTTTATGGAGTAAACAGATAACGAGAAGAAAAAACATATACGATACAATGATAAAAATCTGTAAATGGGTTTACACCGAACTTCCCCAGCGCGAATTAGATCAATTTGCATATTAAAAAATATATATCCCGCTGGAGTTTGAACCTGCCGCATCTGCATAGCGATCGTAACCGCATCTGCGTAGCGAACGTAACTGTATCGATAAGTCGAACTCCGCCATCGAGCCTAATTGAAATGAGTGCGGTGCGCGCCTCTATTTAAGGAAACGGTCTTATTGTGAAACGTTTCGACTCTTTTGTGACATTATCCTGTATCTGTTGAGTTCTATTTTTAGCAAGTGTAAAGCCTGATCTATGTGAAAATTATTACTTCTTTCTATTTCACAATTAACGCAAAAATAAACAACATTATAGTTTTTTAAGGCGCCCATCCTATATATATATATATATATATATTGATGCCTGTTAAGTTGTCACTTCCATTATTTAAACAGGGCGACCTAGCTTCCACATGAAGGAGGCGTACTAGAAGCCATTTAAAACTATATATAGGTAGAGGGGAAGATGTATTATCCGATTGTCTTTAGAGGGGAAGCAATTTTTCAAATTTTTAGTTTCATATATACCATGACCATGTCGGTCACGTAGTCACTTCTATGATGACGTAGTATATATAGATACCAAAGCATTGTAGTCACGTCCAACAGTGTTGCCTAGTTCAATGCTCGTTTAAAGTATCACGTTTCAATAGCTTATCAGCTAAACGATTTGAGGCGGCAGAAGCTGTGTGACTTAATTATTATGTCAATACAATAGTTATTTGTGCAATAAATTGCAAAATGTGAGGGTTTTTTTATTGTTTCTAATAAGGACAGTTAAGCAGTCGACATTTCAATACAAAATTGCAAACACTGTTTTTTTTTTAATAATTTATTATTAATTAATTAATTATTAATTTTCTATTTCCAAAACCGTTCATCCATCATGCTTTTACGTCTCCAAAGTTTAGAATCGAGCGCTGGTGCTGTAATGCAACCAAGTTAAAGATTTCTGCTCATTTTTGATCCCAGCTTTTCAAAGACCGATTCCTGATGCTCGTTTTCCGATCTGGACCGGCAAAACGTTACTTTCTAGCGAAAAAATTCTCTAGAAGGCACATATTTTCTGATCGGTCGTAAAAAATATTATTATTAATTCATTACCAGCTTCATGGAAATCTGAAAGTAATTAATTTAATTTTTATTTTAAAATGATAACTTTACGATAGTACCGTTCTTTTATTCATTGAAAGACGAGCCTAAAAAATTAAGATGAATTTTCTGTTTTTAGGAAAACATGTCATTTTTGACATACAGTGACGTTGTTCGGTATTTATATTCTTAATGATGGTGAAATCTAAAATGTATAGGTTAAATTCAATAGGTATTAAAACTAGACACAATTAAACCATTATACCACGGTTTCAGAGGCTTTCACGGCCATTGTCATTAAGTAACAAACGACTTCCGGGATTAAACCGTATCATTATTGAGGTCGAAGAACTCAACGATTCGTCCATTTTGGTAAGGGGTTTCATTAGGACTCAATGCAAAAGAGCACGGTAACTGAATGTGTAAACCACGCCAAAGGCGAACTCTTTTACAAGGGGAGGGATAGAAGAGCACGGCAACTGAACGTGTAAACCATGCCAGAGACGAGACTCTTCTAACGATCGGAAGAAGAAAAGCGAAAATTTATAGGCAAGTGCCGTCGCGGTTTAGTGGTGGTGGGCGGGGCTTAAGAATTAGCGCTTTCCAGATAAAAGGAAGTGGAAAACCTTCGTCCCGATTGAGAATGTTAGGGTGTTTATACGAGGGCTGCTGCAATAATTTCGGGAAAGTACTAGAACAACACAAAAGAGTTCAACGAAATATGTTTTATTGTTTTTCAAAATATTCTCCTTTACAATTAATACATTTTTGCATGCGTTGAAACCAATTCTCAAAACATTTTTTTTCCATTCTGAACGAGATATAGCTAAAACATGGCATTTATATGCTTCAACTGCTTCTTGGGATGACAGAAACCGCTTACCACGCATTTTATTCTTCACCAGAGGGAATAGGAAAAATTCATTCGGTGATAAATCCGTACTATAAGGACAGTGGGACATTAATTCAATGTTTTGACGCTTCAAAAAATCGATTGTTGGAGCTGCCGTGTGGGAGCTTGCATTATCGTGATGCAAAATGATACGCTTGCTCGCATTGTTTCTCCTTGCTTCAGCTATAACTTCCAGTAAGCAAATGGTAGTATACCACTCAGAATTGACCGTTCTTCTATCTTCTAAGCGCACAATTGAGACATGTCTAGTAAAGCCAAAAAATGAGGCGATCATTTTTTTTTAAACACTTCGAGATCGAACAACCTTTGTTGGTTTTGGTTCACTTTGGAATACCCACACCGCCGATTGACATGTAGTATCAGGCTCATATGAGTAAATCCAGGTTTCATCGCTTGTGATGATGTCGTAAACCAGATTTGATGATCCTGCACTGAATTTTTTGAGCATGTCCTTGCACCATTTTACGCGGTTCTGTTTTTCAACATCAGTTAAATTGTGAGGGATCCACCTGGAAGCTAGTTTCCTGACACCCAAATGTTCCACCCTAAATTAAACCACATTCGGAAAGCTGTTAGGGACAACAGTTAGTGTGCTAGGGATATACAGTCTGCCATCAATCGCCATCTTCATCCACAGTCACCCAAACCTCAAAAACCGATCCTCCTGCAGAAATAGTCTTTCTTCCCTATATCCACCAAGTCACCGATCGTGTAGGAAAGTTTCTTCGAAAACAAATCATCAAAACAGTATTCAAACCCCCGTGAAAAATCTCACAGGTTATTCCTTCACCTAAAGACGAATTAAACACTATGGCCCGGTTGCAGAAAGCAATGTTAAGTCTGGTGTTAGCTAACATCGCGTCAAAGTGAACAAAAACGCATCAAATTTTGTTTACTAATGTATTAGTTACCATAAACATTTGAGATTTGAATCGTTTTTGTTCACTTTGACGTCGCGTTAGCTAACACCATACTTAACGTTGCTTTCTGCAACCGGCCCTATGTCATCTAAAGACGTTTATAGAGTCCCTTGCTCTTGTAATGCTGTATACAATGGTGAAAAAGGACGTTCAGTAAAAACTCATATCTCTGAGCACCAGCGCTGTTTCAAGTCGTGTCTCGTTTCATCATCAGCCATAACCGAACACCAACGCGCTACTGGCCATAAAATACTTTTTGATTAAACTTCCATTATTTGCAAATCCCCATTATTTTTACTTCCTTTTACTATAAAAGAAGTATTGGATTCACCCCAAAAATTCGAAATTGAGTTTTCAACGGATCTTCACGTTTTAGAGTCCCCTGATCCCAAAAAACATATTTTTTTTCATTGGTCTGTCTGTGTGTGTGTCTGTCTGTGTGTCTGTGAACAGAATATCTCAAAAACGAAAAGAGGTATGGCGTTGAAACTTCATATATAAGTTTTGTGTACTATGTAGATGAGACAGTAAGCTTTTGAAGAAAATCGCATTACCGGAAGTAGGTGTTTACTCTTGTGTTTTTTCAGTTTTTTTCAATTTTTTCAATAACGGCTCTAACGATTTTTTTTAAACTTTACATTTTTCCTACATTTTTAATGTGTATTGATGTGAGATAGGTGATTTTTCAGTTGAATACTTCTAAAGTGAGTTTCTTTTGTTTTTTTTCTATTTTTTTTATTAACTTCTATTTTAAATAAAACACCCGGTATATTATTACATTTTTGAATTCACCTTAAAATTCTAGAGAAAATTTGTCTCTTCAACTAACACTCGATTTTGTACCGTTTTTGTAGAATTTGTAATTTTTGAAAATTGTTAACAAATGGTTAAAAATTAAAAATGAAATTTTTGACTAATTATAAGATCACTGTAAAAGGAAGTTGTGTGAGTGTATCACACCAGATTTTTTAGAGAAAGATTCACAAAGCCATTGAGATTTACAAACACCCTAACAATCTCAAGCGGGACGAAGGATCTCCCCTTCCTTCTATGTGGTAAGTGCTAATTCCTAAGCCCCGCCCACCGCCACTAAACCGCGACGGCACTTGCTTATAAATTTTCGCCTTTCTCCTTCCGATCGTTAGAAGAGTTTCGCCTCGGGCGTGGTTTTCACATTGAGTTACCGTGCTCTTTTGCATTTCCTCCTGATGAAGCCCCTTACGAAAATGGGAGAAACGTTGAGTTCTTCGATCTCAATAATGACACGGTCCAATCCCGGAAGTCGTTTGTTACTTAATTATACCATTTTGTTCTGTGTTTACCGTAATAATTGGTTCTTGTGCGTAAAACCCAGGAGCTTTATTTTCCTCAACATTATTTTCATTATCTGAAAAAACAATTAAAAATATCAAAAATTACCATAATTACTGCCAAATTGCTTCTTGCGTTTCAATTTCAATTTCAATGTTCTTCAAATCTCTCTTCTTCGGTGTACACTAAATTGGGGTCAAACTTTATTTTTTCTAGAGACTTTCTCTTGTACTCTATTGGTACCGTACCTTTCACAATCATTAGAATTTTAGAAATTTTGGCGGTTTAATAAATATCAACAGGTAACCTGAAAATAAGAGGTATTATATGCGTATAACTGAATCAACATTATTGAAGCTAGAAAAAGGTGTATTTTAAGTAAGTACTTTTTGTAAATTAATTTGTTTTCGCTTACTGCGTAAAACCCTTAGTGGATCCTTTGGGTGTCACCCAGGAGGTTCACAAATTGTTTAGCTTCATTTGGTTTAAGATTTAGAATTTCAGTTATTGTAGCTATTTGATTCCTCAATTTGTTGCTGGAAATTGATTCTGAATTTTCTAATTTAACTTTGGTCGATAATTCACGAATTGCCACATTTGATGGTACTGTCGGGAATAGCAAATACGTATTCATTTTTTTTTCTACAATGTACTTGTCCCGGTGTTCTACCAATACATTAATCATAATATTCTCAAGCTCTTCAGGTATTAAACTGAACACAGCCTTAGATCCTTTTACTACAGCTTAATGGTAGAATAAATTAACACTCATTCCAAGCTTACCTGGGTTTAGTACCATTTCCACCAACATTCTTCCACTATTCGCCATCAGCACGTTAATTTCACACTAGTACATTTGTTAACAACGTTGCCAAATTTCGGACGTTGCAACGTATTGCACATGTAGCGGAAGTCACTAAGACTCTGTGGTGAAATCGATGGTGGCGCCAGCGGCATATACCTGAACTAAGTGACAAACTGAAAAGGGACATTCATAGCGTAGTCACTTCCCCACATTTTTTCGGATTTGAGGCCCGTGCGACCTCTATGGCCTAAATATGCTAAAAACAAGGGCAAACGCAGTGACTTCCGAAATCGGAAGTGACACCGTAATTTTGGAAGTTAGAACGAATATTGTGTACCTATTTCGGAAGTCACTTGATACACTTCATAAATATATATATATATATATATATATATATATATACGTATGAAGTCGACTATGTCACTTCCAAAATAGATTAATTTGCATCGGAGTCACTTCATATATAACGCTATGACTTCCGATTTTGGAAGTCACTTCGTTCACCCATGTGTTTCGTGTTTTTTGGAAAGTATAAGTGGTTAGGTGCCTCAATACGAAAATTGTTGTGGAAGTGATTTCGATACATCCACATCTCCAAAAAAGTTTTTTAGTTCCACTATATATCGCTGGCGCTAGCGTCGCATGCAGCTTGATATACACAGAAAAGCAGCAACCGGATCAAGTGACTTCCGATATACCTACTACACGTTCTGACTTCCTTTTATCGGCAACATTGCATTCGTCATTACTTTGAACTTTGCAATTAGTTTCTGTACTACTAACCGTGGTGCACGTCGTTGTCCGTGTTTGTATTGAATTTCGTTTGTTTTGATTCTGCATCTGATTTGCGCCTATTATTTGAGCAGTTGCATATTTCCGGGGATTTCCTATTGGCAGCGGGTTAACCTCCGCTACAGTTTTGTTCAGTTGTAATAGTGATCTTTCAATGTGAAGGTGGTTACTCTGAGTTTCATCAAAGATGACTTCAAGAGGCCGTTAATTAGTGGCCATGGCAAGAATAGAAGGTAGGAAAATCAACATTTAACCCTGCTGTTCAGTACGAATTCGCTGTACAGTTATACTGTTGGGGCCAATACGACCCAATTCGTTGTATAATTAATAAGAAGAGAACTAAATAGTAAATGTTGTAAATTACTTTGCATTTAATAAGTAATGTTAGTATACTCAAAAAAAAGTCATGATTTGCAGCTCTGTGAAACACGTTTTAGTAAATTCACGCGCATTTGTTTTGACTGACTATCAGAGTTCCGTGAATGCAGTATAGCAAATTGAAGTCAGGTGTGAAAAAGTGTTAACAAGTAGCTACAAAGTCGAGTGTTAGTAAGAACGCTGAAAGAATTACAATCTGCAATAAATGACCTATTTATTGATATTTCGGACAATCCAACTACCAATCAGTTGAAAATTTTAAATATAGGGTCGCCTTGACCTCAACAGTATATATGTAACAATTACAAATTTAACCGAATTTAAAAAAAATTTCTTTAAATTAATTGAAGCTTTCAGAGCCCCTAGCAACATTACATAAATGTAAAGGTCAATGTTTATCTGCAAATAAATGTAGGGCAATGTGTTGTACAATTGCGAGAACAAATGGAAACACTAATTTTTATATTTTGTCATTTAATTTTTTGTAATAATTGTCATTGTACCATTTTGTTAAGTCAGTATGACATGGAAAACATAATTACAATATTGCAAATCAATAAAAAACGAGTACAAGATTAGCCTTTGTGTTTCTATTCTCTTGTCTGCAATTGTACCTCTAAACATTCGCTACTAGCAGAATTTATAGTAGACCTCGTACTTGTGATAAATCTTGAAAAAAATAATCATTTTGTGCAGATAAATCGTTTAAAATTCAAACCGTAATAAAACTGAGGACTTTTACTTATCAAATCTTGAAAAAATGTTGGTTGTTTTTAAAAATTAGGTTTATAAGAAAACTGCATATTTGGATTGGTTTTTAGAAACATATAATGTTTAAAAATTAAAAACCCAATTTTTTCGAGCTACAACATGAATAGTTATTGTTTTCTTTAATATTAGGAGGTATTTTACTAATAATTTTCTAACATTTACCATTTTTCACAATTTCTGGCCGGCTGTTCTTAATGAGATGCAAAATTGTAAAACTACGAGAGTTTACATGCTCTTTTCCTGTTTAACATTTCCTACAACGTTAAACTACAGTAATCCGCTAAATCAAGAATTATTAAATCTAAATTTGAAAAATATAATATTGTTTGCAGCGGAAACAGTGTAAAACACAACAAAAGTTACCTTAGAGAGATTAGAAGAAAACGCTAAAAAATCCGTATTAAAAGAACACGTGCAAGTAGTCAGTAGATAAATAAAATGGCCTTTGTTGATGCTATGCTAATGTTGGCTTTATGTAGGATTGGATTGATAAGAACAATTTTAATGATATTCCTTTGGAAACTGATAAGGATGATTTACAAGAAAATAATGATATGTCTGTCGAACAATTTGTCAACGATATTAATGTTGTTGATACTTCCGGTGCAAATTACACGGAACTTGTTCCCATGAAAATTATTGAAATATACTCTGCTGTGAAGAAAAAAACTCTATTTTCAGAAGAACTTATTGAACCAGTATCCGAAAATCCCGAAGATGTGTACAGTTTCGTTAATAATGATTCTGAAACAAAAACTGATTACAACGAAATTTCTAAAGTATGTAATATCTCTGCAAATTGTGAATGTGACCGCATATTGCTATCAGAGTCTATAAACGAATCAATCCATGATCACAGTGACAAGGATTTCAATATTAATGACTATTCCGATTCACATAGTAGTAGTAGTAGTAGCAATGCTTTAGAAGATGCTGAATCGATCATCATAGAAATTGATAAAGATCTTATCAGTCAGTTGTCAGAGAAAATTAAAGTAAGTAGGTACAAATAATGGTTTTATGTATTATAAGTAATTAAAAAATTACTTAGCAATACTATTTTTACGACTATTAAATAATATACTCAAGTAATATTAATTATTATTTACAGGTGTTGTGTAACAACTCATTATTCAACAGTTTGTAACTAAGCCGAAAATAGAATTTTCATTACTTAACCATTTGATCATAAATCAGAAACGTGCATATAAAACATTAGACATTCAAGCAACGGAATCCCTGATTGCTGGATATTATTCTATATTTTGAAATGTCACAATTTTGCATAATATATGTGGAAATTGTAAAATTTCGAAAGCAGAAATTAAAATTTTTTATAACACTTTATTTTAAAGTGCCCTAACTACATAGGTTTTTGACGCATTGGAATTGTAATTTTTCATTCGATGCCCTATTCCATAGCCATATTTGTTGGATAAGTTCATTCGTCTATGTACCGATTCAACACTGTTTTAAAACACTTTTCCTATGTGATCACTTTGAAGAATGTTTCTTGTTTCTAATTTATGTTCACACTTGCTCAAAATATGAACGACAGTTAGCTGGGTATTGCATGTGACACATATGGGTGGAGGCTCTTTTTTGAGAATGTGTTCATGTGTAATTTTTGTGTCCTCTCGGTATGACTTCTTCTCTTCGTAATAGTTTTAATATGGGTATCCATTCTTCGGTTGTTTATTTTATTGTTCGAAGTTTGCTGTGTTTTGTTCCTTCCAAATCTTTATTCCATTTATGTCGTACTATTGCTCTTTAGTAGTTTTTAATGTCTGTCTCAGCGATCTTGCCGTAATCTATTTCTAACTTTTCAGTTGCTTGTGTTGTCATCTAGTCTAGAATTTTATTATTTTTTCTTCCCATATGTGATGGGATCCATATTAGTTTTATTGTCTGATTTTGGGCTGCTATATTTCTTACTATTTAATTGAGTTCTTACTGTAGAGCTTCATGGATTGTATTGCACTTTTGGAGTCTGTTAGTGTTAGAGTGTTTCAGATTTCCGGTTTAACGCATGTACAAGTGCTTCTTTTATTGCATAAAGTTCTGCCATACATACCGAGCTTGGGTCACTTAATTTAATGCCTTTCGAAAAGTTTGTATAACATGAAGGCACACTGCTGTTTATTTCTGATCCGTCTGTGTAAACCCATTCATAGTTATAATTTTGTTCGAAGATGTGATTCAGATGGACTTCATAGTATACATAGTTGGGCATTAGTTCATTAGGAAATTTTCTAAGTTATAGGTCACACTGTAAAAAGGATATCTTCCAAGGAGGAAAATGGTAATCGTATAGTTGTAAGAGTTGTAAGTCTATTTTTATTTGTTTTCTGATTCTTTTTGTACGTATTGAGTATGGTGGGGATCATTTAGGACTTGTTTTGATTTTATTTTGATATTTTGGATTGATTACTTCTGCATTGTTTAGGTGTTTGTCATTGGTAGTGACAGAGAGAACATACTTTATTAGGTTTTGTTGTCTTCTAAATGTTGGTGGGAGTTGCCCTGTTTCACAGTACATACTTACTTAGCAGAGGGCTTGTTCTATATACTCTGGTGATTTTTCTGAGTAAATTGTTTCGACACTTTTAACTATTGTTGGGTTTGTTAATTCCAATTTAAAAGTCGTAGAAAAAGTATAGCATTCTACGAGGAGTAATACCTAGCCATTACCCGGTTGAATGATTCATTTGCAAGTGTCGCAAACCTCATCCTCCTGAGTAATAGCAATAATTACTGCTTGTTGAATAGTATATTATTCACTCATCCTGTTTATACTTTTAGAAAAAACAAACGATTAATTAAAATCGTGCGAGGTAGATACTGCAAGGATGATATAGCCACAAAAAACTTTAATCGGCATTTACAAAGAAAGCATCGAGAAGAAAATGAAGAAGAGATCATGGAAACAGATAAAGCATCAAATTACAACAAAATAATAGAACCAACCGTCCTCAAGGAAAAGAATAAATATACGAATAAGAAAAAAACCCACGAGGAAACAAACGATTCTAAAGGTGAAGAAAATCTCCTAAGAATTACTGAAAATAATAAAATTTGAATAATTTTGCAGATTCTCATAGTGATATCGACATTCCCAGAAAGAAGAGAAATAAATTAATAGAACCAACCGTCCTCACAGAAAAGGTTAAATATACGAAGAAGAAAAGAACCCACGAGAATAATTTTACAGATTCTCATAGTGATATCGACATTCCCAGAAAAAATAAAAACACCAAGGCATCTAAACCTATAAAAAAAGCAAAGTAGGCACATTTTATGGTCATTTATCAATATTCCAAACTATTAGATGTTATTTATAATAAACTGTTTAAGGTTGGTCTAATCAAGAAATTGATGTACTCCGGGAACAATTTGCGTCTTATATTCGAAGAATTATCTATCCTTCAGGAACAGAAATAAAGCAATTTATTTGTAAGACGGAATCCAAAAGAACTGTTGCGGTCATAAAAGCAAAGCTGCAACATCTGATGAAGAATAAAAAATAATAATATGTATAGTTTAGTTTATATTAAGCTTTCATGTGGTCCTTTTTTATGTATTGGGTCTGCTACATAAAAAATACATATATTCTGGCATAACGTTTCGAAGACCTTTATTTCTTATTCGTCAAATGCTACCTATCGTTTAAACAATTTTTTAGTAGAACAAAAAAATCGATATATTAATTTTTCTCTTCTCTGCGAACTTTTTGGTCACTCTGTTATTTGTTTACATGAAAATAGCATATTAACATACAAGTTGCAGAAGGCATCTATTCAAGCACGAATTTGAAATTCCGAAACGAGCCGTATAGCGGCGAGTTGAGGAACAAATGAGTGCTTGAAGGACCTTCTGCAACGAGTGTTTTATACTATTTTTTTTTATTTTGCCGCTTTATACTATTTTATAAATTAAAAAATAGAAATGTTTTCTATTTTGCATTTAGTATAACTCCACTCTAGCACCCAAATGACGTCATTTCATAGCGACTTATTCTAACACTCAAATGACGTCATTTGGGTGGTAGAATGGAGTTATTCTAAACGAAAAATAGAAAAAGTTCTTTAAATTATATGTAACATTTAAACAAGGAGAAATAAAGATCCTCAAAACGGTACCCCAAAATAAATATGAATTATTTTATTTATCAGTCCCAAACAATCGCAAGATAAAATAACAGGTATAAAAAATAATCGAATTAATTATATTTTCCTTGTTTTATATAATGTATGTTATTTCTGTGGTATGCCCTATCTTATTTTGCAAAAAATATTAATAAAAGTTAATTACAGCAAATACAGTATTGTTTTGCTTTATGTTTTCGCGTTTGAAATAGAAATGTGCGTACCAACGCTATCGGTCAGCATACTGTGCTAACCATCGTCGAATAACTCAGCGCGACGCGGCAACGTTGCTGGAGGCGTATACGTTAAATATTTACCTGTCGATTCAGGGGGGAGCTGCATATATGCTCAGAAGTGACTTCGTCACTTGCATAATTTACAAAAATAATTTTAAAAATGTTTTCCCCTCTTTTGCAAACCTTGTTCTGGAAGTTCCCCTAATGGATATACGGAAATCGGTTTATAAATTGCAAGCCCAGAAAAGATGGAAGTCAGGCCGCCTCCTCTTTGTATCGGAAGTCACTCCTTAACAGAGATACGTATATATATATATATATATATATATATAGTAAAATGTTATTTCTTGACTGGGATAGGGTTTGGAAAAACTCCAATCTCAGTGCTACGCACAGGTACCAAGCTTTAATGGTTAGATTGAATTAAAACCACTTGTATGTTACGCCTGACGTTTCGTTTTTATTCAAAACATTATCAAAAGCTAACACCTTGTGGACCAAAACACATGTTTTATTAAAAGCATGTGAAGATATTCAAATTTGAACAAATTCATAAACAGGGGCAGTAGGCCACCAAGATTACAGACGTGGGCTGCACATGATATAAATACACTTAGTCTTACATCGAGTCGGTTACACATTAAAAATTACTAGCACATTTAAAATTTGATTTACAATAATTTTATTAGCTATTTAGCCAACATGGCCGTCAATTAGATAAAATCGTGATATCGTTATATCATGTGCAGCCCACGTCTGTAATATTGGTGGCCTACTGCCCCTGTTTATGAATTTGTTCAAATTTGAATATCTTCACATGCTTTTAATAAAACATGTGTTTTGGTCCACAAGGTGTTAGCTTTTGATAATGTTTTGAATAAAAACGAAACGTCAGGCGTAACATACAAGTGGTTTTAATTCAATCTAACCATTAAAGCTTGGTACCTGTGCGTAGCACTGAGATTGGAGTTTTTCCAAACCCTATCCCAGTCAAGAAATAACATTTTACTGTGTATATAACCACACAAGCTGTGAGAGGGACTATCTTTATATATATATATATTTGTCGGAAATGTTCACGGTTTTATGCCAGTTATATATATATAATGAAAAATATCATCTTTCTTCGACAAATAGTTTTTGAGTTATACTGCCAACAGACAGACAGACAGACAGACGGAATTGAGAAAACCTGTTTTTCGTCATCTAGAGACCCTGAAACGTGAAGATCTGATGAAATCTCGGAAGGTGATTTTTCGTGATTACAATACTTCCTTCGTCTTTCAGACGAGGGAAGTAAAAATTAATTTACTCTAAGAATAAAAAATGATTAAATTCGAAAACAGATGGCGACGACATCGACAGGGCGAATGATTATAGTCATAATTATAATTATAGTACATAAAATCAATTTCAACTTAATTGATATTATGGGCAAAGTAAGTTTCAGGGCAAGCAGGAACGATCTCTCTATTATGAAACTACAATTCCAACATTTTTGGGTCACTGTAAATATGTTAAACTCAATCGGGGAACACGCTGTATAAATTGGAATACCACCTGCTCGCGTTTATGCACCTATCAATTATCGATCAATAATCTTGGAAAGTCTGATTGCATCCTACACCGTTACATTGCAAGTAGACGTAAACCAGTCTTTGCGTGAATGCTGCCCGATCATCAATTTGATAAGATTACAGAATAAAATATTCACCGAATGTAATACCAATGAA
>OW679196.1:141695569-141792237 GCA_940337035.1 Agriotes lineatus | reverse complement strand
TGCCAGCTGTTGATTTAAAATTCAACCATCGAACCTTTTCTCAATCCGGCTCTTTGTATCTTGACAGCCATTAATGTGATCGTAAATCTGACTAATAACAATGAATACACACGCGTGCAAAACTGAGAGATCAGCATTTTGGTGTTAAAATTTACAAAACTTAATCGATATACACACTGCAGGGTCTCACCAATTAAACGCGGCCAAAGAAGTAGCTGGTCATAATTGATCAATCGGAGGCAGTCGGCTGATCGATCCTACTCTTTCTTTTTCGAGTTGCGGGTAGACGAAACGCAACAAGTGGCAGAAAGTTTACGGGAGCATCGAAAATAAGTGTTAAGTTTCGCCAACCCCGGACGTCAATCCACGTTCGGGGTCGCATTCGTGGCATATACAGCTTATTAAATCATATGGTACCGTTAATTCCGCCCCTTCCCGTAGCAGCAAATTATTCAGTTGGCAAGCACCTTACCACCTTACAATTTGAAGCCAGTGGCGTCCAAACCTATTAACAACTTAATAATGCATCAGGTCATCGCCCTAATTAACAAGTATGGAGTTAAACCCCGACCTTCCCGAGTGGTGTAGTTAGAAGGGTTCTGGACCACTTCGCATGTCACCCGAACGTCACCGAGGTCACGTGCCACTTCCGGTTCCCACGATGAATTTTTGGGGCTAAAAGTGTAATTTTGAAATTTTTACAAGATTGCCACGATGAATTTTGGGGCTATACGTCTAATTTTTACAAGATTCCCACGATGAATTTTGGGGCTAAATGTCTAATTTTGAAATTTTACAAGATTTCTACGCTTATCAAATTTTACCAGGCTCAACAGAATGTGAGTCATCGTCTAGGAATGCAAAACTTGTTGAGACCTGCAGATGCAGGATGTTATTGTCTACTAATTGAACAATGACGCCCATTGTTTGAGAAATCTGCACGATTGCAAAAATAATTGGACAGTGAAGTCTTTGCTGACCTCTATTATCAGATAAATCGGATGTTATTGTCTAGAGCTTCAGACTTGTCCAGACATGTTTGAGAAATATGCAAGACTGGTAAAAATTGAAAAATGAAACCCATTGTTTGAGAAAAATCTGCACAACTGCAAAATTGAATGGAGCCTTTGTTAGGAAATTAAAACTTGTTTGAGGCTCTGGGTGAGACACACGAGTGACTGGGATCTGGTAGTTGATAGTCTCTCGCATATTTTGATAGGTATTAACAGTCAGTTAGTAAACAGTATTTAACATAATACAACGGTGTTGGAGTCTTAGAGACATTGACATTGAGAGAAACATTGTTTGTAAGCACCGAATCTAAATATTACGTGTTTTTCCCGTACTTTATTAAATACACAGTCTCGAAATTGACCCGATAGTTATTTATTTCACTTTTTGCTGTTGGATTTATGTACAGAAAACAGCATCCCTCGCGTTAGCAGTAAGCAAGTTTCTAAAGAAATATTATTATTATGCTGTAGAGATTTGCAGGTTACAATTCGGAGTGTAAACTGAGTTAAAAGTTTGGATATTTCTATACCGCTATTAGCAACAGTACCATTTAATTGCATATTGTTTTCTTTTGCGTAAGACCCAAATTTTAGATTCAATTGTTTTAATATAGGTTCGAAAGCACTGCTGACAGACAGACAGACAGGCAGAAAACTTGTAATGCAGCTGGCAAACCGGGCTTTGTTAAATATCGAACAGCAATATATATTAGTAAAAAATACTCTTCAGTTAGCAGGTTAAAAGTTTGATGTAGTTTTAGCCAATCTTATACACATATATAATTCCAGCACTAAAAAATGGTAGGAAGCTAAAACACATAACTACGGTGGAGTCTTAAACAGCAGAATTGTATAATACAAAACAGAGCGATAAAAGAACCGCGAGGGATCATATTTAACCACCCGACATTTTTCAGTTATCTTGAAGCGTCTGCAACTTTCGCATACCAATCTCGCAAAAACAAACACCTTCTTTGTTCTTGTGTTAGCACCTTGGCTTTAATTTAATTTAATTTGCACTCAGCCAACAGCCGTTAGGCCAATTACAGGCGTCGCTGTGCAGTTATGAGGACTTCAAACCCCACTAACGACTGTCATGATGTTGTATGACCGCCGGGACCAACTTTTTTCCGTGATAGCCGTACCACGAGGCGCCGAGAGATGCAGCCGTGGAACTCCCATCCAAGTTCTGACCAGAGACAGCGTTGCTTAACTCTGCTGATGGAACGTGGACGCTTGTTCAAGCTACACCACTCGGGACCCGAATGTTATGGTAGTATATTTACGAAATCCGGCGCCACAGCACTATATTTTTTATTAAGCATTCAATAACTACCAAAATAAAAAGCAGCTTAAAATATTGTTCCTAAAAGGAGTGGTGGTTTAGCTTTATCATTGGAATTTCGATTTCTTACAACGGTATTTGTAAATAGTCCAGTTTTTTGTTGCAACGAGCATATTTTTAGCAGAGATATCTGACGAATAGAAGACTATAGAAGATATAAACAGACAGTAATATTAATCAAAAATTGTATTAACTAAAATTAAGTATTTATCAAATATTATTAACAAAGTTGTTAAACGTATAATACAGGCAGTTATTAATTATAATTACTTAATAAATACAATTGTCCTATATCCGGTATTCATGGTTTATGTCTTAATCTGATTTTAATAGTCGATTAGAGTCGAATAACTAAGGTTATTACAATGCTAAAGACTGTGCGCAAAAGGTAAGATTAAAATCCAAAAATTTTAAAATAAAACCCAGAGAATAAGAATTAAATTAAATAAAGCCGAGTAAAAGCTATTAGATCACTGCAATATATTAGTAAAAAAATACTCTAATTAATAAGGATGCTATACATGATGTCCAATGGTGAGGGACAGTTTCATTTTGCTGGATAAAAACTTATCTAGATTGGTTAAAAAATCAGATGTATGAAAGAAATTCTCAAACTTGTTTAAAAACATTTTGTAACTAAACAATCACATTATAAATTGTGTAAATAAAGCTAAAATTAGGAGGCGCAGAATTTGCAGACTATAGAAAATACCTGTCCAGACCTGCGGATGTGAGCGTCTGGGATTGTGCAAGGTTGCTAAAAATAAACCGAATGTGATTATTGTCTGAGGTTTCTGCACAGGTCTGCGTGGGCAAAGCTATGCGCGGAGGTCTGCACGGGGGTCTGAGCGATGGTTTTTGCGCAGGTTCTGCGGAGGTTTCTGCACAGGCCTGCGTGGGCACAGGTCTGCACGGGGACCTGCGCGGGGGTCTGCGCGATAGTTTTTGCGCAGGTTTGGCGAAAAATTCAAATTCTGAGCAGGTTTGGCGGTAAATTCAAATTATGATCAGAGTTTTGGTGGGAAATTCAAATTCTACTCAGGCTTTGACGGTAAATTTAAATTATGATCAGGTTTTGACGGGAAAATCTGGGAATGTACAAGGTTGCTAAGAAATAATTGTGTGGTTAAGAAATTTGCTTAAAATTGATTAAAAATTTACAGACATTGGGAAATCCACGACACAGTTTGTAAGCACCGAATGTAAATATTACATGTTTTTTTCCTGTACTTTATCAAATACACAAAGTTTGGAAATTTGACGATAGTTATTTATTCCGCTTTGCTGTTGGATCTATGTGCAGAAGGACAGAATCCCTCACTTTAGCAATAAGCAAGTTCCTAAAGAAATATTATTATTATGCTGTAGAGATTTACAGGTTACAGTTCGGAGTGTAAACTGAGTTAAAAATTTTGGATATTTCTATACCGCTATTGGCAGCAGTACCATTTAATTGCATATTGTTTTCTTTTAAGTAAGACCCAAATTTTAGATTCGATTGTTTTAATATATGTTCGAAAGCACTGCTGACAGATAGACAGACAAGCAGACAGGTAGGCAGACCAAAAGACAGACAAACAGACCAAAAGACAGAGAAACAGACAGACAGGCAGGCAGGCAGGCAGGCAGGCAGGCAGATAGCCAGACAGGCAGACATACTATTAACAAAGTAAGAAGAGGGGAGTTGGAAATTAATACTGAAACAGATCTTAATTTAGCGCTTTCAAAATGATAACTACAGAACATCAGGGATCAATGACCTGCATTATCAGTGTTTGAGAATTTGCGGGACATGCGAAGTGGTCCAGAACCCGTCTATCTATACTACTTTCCCGGCGAGTTAAGCTGGCAGCCTGGAGCCAGGCCATTTTTTAAATTATACGTATGTACGAGTTATTTGCCTATTTTTCTAAATTACGACCCCGTGTCTATATATGATTTCTATATTTTTCCGCTTCAATTTAAGTATGTATCGAGTTTTAATCAGGCGGCTACATAGCTGCGTTTTGGCCTTGGGCCGTCTCGCGAACGCGTGTGTTTGCTATCGCTTTGCAGCTGCGGTGAACTCGCCTACCAGCGTGTTTTC
Source organism: Agriotes lineatus (assembly GCA_940337035.1). Classification (NCBI taxonomy): domain Eukaryota; kingdom Metazoa; phylum Arthropoda; class Insecta; order Coleoptera; family Elateridae; genus Agriotes; species Agriotes lineatus. Next base: position 141,787,793 of record OW679196.1, on the reverse strand, counting down.
CAGATCGAATTTAAAACGCGAGTCTGTGAGTGCGAAAGAGAGGATATGGTTGGTTTTCGGTCGGTCGCAGTCTGTCTGCAGGAGCCGCCCTTCCAGTTTTTCGTTCGGCTGGGTGGCGTGATTCTTTTTTTGGAGTCAGTTATTGGCAGTTGATCTCGGACCTCGTGTAGTTACTGCGAGAGGTTTTTAGAGTGTGGCTTTTCGCCACCCCCGCGGCTTTGGTCGTGGGAGGCGGCGTCTTAGGGAGTGAGTTCTTTTATGTCGCATGTTTATCGGAGGGTGTTCCTAGTCGTGAAGCGTGCAAGGTGTTGTTATTGAGGCCGCGTTTTGTTTATGACCAAACGCTCTTCATCGTACCGCGGCCGTCGTCAATTTGACCACTTTTGTGGGATTAAAACAACGAGAGCGTGCTTCTGGTCTTCTTTTACTTGCAAACCCTGTCGCCCCTTTGTGCCGCATGTAAGTTTTGTGAAGGATTCATTGGCGACGCATCATCAAACGCTTACAGCCGCTGGAACCTAGTGACGCCGCTGTGCCGCGAACCGGAGCCATTCCTGCCGCACCTAGCTAGATGAAGCTAACAGGTAGTGTGTATCATAGGTAATAGCCGCTATCTCATTATGCGCACTAATTAACGCTAACGACCCCACTCGCATACTATATGTTAGCAGTATTCATTTTTCACGCACTCATGAATGCTAATAATCATATTTTGTAACGCTAACGGCCCCATTTGTGCAATATTTTGTACAGCAGTATTCATTTCTCAAGCACTCATTAATGCTAACAATCATATTTTGTAATGCTAACGGCCCCATTTGTGTAATATTTTGTATTGCAGTATTCATTTCTCACGCACTCATGAATGCCAATAATCAGACTTTGTACTAACCAATGCTAGTCAGCAGATTATATGTATTAACGACTGTACCGAATTATATTCTTGTGTCAGACCAATAGACCAATTTGTTAAATGCTACCGTTGTATTTTCTTTGTGTGTGTTGCATGCCGATTTTCAGGTTAAGCAGTCTGTAGGGTAAGATTGGCGTAAAGCGGAGCCTGGACGGAGTTGTGGACATCAAGGTAGGTCGGAGCGCTCCAGTAGCCGGTTCCGGGAGTCACAATGCTGCACACATACCATATCCCGTTTAGATTTTGGATTTCTACGAAGGGTAAAATTGAAAGGTAGGCTCATTTGGTTCCCGGTTTCTCAGTGAGCTTACCTTGGTATTCTCGTGCATCTTGATGGAATTGGGTAATGCTCAATCAATTTAGACCTGTTTACCGTTCATTAGGCCGTTGCCCTTGTGTTATTTCGCGTTGAACCACCCCTTGCTTCACTGAGTCTAGTCGGCACTTCTTGTTACGGGCAGGGCAGCGGTCCTACGTGAGCTAGTTTCCCGATTTTCAGCGATATCGTACGCGCTAGTCGTCTAGCGTCTAGCGTCTCTTTCGTGATTTTCGTATGAGCTGACGCCGTGTCGTAAATGTCGTTTTAGACCGTAACAAGTCTTTGTTACAGGTACTTGCTAACGCAATTGAGGCGAATGGCACTTGCATTTTACTAATATGTCGTCCTACGATTATAAAACTAAGGGTGTGGCCCATTTTTGTGTCGTAAATACAATTTCCCATGTAACAAATTGACGCCCAGCGTAGTAGCTTTAATTACGCCTGTACCGCTCATTTTATGGTCTAGATGTAAATTGCGGCAAATTAAAAGTTATGATCGTTAATATAGTGACTGAACTGCAGCCTACGCCACCTTTGATCGCAAATTGCGAGGTTGTAGGTAAGTTCGTTTTTCTGGGTTCACTTTTACAAAGCAATAGAAGCTGCGAAATCGAAATTCGGCGTCGCATACTACTAACTCGTACAGCTATGATGATGATGACTTAAATATTGAGAGATCGTAATATTTGATTAAAAACTGAGAAATCCTTGGTATTCTTAGTATTTTCATATGCTTCAAAAACGTGGGTAATAAAAGCTGCTGAGTGACGTAGCATTGACACATTCGAGATGTGATGCTGTTGCATGTTGAGAATCCCACCGTACCAATGGATCTGTACCCAACAAAATCCGATCATCGCCTTTCAAGTCTGACATCCGGCAGAATTCTACATTTCTTTGGCCACATAACACTCCACGAGACTGTAGAAAGACTAATTGTGCAAGAAATTCCAGATGGAAAATGACGCCGTGGACTTTCACCCACTTAATGGATTGATGCTGTCCATCAGTTACCTGGATCTCGATTAGAAGACGCAATAAGGGATGCACGGATCGGACCAGTGGCGTCAAACAATTAAACTAATACTAATACTCTGGATAACAACCAAAGTAATCACCCTTAATGCAAAATGATCACTATACGCCGTTTACGACGTTGGACTATGAAGAGATTCAGATCATGCACAATTCAAACCAGCTCCAATTACATAGATCGTAAAACTTAACTGTAAAAACCAAGTAAGCATATTCCGGCCGATCCATTTCTCATTTAGCCGTTCTGTCCACAGCCAGAGAAAAATATCATCCTCGTGGAAAAAATTGAGAGCCAAAAGGTTTAATAAGAGGTGCGAGAGAGATATGGCGCTGTTCCACGGTAGATATGATGACGGCAAAAAACGTTGCAGACAGGCAAATTCAAAATAATTCGAAAATTAAGTGCTCCACAGAATTATCTCAAGGGATGGGATACGTCAAAGACACTTGAGAAATGGCCCACAAGTTCCGCTGTGTCAATCCAACTAGATGGGAATTCAGAATTGAACATACGGGATCTACAACCAATTTCTCTGTTCGACTCCTAAGGAAGCGGGTTGCTTAGATGGCGGATATGGAAACTTCAAAAATAGCCTGACCAGTGACCACGTTAAAGTCAGGAAACCTGAAGACATCGTCTTGTCATTTCATTCTTAGGCGACCTTTCCTGCGGTTGGGTTTTATTCAGTGATACTTTCCATTATCCGTTTTCTCTTTACGTCTCAGCCACCTAACATCGGCCCCTTCAATGGGTTTGTTCAGATATCAATTCCTTCTCATTTTGTGCAGATTATCGGGTTCCTACGTACACAGTTAGTCTTTTATTTCTCATACTGGATAATAGAGTATACGGTATTTTTATAATGACTTTGTATTTTATACAAGCCTATTGATACGTCCGATTTAAATAGTACCTTTATTTTACGGAATTATATCAGACTAGCCGAGTGCTTACATTTGCTTACAAATGAAATATTACTTTAGAACCAGCAATGCCGGTTAGAACCTTCCAATAACTTACATTGAAAATATTTGTTTCTTGCTCGTTAATTAAGTAAAGCTTCAAATATTGCAAATCGATGTTCGTGTAGTACCACAAACTATCACTCCACCCCATTATTTCTCTACAAAACCAAAATCCAGCAAAATTGCTCAATCAATTCGCTTACTAAATGAGTGAAATTACTCCTTTGACAAAATATTCGTTACAGAATCTTGGCTTGCGTTATGATTTAACACCGACTAATACGTTAATGAATGAGCCAGGATTACATACAATAGAAGCTTCACGTGAGAATTTCCAGGAAATTGCATGTACTAAATTTATATTTTATATGATTTCGTAACAATACAAGCATACTTCTACTATGAAAGTGCGAGATACTGCAATATTATTATACTGAATCTGACTTATTGTTGCCTTAATACACATACTAAACTAGCTCCGGATAAACTAGATTACTAGACTATGTCTGTAGCACCTAAAGTACTTACAATCGATTTTAATAGAAGGACAATAATAAAGACTAGCATACAGGCGATCGTGTAATTTGTGAAATATAAAATTGGAAACGAATTATTATCTAAGGAAGAAATAGTTCTACCTATTATAACTTCAATTGTATTTAAAAAAAAATGCTTTAGTTCCTCTTTCAAACAACTGAATGTGTAATTGTTCTACAAATTACCATTAACAATTAACATAAGGAAAATATATGAAGCAAATCCTACAATATTAATTAAATCTTTGATTGAAACGTCATTCTGGTTATATATTTTTTTTAATTAATTTAGTTTCAACTATAAAAATTGAAAGATCTACATAAGCTTCCAGATTAATTGGGAAAACACTGTAACTATGGTCCTTGCGTAATTGTTCTAAAACTTACTTTTCTAAATTACCAGAAAGAAGATGTATAAGTAAATCATAAAGCATTCATTCAATTGTAGATTTAAATCAATCAAGATCGCCATTTCATAATATTCTCCACATATACCTGAAATAATGTTTTTAAATTTTATATTACTGATTCCCGATAAAAATTATTAATAAATCTATAAGACCTTCTAAGAATACTAAAGATAATATCGCAAATCTGATTCTTACGTATTTGCAGCGATGGTTTTGATTAATCGATAAAACTTATTATTATATGTCAAAATATTATATAAAGGTTAGACATGTGAATAATATAACACTAAAATTATCTCTTCTATTTAATAGAGAAATATCGCAAAAAGTAACAATTAATGTATTATGGTATGTGAAATTAACATTTATTTACAAGTCTGTATCATATTACATTAAGAACAACCACATTTTTATATTTAAAGCTTTTTTAGTATTTGTTCAAAAGAAAAAAGTCATATTGGATTACAATGTGTTGCTCTTTAACTGTCGTTTTGTGTAATAATATTATCGTAAAATTTTCCATCCAAAAGTAGGTGCACCGCCCAGCCTAAATTGGTACATGAAAAAACACTAAAAGCAGTAGAAGAAGAAGGACTTCTTCTTCTGACGTGCGGATTAAGCTAGTATGTCAATATTTCCTCCTTGCCATAGACAGAGACACCTGTTACAATTTCGGTAATCGTTTTTAGACGAAGCATACATAAACAACAGTAATTATTAATCAGAGTCTTAAAATTATGTAAATACTAAGTGAGGCTAGCAATCTACCTGTAGCAAAACATTTAGTGCTCCTAGAACAAACCTATAACAAACACGACAAGACCTTACTCAGACTTTCGACAGGGTGCGCTGTAAAGGGCTAAAATCCGAGGGCGTCACTAGCGTTACCTCCGTCCGTGAATACAATTTCCACAAGCGGTCTTTCCACATTCACTGCAAGAGAAAGCAACTCGTGTTTCGTTTTATAATTGAAAATCGAGAACGGTTGGCATGTTGAGCCGAAAATAGTCCCATTATACGTATATTGATACAGAGTTTAATATCCAGCGATGCCGTTTAGCCCATTCTGGAATGTATGTGTACCAGGCAGGTTCTGTAAGTTAATCTTGGATTTATCGATTGATTCCATTGTAAGCAAAACCACGTGCACACCAATAAAAATCTGTAGCTGCATTCTTGAAATAAATGTCGTGAAATTGCGCATAAATGCTCGAGGCGTTTTATTTTACATATTTTTGCATTCGTATGAACACCACCTGTTAGTATGCTGTCGACATTCCTGTCCGTCATACCCGTTGGTTAAAGCGGGCAGTGAAAACAGGGAGTAACCCACAATTGTTCCTCTCTTTCTATTGTGATGCATAGTGCTGCGACCTTCAAATCTGTGGACAAACTACCAGTTACCAAACTGAACATTTCTACCCCAGATAACGGTTTTGTTGTCTGCTCTGATCATTTGAATAGCAGGTGTCCCAAAATAAAGATACACGTCCACGCATTTCTTTTTTCGTCGCTTGCGTAATTGCGTAATTGCGTTTTTACTGCCATGCACCAGCTTCGCGCCGTCCCTTGCTGGTTCTCTCTCTCGGGCTGTGGCGCTCGATGGGCTTTATCAGTTTTTTCGACCTGCAGACGAATTCGCCTTGCACATAACATCCGGCCTTGAGCCGGCTCGATATTTGTAGATATGCTTTTTAAACTCGGACGACTTATAATCTAGTGTACAGCTCAGCGTTGCCGCATGTGGTACGGATGTACCAAATGTTGGTACATAATTTTGTTTATGTGCGGTGGTACTACATTTTCAAGATATACATAATGTGGTACTTTTTACTATTTAACAACAAAACTGATTTTTTTTCTTTTCCGGCTCTTCAATTTCTATTTTTCTAGCATAACAAAACTATTTTAAAGTTTTTTATGAAAGAATATATTGTTAACTACTAATTTAAACACTATTACTTAACTTTCATACGAATCATATGTGTATCAACCAAGGTAGAGCAATTTCTACTTCTACAAAATTTTAGTAATTCCATCGTGGTTAATTTTAAGAATACATGTATTCAGAGCTGAGCAGTAATTAATTACATTGTAATTAAATTACTAATTAAACTCCTTTTCGTTGATTTGTCTTAGAATTGAATTACTTTTAAAAATAGGTACGGTAATTGTAATTGGTAATTGTCATTTTTGTTAAAAAGTACCTGACAATTCACAAGTATTTGAATTACTTATGGTAATTAATATTACTGGCGAAGATTGAATTATTTTGTGGTAATTTAATTACTGGACTTTCACTGGCTTTAAATCGCCAGAACGGAAAAAATAAGATAAGACCTTATTAAGTTACATATAACAAATTGGAATAAGGTATTCCTGGAACAATATAAGTATAATTTATGATTTCCTATGGCTAGTCGGATAATAGCTAATTTTGTGCAACATTTGCAATTCCAACGACGCGACGTGTGCACGAGCAAACTATTTTTAAAATACAACACAGATTTACATTCCGTGGCATCAGGAGAAATACTTTTTTCATTTGCCAAATTTATATAGTGTGATTACTAAAAAGTGGGGAAAGAGGGGGAAATTTTGAATTAAATCCTAGTAATTTTTTGCTTGTATGTTTCTCACAGGTGTATCACCACAACTTTCTGGTTACATGTTTTGACAGATATGTTATAGTTAGAATATTGAATTATTTTATTTCATTTTTCTTACAGCATTTGTAATAAGATGGTTTTTACGAAAGAGCATGAGCCTTTACTTTACTGGCTCATTGTTATTTTTCATTTGCTGCAAATTATTACTTATACATTTTTTAAATTATTTAGCCAAGTAATATACAGTCAATTCTAAGAGTATTTCTTACCAGTAATTTTTAATACCAATTCGTACAATGTGTTGCCTACAATACAATCATCAGGCAATTCCGTTCACACTGTAGATAGTCCCAGAAGGAATGCGACTTCGAAGGAATTATTTGAAAAAGTGGTACTAATGAAGGCACAATGCTTTTGGTACTTTCACTTGTTTGATACCTACCTCAATTCCTTAATATACATTGTGTGAATGTAATATAAACAATGTATCATTTTTACCCTTGATTTTATTTATTTACCTACGTGATGCATTAAAACAAACTAAAAGCTTTTGATTTTGATAAACAGTACTAGCAGTTAAAAGACCTAATTATCAGAAAATATTTAAAGTAATAAAATATGTAGTTTACTATAGTTAATAAAATATGTATGTATAAAAATTCACCACTTTTAGATTACGACTACGAAAACGCTAATCATAGTTACAAGTTTTGCTACAAAGTTCTACTAAATACAACGACAACAACTTCTACTGAAAGTACTTGAAATATAGTATATTACACAACAAGTTTAGAAAAGTGGTGTTTTACTGAACAAGTATGGCTAGTTTGAATACTAGCGTTAGCGGGTACTTAAACGGCCATGCGAATTCATAAAACCATTTTTCTAACGTGTTGCGTATACCATTTTATCGCGACTCATAAGAAATGTATAATATTAAATGTTTACATAAAAGTTACTCTAAATATCAAAACATAACCAAGGTGAGCAGAACTCGTTTCTATTTGCTAAAGCGCAATAAGCAGCTCGAGTTGATGTATTCGATTGGCAGTACTGAAGTGTATTGTTGGTGGCACTGTAAGTCTGATGTCAAATTCGAGGTTAGTAGGTTAGGTTTTGCGTCAGTCTGGATCAAAACTGACTCAAAACCTAACCTGCTAACCTCGAATTTGGTATAAACTTACAGTGCCACCAACTTCAGTAGGTACCTACTACCAAACGTAAAACGAATGGCCGTTGCTATGCAATACATTTCTAAACGATTTTGAATGTAGAAATGTAGTACATTACCAAATGAAATGCGAAAAAAGTAATTTATGTTGTGCAGTTACAATTACCATTGATAATTAAATTACTATTTCATTTAAGTAATTGCATCTCTAATAATTTAATTACATTAGTGGGTGGTAATTGGTAATTAGTTACTTTTGTAAGTAGTTTTGTATTTTATATTACACTGCACGTCAAAATTTCTAAAAGAATAAATTTTGAACATAAAATTCTACAACTTATTTTAATAATTGATACTAATACAATCTTCTCTGACAAGAAATATACTCGTAATATTACAGAATTGGCATTAAAGTTTCTCAAGATTGAAAAAAACATCAGTAATTTAAACTTAGAATGGAGGCAACTATTAAATTTCAAGCCAAACACCGACATTAAAAACATTGAAAACCCCTATTGACAATGAAAAGTTTCTTCCCATTTTTGCAAAACATCTCAATCCCTCACAGTAATGCAGCTGCTGAAAGATAAGTAGGTACCGAAATAAGTTAAATGTTCGTACGTGTGAAAGTCTTGTTTTGGGAAAGGATTTAACTAAATGTCAAAGTTGTTATAAAGTATATTCTGCCAATATATTTAAAACAAACGTGTAATATTTATTAGTTTCTCGTTAATGTATAATCTTAAGTATGTTAAAAATTATTATTATTTAGTATGGCCATGGAATAGTTCCTAATTTATGAATGCAACTACATTTATACTTCAACTTGGCATTTGATTTTTAAAGTGAGTTATAGTTGCATTTGTAAACTTCGAACTATTCCATAGCCATACTAAAAGGAAATAATTTTTGATCATACGATATCATATTTTCACAAATACTTCTTACGTAGAAATCCACAGATTTGTTTAAGTATTCTTTTAATATCAATCTTTCATTTGTTTGTCTTTTCCCTTTTTTCATTAAATGGACATTCGTTTTTTCAAATCTTTTTAAGCTTCCTTTTCATATAAATCTTTAGTTTTTTAAATCTTGTTTTACACTTTCTGCTTTAAAAGATCTCTTTTCATGCTGCTGAAAATAGTAATTTATTATACAAGACGAAGTAAAATTTTAGCCACGAGCGAATCGTGTAACGTCGAGACGAAGTCGAGACGTTAATGGTTTCAAGTATAATACAAAAATTGTTTCTAAAGCAAGAACTTTAACAATTTCAAAAGAAAATAAGGAAAGTCAATCACATTTTAAAATCTCAGTAGCTATATTGGGTTGCTAGGATAATACGAAGCTGTAAATTTAATTTAAATAAAAGTTAGAAAATTAAATTACTTTATCTACCCTTGATGTTAAAGTAACACTTGACCTTTTGTTTTGAGTCGATTAAAGCACACTTTAACATTTGCTATAGAAAAAAACTCTTTTTTCGTGTAAAGCTTTTGTTTTTTTAACCTTTTCTTACTTTTACTGCTTAAAAAAGATTTTCTCGTATGAAGTTTTTGATTTTTAAATATTTTCTTACGTTTTTGGCCTCATTTTCCCAGGTGGATTTTTAGTTTTTCAAATCTTCTCTTATAGTTTCTGTTTAAAAAATTTATTTTCAATCGATATCTTTATAAGTATCTTTAGCTTTTCTTAATATGTTCTCATAGTTTTTGCTTTAAAAACTCGTTTTTTCATATAAATACTTCTTTTTTAAACCTTCCCTTAGGTTTTCTGCTTAAAAATATTTTTTCATATGAATATTTTGTTTTTTAAATCGTTTCTTTCGTTTTCTATTTAAAAACTTTCACCTAAACTTTTATAACACGTAATAAAAATACGTATTAATAAACCCTACGTCAATTGTATCCAACAGAGTATTTGTATAATATTCTTAAAAGTAGTTAAACATATCATTTACGACAGATGATATGTAAATATCACACCCTTAATCTTTTTGTTTTGGTAACTTTTTGTAAGTACACTCCTAGACAGGAAACTTTGGAATTACACTCACGGAATTTTGAAAATCAAATGCCACTCTGTGTTTTATATTTACTGAACAAACTATACTGCACTTGTATACAGATTCGTGTTAGATAATGTGAACATAGGCAGTCTAATGAGCTAGAATACAGTTTACGCGCTTTATATGTGTTAGACTTAAATGCAACGTACACTCTAGTGTAACGTTTCGCACAGCGCGAACGCGATTCTATAAATTAAAAATTAATTTGCGCGTTCACCCTGGTCTTGCACCACGTTAAGTACCGAAGCGCCGCGCCGAGAGGACGACGTGACGTCACCGCAAACGATCGCCCTAACACCACTGCGCACCTAGACCACGAATCCCCGCTCCAGCGACCTGATACAAACCGCCCGCACCAGGTATAAAAGCAGAAATCGAGTCCACAACAGACAGAATTTCCTAAAATTTCCTAGATCTTCCCACTCCACTCGTCTTGCCTATGCTCTCCGGAGTGTCCCCTGGACTCTTCGAGAGGATCCCGACCAGTTACCTGAACTCCTGGAAGTTCGGATTGTTGCTATACTTCCCAACGTCGCCCCCTCGAGCTCCTAGACGCTTGGATTGTCGCTCGACTTTTCAGCGTAATTCCCCGAGCACCTAGCGACCTAGAGAGCCGTCTCAGGCCCGACGGCGACGACGTCAGACACCTGGTTACAAGCAGAGTTTTTCCGAACTCGCCGACGACGCCCTCCAAAGCTTGGGCACTCAGGAAGGCCAGGTCGTACTCGCCGGTGACGACGCCGTCCGTGAAGCAAATTTCCCGGCACCAGGGCAGAAACACCGACGTGATCAGGCCCGTTAATTGCGTCTGGAGTGGCTTAGCATCTCCGAGGCCGAGGAGCGTGCACCAGGAGTTCCCGTCGAACGAGCCAGAGGCCGACGCCCACAGACACGCGCTCGTGAAGCAAGGGTAACTCAACGGCCGCCTTCGCCGACAAAAAGAAACAGCGCATAGCTACGTAAAATTCGCTCACCTGGGGCAACGGAACAGCTGGCAAGTAGAACAAATGAAATGCATCGTTCGCCACTTGAACACTGGGAATTTCACCGTCAAAGCACCGGACGCACTAGGTATGCACACAATTTAGTTTGATATTGACCACAGTTTCGTTTATTTAACGATTTTAAGACCAAGTGTATTGTTGTTGTCCGCCATTACTAGCGATCAGCTAATCTGTCAAATTACCTGTTTAGGACCGGCGCGGTGCCAACGTGACGAGGGAACTAATGTACATACAGGCTGTCCCGTAATAGTGTGCCACTGCCCGATTGCCTGCGAGCGAAACACCCCGTCAGAAGAATCAATTTATTTTTATAAATGTCATTACATTCTATTATTTCGTGTTTTTAATACAGTTAAATTTAATGTATCTAGTTAAATATTATTATACAATGGTAAGAAGTTATTCTGTGTTTCTATCCCACGTTACTATCTGAGCTTATCACCTGGATCTTGGCTTTTTGAGCTGACCTTGGCCAACCAGTTTTCAGGCTGGTGATTGTAGCATTTAAATTATATTAAATTAGCCCGTCAGGCTACACTAGTATCCTAGAATTCAGCTTTTCTGGAAACAAAACACCTTGATTATGCGGGTACTAGATGTTAATCGCATAATAGTATATTTCTGTTAATGTATACAAAGCCGTTAAACTGCATTCTTACTCATTTGATTCTGTATGTTCACATTATCAACCAACAATCAAATAATATTCAAGTTTTCTGTAAACGAATTTTTAAATTCCGGCCGATTGTTTTTTCAGCATTATTTCACACAACCTTGTTTTTCAAAGAAGAACACACTACATCTATCTTACAATGCCTGAACTATTTGGGAGCATATTTTACGCAAAAAACAGCACCGATAACCGACGTTGTAAGATTTGCCCTAAATGACAGCCGCTTATTTCTTTTTTTAAATAAACATCAAAAATAGCTCAATGGGTTCTTAAATGAAACACCAAAAATCGTATATTCCTGTGTCCTGCTTTACAGTTTCGGTTTTGTATTGCACACAAGTAAATTTTGATGTTGAATGGCTGAAATACAAATTGTATTTGGCTACAAAATCGTTGATATTTTAAAAACAATTCAACAACACAAGCGATTCTTTTACTATTTATAAAATAGCAGACGATAACCAGCATACATTTGTCTTTAGAATGAAGTCTTGCTTAAGTCCATACGACACGTGTAACTTGATAGTGTTTTGTTTGTAGCAATCTGTCCCTATTCTTTTAGCATAAGCCAAACGCCAACCTTAAGTTGGAATTGAATGCACCATTCAAATATCGATCAATTATCCTGGAATGTCAATTTTGATCGTATTCTACGGGATTTGCCTAAGGCACTACATTTCAAGTAGACGGGGAACAATTTTAGAGAGATTGCTGCACAAATACCTATCCAATGATCAACTTTGCAAGATTACAGCATAAAATATTTACCGAATGTAATCTGCTATCGTACATGGAATTTTATTATTGACTCTAATCTGCATGTATAAACGTAGAATTAATAGTCCATAGTCGAGATTAAGTTTCAAACAACGATATTTTATTTGATTAATCTTTTACTTATAAGATATGTTACTTGTAATTTTAAGGTTATCTGCTTCTTCAAAAGATTATTTATTTAAAAAAATTACATAGCTATTCAAGCAAATATTTTTGTACGTTTACTTGAAGGCGTTTGAATGATCAATGCCCTAATCATTAGTTTTATATTAGCTTAATTGAGCCTTCAGTACTACTACATTAATTACCTATTTATGTTAATATTGTATTAATATTACGCAATAACAGTTATCTATGGTATAAGTGTGTTATATTACAAATAATCCACGGGCGAAAAGTTGAGTCCTGGAGGCCGCCAAGCCGAGAGGGGTCCTTCTCGAGCAAATTTTTTATCTGCCCGGCATAGCCTCGTGGACTAAATTTGTTCTTATAAATAATAGTAATTTATTATACAAGACGATAAAGTTAAATTTTATCCACGAGTGAATCGTTTAACGTCGATTCAAGAGTGGATAGAAATAACTTTATCGTCGTGTATAATACAATATTTTTTTCTATAGCAAGAACTTTAACAATTTCAAAAGAAAATAATGACAGTCAATCACATTTCAAAATGTCAGTAGCTAGATTGGGTTGCTACGATAATACGAAGCTGTCATATTTAATTTAAACAAAAGTTAGAAAATTAAATTACTTTATCTATCCTTGATGTTAAAGTGCTACTTTATCTACCCTTGCTGTTAAAGTAAAACTTGACCTTTTGTTTTGAGTTGATAAAAGCACACTTTAACATGTGCTATAGAAAAAAAATATTTATCTACTTTATTATCACAATATCGTTATTATAGCACCGCAAACAGTGCTACAATACAGTCCATTACACCACTGTTTCTGCCTGGTTATTTTCATGTGAAAAACGTTGAAACAGCTTACTTTGTTTCAGACAACTGACAGATTGTCACATTTATGAAATGTCAAAATCCAAAGTTTTAAATAATTTTATGCAACGTAGATAGTATATTGTATAATGTTCGTTTGATAAGAGGCGTTGCAGCACTCGTTCCATTAGAGCACTCCTCGCTGCTCTAGTCGTGCCGCACAATAGTTATTAAACTAGTAGAATAATATACTATTATTCTCTTGTTCCATAGATCCAGAAAAATAATAAACTTGACGAAAAGTGCTAAATTGTGAAAGTATTTATTTTTATTTATTCATATCTCTATTGCAAAATAAGTACTTACATATTTTTACGCAATAAAAAATTTATATTGAAACTTATTCTGTAATTAAAACTTTTTATTTGAAACGTAGGTGTATATTTACAAAAAGCTAAGGATCCCATGAAATAACGGCACGTTATAGCTATTAACATATCTAGGAATGTTATGAGTATCATAACTGCCGCAGATGTATTGAAATCCGAGCTCGCAGAGCGAGGATTTTAAAACATCTGAGGCTGTTATGATTCATAACATCCGTGATTTGTTCAATAGTTTATCTGTTGCTGTATGGTTATGGTTGCCATGTACGGTAATGGACTATTACCGTACAGATCAGTTATGATTTAGTTACCAGCCTACTTTTGTATATGTAAACAAGGGATTAATATCCTGCAACCGATAAAAATAAATAACTACTCTATTACTGTCTAAACCAACTTAATACAGAATCTGTTAATTATTATTACTATTAATATAAAACAACGCAAGTTATTTTCTTTTCACCACGTCTGTATTTGAGTGAATTTATAAAAATACAAAACCAATTCCCAAATTCAAATACATGTGCCAGATAAACCAAAGCCTAGCAACTAAATTTAAATGAAGAATCGACAGATAAAGCAGGTAATCAAAGAGATAACGACATTACCGTTATCTATTGTTTTTCAATAAGAAAACATCTTATTAAAAGGTTAAAAATAGTCTTACTTGTAATTATCCAATATCGTTCATTCGTCATATTCACCTGTCTCTATTTTCATGCCACAACCACCACAGAGATAGCGAAAAAATTAAAACGTACATACTGTGTATTTATGCTCAGTTTGTATTGTAGTAATTCCATGTGTTCGAAATTATGTGAAATAATAAAATTGGCACTATTTCCACTTGAAACCAATGTATACTATTCTCTATTAAGAAAATACGTACCTACTTACGTACAGTTTCAATCTTATATTGTAACAGATGACCACTCTGTATACGAATGATAATGCCAAAACCAGAAAAATAATATAAAAACAATTGCAGAGCTAGCACTAATTGAACTCGTCCCATCTGCGTATCATAAACTTCTGGTTCTCCAACATCAGGCCATATCGACGTTGGACAATCTAGAACGATAGTTTTATTACTGCTAGAGTTTGCAACTTGTTTGTTCTGTTTCAAGTGTTGCAAGTTCCACCCCACAGGCTCGATGTTTGTAAACATCTCTATATTTCAAGGGAAATTCAAAATTGAAATTCTCATTTTACTACGGCATCTAGGATGCGAATTATCCCTGCAACTCCTAATGGAGCTTGCATGTAATCGTAACAGTTGCTAGCTAAGACATGAATATTACAAGTACGCGTATATATGAAAAACCTAATCAAATAAAAAGCAACCAATATCTAATATTGATGGAATTCAGTTGTACATTTGTAAACTACCACGGTTAAGCGATAAGTTAATTTGGTAATCTTGCTCTTGTGTTCCATAGAATATTTACTAGATGCTTAGTTAGTTGTATAATAAGAAAATATTGTGCTTCCCTAGAATCTAAACATTTAATGTTATAAATAGAACTTTCTATTATTCTCAAAACATAGTCATAAGAATACAGCACACAATATTAAAACAGCACACTTAAAGTCAAATTCTTCTTTAAAAAGGAAACTTTGGTTTCTCATTATTATTCTTCTCGAGCCATTCTAAATAATATCTCTTCCTTCTACTAACTTAACTGTATTTGCATTTTAAAAGACTCGATTTGGGATGTTGTATTACTCGGTGAACTTCGCATACTCTTTTAAGACCTTTGCTGTATTTTATAATGTTCGAAACGGTTAATGCTTACTTAGCTGGCAATATACTGGCTTATTAAAGTACTACGTTATTAAATAGTGTCAGAGAAATGGGCACGATCCAACTGCGGCTTTGGATGCGATGACAAAAATTTCAAGACGTCAAACACATGTAGACTTATAGCCGTTAAACGCTCTAATATGCAGAGGTACAAAAATAAGACTGATGATTATCTTAATCCTCCCTGCAGGATGGCGAACTATAAATACCCAAATAGTCCGTAACCAATATCGTTCAAAGGGCCAGCTCAGCTACTCCGGAGAAGGAGTGGGTTAACACTAAAATGAGGTAAGGGTAAGGGGGACGCTAACATCCAGTCACCCAAATGTCAACCTCACCTGCACGTGATACCCTCTGCTAAATAACAAACGAGGCTCTGGCGACCCAACGCCGGGGGGTATAACCTGGTACCAGTTGTCCCGAGGGGCCTTTCACGTTGGACTAATCACCCATTGAAGGTACAATGATTCAGAGAAATTCACTGAGCCTCGGGCATGGACGGACTAATAGGCGATAAACCGGATACGAATTGGTATATGGAATATTATATCTCTTACAGGGAAAGAAAGTGAAATTGTGGAGGAAATTCAAAAGTACAAGGTACACATCATAGGAATATCGGAAGCCAGGAAAAAAGAAAGTGGAACACAATCTTTAGATCAAGGATAACTATACACTCAGATACTCCGGCCCTCCAGTAGGAGTAAAAGCAACAGATAGCTTAGGGATAGTAGTAAATAGAGAGATAGATAGAAAAGTAACCAGCTGGGAAGCCATAAACTCTAGGATTATAACCATGAACCTGGAACTAGAAGAAAAGGTAGGGGTCATTCAAATATATGCACCAACAGAAACGGATATTGCACATGATAACGATACGTTCTATGAAGAGCTACAACGTACAATAGAAAAAATTCAAAACACAAATAGACATCTACTAATAATGGAAGATTGGAATGCCTACATAGGGGCCGATAAAGAACAAGGACATGGAACAACCGGTGCACACGGATTGGAAAGTGAAATAAATGACAACGGGGAATAGATGCTAGAATACTGCATCACAAATCAGTTACTAATAGAGAACACATGGTTCAACCATAAAAACATCCACTAGATAACATATGAAGCCGAGCAATTAGAACATAAAAGCATGATCGATTATATAACCTATACACAAAAGATGAGATATGCCATCCATGATGTGAAAGTCATAAGAGGGGCGGAACTAAGTACAAACCATAATCTGGTGGTGGCATATACAAACATCCAAAAACCCAAAGAAGAATGGTATATAAACTATGGACGCTAAATAAAAGATGAAACATATTCCAAGATACAATACTGGGAACAGCAACAGAGATATACGAGATAAAAATCCAAAACAAAAAAGAATTAAATGGTGGAACAAAAACGTCAGAACAAAGATTAAAGGAAAATAGGAAGTATGGCAAGAAAGAACAGGATAAAGTACACAAACCTACATAATAAAAAGAAATGAAGCAAAAGAGGCATTGAAGGAATCTAAGAAAACGACATGGGAAGACTTCGGAACGAAAATCGAAGAAAACTATATCGAAAACCAAAAACAATTCTGGAATATAATAAAAAAAAAACTAAAGGGAAACCGTTCACCTAAAATACGGAACATCAGAAACTTCGGAGGACAAATACAGACAAATACAGAAGAAATACTACAAACCTGGAAAGAATACTATGCAAACAAGTTTAGAGAAAAGGATATAGAAAATCAAACAGAAGAAGAAATAATCAACGAAGAAGAAGCAAACAACGAAATAAATGAAGACATAACAGATGAAGAAGTGGAAAAAGGCCTAAAGAAAACAAAAAACGGACAGTCACCAGGAGAAGACAATATATACCCAGAACTATTAAAAAACGGCGGTGTAGCAGTAATCCGATGTCTGAGACATATATTCCAACAGGTATGTAAAATAGAACAAATTCCAGAGCAATGGACGAAGAATATCATAATACCCATCTATAAAAAGGGTGAATTTACTAAGTGTGATAACTATAAGGCAATTTGCCTGTCCCCAGTGGCACTAAAAATATATACCCGGATAATAGAAACCAGACTAAGAACAGAAACCGAAGACAAGATTGAAGAGAAACAAGCGGCATTTCGACCAGGGAGGCAGGCACAAGACCACATATATAGCCTACGAGGGTACAAATAAAGAAGTCTCTCGATAAAAACAAAGAAATATACATAGCATTGCTAGACCTAAAAGCAGCATTTGACCTAGTCCCACGAAAATACATCTGGAAAGCCATTAAAGAACTAGAGATAAGTAGCAAACTTCAAAGAAATGTCGAAGCACTACACAGAACAGTAACAGCGAAAGTAACACTAAACGGAAAAGTCTCAGAAGAATTCCGTATGGAAAGAGGGACCAAGCAAGGCGAGATCCTAAGTCCCCTCCTGTTCGTACTATACATGAACAAAATACATAAAACATGCAAACGGGAAACAAGAAAACGGTACATGGATACCATAACCTAATCCCAATAAAATCACAAGATCTGCTATATACAGATGACATACTGCTAATAGCAAAAACACCCGAACAGCTACAAAGAAACATCAATATATGGAAGAAACACTTAGAGGAAAAGGGTATAAAAATAAACGTACAAAAAATCAAGGTCATGTGCATCTCAAAAACAACAGAAAATATAGTACAATTACAAATAAATCAAAAACAATAGAGCAGGTGAACACATACGAATACCTCTGAACAATAGTCAGTAAAGATGGAAAGATAAACCGAGAAGTCAAAAACAGAATAAATAAAAGCAATAAACTATATTACCAAATAAACAACACATTAACTAACAAAAAAGAATTAAGCAAAAAAGCGAAATTACATCTATATAAAACAGTCTACACACCCACCTTACTATATGCATATGAAACATGGAAAATGCTGGACAAACATATATCAAGTGTAACAGCCGCAGAAATGAAATATCTAAGACGGATGATAGGCAAAACAAGACGGGACAGGGTCAGAAACAGGAGTGTACGAGAAGAATTAGAACTAAGTCCGATAGTAGAGGAAATCGAACACAAGCAACTACAATGGTACGGACATCTGAATAGGATGAACAACACCCGATACCCTAAGAAAATTTTTGTGATGAGAACAGATGAAAAAGGAGCAAAAGGAAGACCAAGGAAAGTTTAAGAAGATAACATCAAGAAAACAGCCGAGAAAAGAGGAAAAACCATAGAACAAATTCGGATCCTTTCCAGGAGTAGACGAGAATACAAAGAATGGCGCAGTACCCCGACACTGTAATGGTATTTTGGGAGAAGAGAAAGAAGAAGAAGATAATCAAAACCAAATAAAGGGGCCCCCAACTCGTTCTTCCACAACTAGCGAATCTAAGTTGGAAGATTCTCCGGTGATCTAGTAATCGCAACTTACCTTGAAAGGAGATACCCCGAACATGCATTTATCAGACGCAGGTTCTTTGATAAGTTGTCACCTGTCCAAGAAAGAAAAAGACATAACTGCGGTGCAATTAACGTGATATTTATTTCAATAATACAGACAAATAATAAATCACGAATAAACCAATACTTCACGAAATATCCTCCGTTAATGATCTTATTCACGCTAATACATTTTTAATTGCGGAAAAATATTTCTTTAAATTAAAGTAGTATTGTGGCTTATTTGCCGAATCCAGCTTCCTGCGAAAACAAAGTCCAAAAAAAAAAACAAAATCGCCACTAAAAATTCCAATCTAGAAATCCATACTCAAATCCCGTAAATTCCTAAAATTCAAACACAAAAATTCATAAATACGAGCAAAAGCCCTGTAATAGTAAAACTCACTTCACATGTAAATCGGATTAACGATCTATCTCCAGGCCCAAACAGCGTAATAAGGAGGTACTCAATTATAGAAAACCATTTAAAACGTGATGAAAAATGCGCAAGAAGAAATTTCTACCATAAAAATAGGTATCTTCAGTAAATCCACCAAATAGTGTTTTTCCCAGGTTCCATTTAACTAACCAAAGATAAAAGACTGGAAGGATAGGTGGAATACTGCAACCACTCGGGATCCTCAAAAATTACAATGATTTTTTACAAGTTCAGTCATTCAATTCAAAAACAAAGGAAAACCGATAAGCTGTTACACCAATATAGTATGATGAAATAACCCTAGAAAACCTGATCGCAGAAAAAAGTTCTTGAGTGACGGCGCTAGAACTCACGACGGTAATGCGATAAATTCGGGAAATATAATAGACGATACGTCAAAATCCAATAGAAAACGCCTGACAAGCTAAAGCAGTACGAGATATCACGTACAGATACGACCAGAGAAGCCGAATAATGTAATAACGGAAATGGCCTTCCAAATCCATTCACACATGTAGGACAAGAGGCAATACCTCTTGAAGATATCCACTCTTGATATACAAACCAAAATTCCACAACGGCATATGAGCACATACTTAACCTTCAAAACACCTAGCCTGACAGGTAAAGCATGTAAATTACCAGAGCTAATTAATCGAAGTAGCACTTTCAGAAGGGCCTAACATAACCCGGAAACATCTCGAGGAGGGAGAATGCTAGAAATCCAAACCAAACACACCACTGCACCAAAAACTCAACGTCAACCGTAGTAGGTAAACCAACTATATTCTATTAAATTTATCTAGCAATTAAGTAGCTTTTATAGAAAATTACAAATCATTAGCGCACAATCTAAACAAAAGTAACTTACCGTTGAGAACTTACCTTCGCAATGTTATTCTTAGAAACCACAAAATAGTATTGATATACTCAAACAAAATAATAAACCATCTAGCGACTGCCAATAATTTAATGAAAATAATTAAGCAAAAAAATTTAAACAATAGTAGTGTTACAACCCAAAATACATAAATATTATCCAATTTGATACGACCAGTAAATGTAAATAACCATGGGGGATTCAATTAAATAAACAACTTAAATAACGTTATATTCAAAACGAACTTCAAATTCAAATTAACTGTTTAGCGCTAAATGTTTTGTTTAGAAGAAGCGAAAATCTCTAATTGGAAAAAACACCACCTAATACTAAAAACTATTTAATAAAATTGTTGGCATGTTCCGTCGAATGACAAAGCCTCATCAGATACATGCCACTGTTTATTGCATTCAAAGAAAGCTCTTCGCCCCAATCACCAAATAAGTGCGCGCTTCAGTGAAACTTGACATACTTACCATTTTACAAATAGAAGTATAAATTTCGAAGGTAAAATATAGCAAGTAAAATTTATAAAGCCCGTATGATTGTGTATTACTTACAACGAATTACAATTATACATTACGTAACCTCCATAAAGTGTTCCGCAATGTTTTCCTCACTTGTCTGTTCAATATCTAGAAAAGTGATGAGAGTAAGCTCGCCAACACACCATGTGATTAAAAGCAACACCTTGGAAATGTAATTGCAATGGATCGGTTCATTGAGTAACAACGTGCCATGTGTTAGAGTAAAGTTTTCTACGAAAAGCGTTTGGTCTACATTCCCAGGAAAAGTGATTTATAAACAGGGGGACATTAATTGGCAGCCCAAACGTCCAGATTTAACACCCATAGATTTCTTTCAATGGGGTTATCTCAAATCAAAAGCTTACAGGAAAACCCCAACGAAGATAAAGCATTTAAAACAAAGAATCCATGGACAAATTCAGAATGCTTTAGTTAAATCTAGAAACACCAGATAGGTATTTCTTGTGACTGACATTAAACAGATATTTTCGACACCTGAACGTTCGGCTCTGAAATTGTCTTGTTCTATTTCATGCGGTCAAGGTGTCACATTAAACAATTTTTTAGCAACTTGCCATATACCCTACTCATTGTACGAGTTGCTGAGATACCTTGCACAGATATCTAGCTTACCGTTCATGTATACAGAGAGTTCTAAAAAGATGTGGACAGATTTTGTGTGGTTGTAGGCCGTTGATATAAGTAATTTGAGTATAGGAATTCACGTCCGCTGAAGCAGCGTTTCCGTGCTACACGGCTGTGAAGTTGTAGCTTCTAATATAGGGTGTATTCAAATAAAGTGGCATAAATGATACGGGTTAATCTTTGAGTCAAAATAAAAATATTAAGCCAAATATACATTAGTACAAAATCGCACCTTTGATGGCTTACAGCCCCTTAAAGATGACGACAAATCAAGTATTTAAATTAACTAATCATCTATAGATGAAATTGGCCTATCATCATTTCTAAAAATTTTAGTGATACAGGTTGGGACACAATATTGCTGTCAAAGCATTAATTAACTGCAGCAGCGCCCCATGTGCATCAATTTTCGAACTATTAAGAGAACTTATTACTCAACAATAGACTTTTACGTGTGCCAAATATGAGTATTATGTGTCAAGGCATTCTTAATTAATCAATTTAAATGTTTTTGTCTTGATCTTTAAAGGGCTGTAAGTAATCAGGGGTTCGACTTTGTACTAAATTGCATTTTGCTTAATCTTCTTATTTTGACTCAAATATTCACCCGTATCATTTATGCTACTTCATTTAAATACATCCTGCATTAGAAGCTACAACTTCACAGCCGTGTAGACGGAAATGTGGCTTCAGAGGACATGCATTCCTATACTTAAATTACTTATATCAACGCCCTCTACAACCACACAAAATCTGTCCACACCATTTTGTAACACCCTACATAGACGTGATCCAGGAAGTATTACAATCTTCAGAGTCGAATGTAGGCAATCAACATTATCTATCCGATTTTTAGATATTTCCCCATTATTTCTACACTACATCAGTAATAGTATATTACATACCGAGGTGGGAAGTGTTTCATTACTGTCGAGAGATTAGGTAGTTTACCGAGACGCGTAGCGTCGAGGTTAACTTTATCTCGAGACAGGGATGAAACTTTCCACCGTGGTATGTATACTATTTTATTTGCAATCATCTAATTTTAAAAATAACTATAATTGAATTCTGAATAATAGATATCTTGATGTAGCTAATATTTTTGTTACCATGAAAACAACCCACTCAATGTTTTGTTACCATGGAAACACCCCACTCTTCAGGTATGTAATATTTTTCGGGGTATGTAATAATTTCCTGGCTAGTTTCAAGTAATCATCTAGTTCCCAGCTGTTGTCATGTCATGAAATTGACACATTACAATGTGATTGCGAATAAATATTATTATTAGATCATTTGGTACGCAATAATTTTACCTTTCTATTGATAACATTACATTTCCTGTAAGATGAATTGACGAGCAGAAGCAGAAGCAAAAACGTTCAATACAATGTTAAATTCCAATGTTCCAGTGTCAAATGTCAAATTAAACAGATTCAATTTTTATTTCAAAAATTGAAAAATACATACTAGCAGTGCGATGTCCTACTTCATAAGAGTTCAGTGTATTGTTACAGCTATCACAACTGCATGTTTAGCAGAATCGCAAAAGGAACTCGTAACAGCCTTGCTACACACGCTGATGGTTATATTATGACATATGAGAGTGACCTAGTAAGACAAGTACTTTTGCACTATTAAATTATGCATTTTTAGTAGCAAGCGCTATGTAAATAGTACGAGTATATACCGTCCAATCTATAAAAACGGCCTGAGTTTTTAGCCCTTTGTTTAAAGATTTTTATTACTTTATTATTAAATGGTATCCTTTAACCTAGATTTTGAAATCTAGTTAAGAAGAAAAGCAGATAATGTGATAGCAATCAAACACAAAAACATACTTTAAGCAGTTTGTAAAAATTGTTCAAAATATAGTCCATTACTGTCAATTGTATCAGTGCACACCCTGTTCGGCTTTAATTTGTGTATGTACCTACGTTGTGTATGTTTTTTTGGGTATTACGGCGTGCTTCAACTGAGTTACAGATAATTACCCTAAACGTTGGTACTTATGCTAACCTTACTCAGGTCGTATAGAGGCTGAAGATCTTTGCTTCTCATACCGAAAGAAAACAACGTCATGTCAATATAATAGCCTTTATTATGACCAAGTGTAAAAAATGTACTACATACTTTTACAATTACTGCGGTGTATCGAAGACTAAGACGGTTGTCGGTAGCTCGCCTAGCGGCAAAAAAGGTTGGGTGTTCATCTAATGCCTCTCGTAGCAGAAAAATAGTAAGAAAAGAGGTTAGGGCAGTTTACAATCTGGCTAACAGTGAGGCCACTGCGGTGCTGGATTGTGTACTGCTTCGAGAAATATATAATAGTGAGACAAATAATCGGTGCGCACACAGTCTTACTAACAAGTTTCCCTGCAGTGTCAGACTGTATTACACCTAGTGAAGCACGGGTTAAACAATTGTGATCTGCCACAGTAATTCTCCATATTACGCGTAGAGCTATCACATGCACCAGACTTGGCTTTCCTCCCTCTGCAGTCCTATTCAGATGCGTTTTATACAAATTATGAAAATCCCTCCATTCCGGATCGCGGAGTGTCCAATCAATGACAAAATATCTAAATTTCGTTTCCATAATTTTATATTGGGGTTTCCCACGGCATTTTCAAAACTTCCCTGAACACGTGTTCCTTTGGTTGAATTAGCCACCTCATAAATTTTAAACTAAATTAGTTGGCGATTTTGGGCTATTTGTTTCGACCGCCGGCCGTTCCAACTCCGCCTAATCCCCTTCTCACAAATTTAACATCGTTTTCAACTCTCGTTATGTCATGCGCCAGGATATTTTATTACGTCCCGCTGCATTCATAACAGCTGCAAAAGATATCGGCTTACAGCCTATTCACATCAAACGACAGTTTTCGTTTAAGATCTATAATTGTTTAACTATGACTACAATGACCCTTACATCAGGTATACCTGATATATCTATCAATATTACCAACGCATGGACTAGTTTCATATTTAATTATTTCAGCTGGTTACTAATTTTCTGCTGAATTTTCTATTTCTTAATGTTTGCAGTCTGTAATTTTTTATTTTACAAAATTTACCCTAGAGATCAAAATCGTTTTTAGCATCTTCAAAAACTCCACATACGTGTTTTTTGCATTTTTTTTTTAATTTTTAGTAACAATAATAATCGCATATGGTAAATACATAACAACATTGAAACGTTAAAGTTTTTGGCAGTAAGAACAAAAAGGATTAAGGAGTATTGTTTTTACTGCAAAATTGCAATTATTATTAGCAAGTAAAAACAAAAATACTCTTTAATCTGTTTGACTTTTACTCTAAATCAATTGAAATTTTTATTTTGTCGTAAGTATTGACCATATTACGATTATTATTACTTTTAATTTTTTTGACAGCATAAATTTGTATGTGGGTTTTTTTTGAGGATGCTAAAAAAGATTTTGAAATCTAGATCAGCCTACCCTATCCTAGGGTATGTTTTGGAAAATTTGCATATTTAATCGATCTTAGTAGTCTGGAATGCAGAGCTGGAAATAATCCAGATATGTAGCTTAAAAGTCCCCTATTAAGGGTCTATACAAACTACCAAAATTCCAAATCAGGATGCTTAAGAATACAGAAGATAATAAGGTGTATTCATTTCAAGTGAAAGTGAAATACACTGCACATATTATTTCAATTTGTCGTCTGATAATGGTAGCTACATTTGCATTGTGCTACGTGTGTTTTTCAAGCTACTTAGAAATTTCCACGTCTGCGATGATTTCTTTACAAATACATAAGTAGCTGTAAGGCCGTCTGCTCACTGAGACGACGCGATTACGATGCAACTGACAAGAAACTCATAAGCGATAATCGCGTGGCAATTGTTCTATGGGTTTATGTACTTCACTGCACACTGCTGCGACTGCGATGCTATCGCGTGCCAATCGCGAAACGATTACTTGCGTTCAAGTTGCAGGGTGAAATGCAAGGAAAGTCAAATTAGTACAAACATATCCTTGTATTGATGACGCGTCTTTCAATCGACGACTTAAACTTTTCTACTAACACATTAAGGCTGGCGTTTTAAATAAGAAACAACCCACAATTGTTTCTCTCTTTTTATTGTACTGCGGGATGCTGCTATCTACATTAGTAAAGACAAATTCGAATTTTCCATTGTAAAAATGTCTACCTCAGCTATTCAACTTATACAAGTTGTTCTATGCAGGTGTGCGTCAAAGCCACAGACAGATGTTTTTGCCCGTGCAGATAATTTTAAGTAAAATAAGCTTCTTGGCCTTTCAGTCACTATAATTAAACAGAAAATCTGTAAAATTTCAGGCATTAACAGAATAAACAGAAACCAAATAATATTTAAGTTATTCTAGCTAAATGCTGAATCTGTAATCAATTAAGCAAGGAAGTACATATTACGTAAAAAATTAATCTTACATTATTATTTGTAATAATATTTATTTGTAATAATTGTACGTGACGATATACATTACAATTAAATTTTTAAAAAGTTTATAATACCGAAAATCGAACCCGAGCCTCCTGGGCGAAAGCCAGATATCCTGCCACAAGACTACTTCGGGTTATAAATTTTCTTCCTGAGTTAGCTGTATACTACGCGGTTGCATGATATTTAAACCAAAATGCACTTATTGATTGGATTGTTATCACTAAAATTAGTTCAATAATAAATCATTATTCAAATATTAACACATTGGAAATCAAATGGCCACTTTTAAATGGATTTATTTAATCATTAGAGGTGCTACAAGATACTAAAAAAACAAATTATTTTAAAAATTTATATATTTTGTCATATTTTCATTTTTGAATAGTAGGGTTTGAAAAGGTTTCTTATTATAAAACAGTTTTGTGTTGAACACGATAATTAATACTATTTAGCTGATTCTTATAAAACATCTATAAAAACAAAATGTCGAAAAAATGACAAATCAAGTGTTTCACAAAAAATTACTTCACACGATTTTCGGGGAAGCCCCAAATACCCTACAAAATGTGGAAAAAATGACAAAAAATGTTTTTTCTCACAAATAACTCCCAACGCTTTTCAATGTGAGGCCCAAGTTAGAGACCTGCGCGGGTCCAATATATAGGACCCGCACCCGACCCGCAAACCGCAATTTCTAAAATTTTAAACCCGCACCCGACCCGCGAACCGCATTTTTCAAATTTTTGTACCCGCACCCTACCCGCGACCCGCCGTTTCAAACCCGCACCCGACCCGCGACCCGCAAGTATTTCACTTTTAAGGCGCACTTGACCCCAAATTCGAATATTAGACCAGCACGTACCAGTAACTTGCTTCAGATAGAATGCCCATACACAATAAAGGAAGTTATTTTCACACTTCAGCATATTTTGTTTATACACAAACAAAATTTATGTAGAGGAAATGAAGTTGTATCCGTCACCCGACCAGCGACCCGCAGTTTCAAATCCCCACCCGACCCGCTACCCGCAATATTGATATAAATCTTACCCGCATTGCGGGTTGTTAGATCATCTTTAAGTCCTGTCGTCATTTTAAATTTTGGGCTCGATCCGGCCCTGCCTGTCCTCTGCTTTGCAGCGCATTTTAGGTATTCGTACCTCGCGGTCCGTTTATCGGTTAAAATTAATTCAGCTAGTCACGTTTCGTTAGCAGAATTCCATTTTTAAATTCACCCTTTGTTCTTTGTTGCCTGCAAGGCGGATGCAGCTTATCTTTTCCCAGTATTTCGCTAGTCCGAGACATTTAACCTTCGAGTCCCGTGTGAATCGTCCAGTCAGCTGTCCTGCGATTTTGTTGAAATTTTCCGTTATCTTCCTTCGTCTTCGCATATGCAAGAGAAAGATGCATATAGGACGCGTTGGTGGCCGTTGGTTTTAGCCGCAGTTTGAAATTCAGTCCCGACCCGATCTTGAAGTATACAGCACGTGTTCTAAGATCGCACCCCCTGACGGCTTCGCGTGATGCAGCCTTTGGGGGTGGCTTTGTTCTCGTTTCCGTCTTCTGCGTTAATTTATGTGTTTCGTTATTGTTGGTGCCTTATGAAGGAGTCGTATGCTATCGGTACGAGGGAATATCAGTTATTTGATGCAGCAAACAACAGCCGTGGAGAATTTAAGTGAAGCAAGTTTTAGTTAAACGTGGTCGGAGTTCTTTATCGTCGAAGGATTGCGAGATCGTCTGAGTTGTCGCCATGGGCGGATTTGTTTACGGACTCCTAACCAGACCATCGTTAACTAAGCATGACGTGTATCGTTCTCGCATGTCGAGGGCTTTGCCCATTACCGCTACGTAAGTCGTCTACCCTTCGAGGGGATTATAATTGCATTCTACTGACCCCGTTTGCTGTCGTTACCATCTTTAATATCGAGGCTGAGTTCCGCATTCCATCTACTCCTCTGGGATTCCCCGTTCCCGTTCTCGTTCATTTCTTCAGGAATCTTAAGGCAGGTGCTTGGAAGGCAAAACACTCTACCGCGCCGCCCGTCGATTACAGCCAGCTGAACTCCTACAAGGTAAACCATGTTTGTATTTTATGAAACTGTCGTGTATAACCTAGTGTTCTTTTCGTCAACGTTTTATGTAATTATCGTGCCTACTACATAGTGTTCTTTTCGTCAAAAAGTGTGGAACATTCCGGCTTAATATTACTGCTATAGTCAGCATTGTTGATTTCAAGGTCATGTCTGTTTATTGTTGTTCGTATTGAAGTAACTTGTAACGTAAATTAGTAACTAACCCCTTTGATTATTTTTCTTGTAACTAGTCAAACATTTCATGTCCATTGTTACCTGCTTATTTTATTTATTATTTGAATAGAGCTCATTGTTAAGTACTGATGTCTTTGATTTGTGTTGACGATATTTTGTTTGTTGTTGTGTTCCTTTTCAGTTAGTTGTAAAGGAGTTTAGCAGCTGCTTCAGGAAGTTGTTTCGTCAAGGTAAGTCAGTGCCGTAGCGTGTTAGCCGAACCAAACTTGCCGAGTTGTTAGTGGGAATTGAGCCCACGCTTCTCCATTCAAGTGGGTTCGATTTAGATAGTTAGAATAAAGTGGCGTCCTACAATTACCATCATTTCACCCTTTTGTGCCGAAGTATCGCCCTGACTTTCATGTAGTGTTTTTACCACGACCCTTCTCCTTTGATCAACCAATAGCCGGTGATATTTTGTTACAACGATCTCGTAACGAGAGTCAGGGCTTGCTTTTCGGCGTATTCCCGATCTCGTCGTCGTTTATAGTTCTTTTGCGGTTAACTATCTGGTCCTCAAGCGTACAAGTTTCTGTGGCACGCTTGAAGGGCTGGAGGTTAAGCCGTAGTTACCGTTTTGTACTGTAACAGGGTAACCGCGGGTACCCGACCCGATGCAGTACTCTAGCCCAAGTACCCTAAAATTGTCGAAAAAAATCAAAAATGGTTTTCCTTAATGCACTAACTTCAATTAAAAACCAAATTTTCTGGAAAATAAATAATATAACTGTTATAAAAGTAAGAGAAACGTTTACTTCAATGATAGATATTAGTAGAAATAACGTTTAAAACGGTTGCGGAAAATTATTATTCTTTTTCAACATAAAAATAAATATTCTTAAACAATTGTTTTCTTCATAATTTGTATTTCGTTCTAAACGTCTTTGTTCAGCTATTAATTATTACGTATAGCAAAAGAGCTAGAAATCCGCCCTTTAATAATACGCATCCACTGTCACTCGTATTCGTGATTTACTGTAATGTAAATTTGGCAAAAGCACACTGCAGAAATAGCTCAATGAGGACTTAAAGAAAAGATCAAAAATCTCATCTTCCTGTAAGCTGTTTTATAGTTTCTGTTTTCTATTTTGCAAAAGTAAATTTTACTGTTGCATGGCAGAAATACAAATGGAAAATGGCTGCAAAATCATCGATATTTTAAATACAATTTTACAAGGCACGTGAATCTTTTACCATTAATTTATAAAATATCTTGCGATAATCAGCCAACATTTGTCTTTGAAGTGCAGTTTTGTTTATGTCCTCACGAAGCGTATAACTGGTTAATAAGTGTTTTCTATGTAGCAATCTGTCCCTATTATTTCAGAATAAGCCAAACGCTAACCTTAAAGCTCTCTTTTGACATTCGGTAACATGATTTTGGGAGAGCTTTTGCTGTGATAAAATAATAGTTATTTATTGTATAAGTGTTTTGGATGGTGTTTTATCCACGGAAGAATGCTTAAACGCGTGAACGCAGTTCGAGCGTTTAATTTTCTTAAGTGGATAAAACGCAACTAAAACACGAATGCAATACAACGTTTTATCCAACAACTCAATAAATATCTAAAAAAACATACGTTTTGTATTGACAGCCATGAAAAGTCATAGTGACAATTTGGAAAGTACCGAAAGATCAAATGTTATACGTTTGGCAGTACTGAAGTGTATTGTCAGTCTATGTCAAATTCGAGAGGTTAATAAGTTAAGTTTTGTTTGTTATTTGACACAGATTGACGCAAACTTAACCTACAAATTTCGAATTTGGCATAGCTTGACAGTGCTACCAACAATGCAGTAGTAAGTGACATGATTTTATCCCACTACTGGAATAAAGTAATTTCATTATTCCACTAGTGGATAAAGTGGTACTTTAGACTGTTCATAAGTGTGGATAAAAATTCAATTATTAGGTGATTGTGGATAAAAGTATCTTTATTATTGTTGATATACGGGCGAACGTGGACTTTCTTTTCGGTTTCCTCTCCTTATTTCGTATGTATCAGTAAGCTACAACCACATCATCATCATCGTCCCCCGAAATCATCTTTCAACAAATTGCTCTGATGTGCATAAAACACAGGTTTCCGTCGCGATCGCATCTTAGGTATGTCGTAGTTGCATCGTAATCGCATCGCAGTCGCGTTGGGCCAATGGACGAAGTGCCTAATTGTAAATCATTAAGTTCCTATCAATTTAAGTACCTACATTAATATCTATAGCTGCTTTTCTAGAGGTACATGCTTTCTATCACTCGCACATAGGAGATTACTGATACTGATTATTTAAACAAAAAGAATCAAAGGAATCACCGTTTACTTACACCATATGGTAAATTGCTTATAGGAATTTCTAAATCCAAGTGTCGAAACAATAAATACTTCAGAGTTTATTTCTACTCCACATTGCCAAGCTCTCAATTCCGAACGCTTAAACAGTCCTTTGACTCTGCTAACAATCTAATCATTTTATCTGCCAAACAGGCGGAGTAAATTTGTAAATCCCTAATTTAACTGCCACCTTGCCGCGTCCCCCTCGTTCCAAATAATATTAGCGTTTGTATTTACTCATAATTTCCGTCAAATCAGGCACTCGGTAGCTATCTATATATTCTGCAACCGTGCCAAGTCCTGCTGGAATATTAAAACCTCTCTTTTCTATGATTGAAACAGTACCGAAAATTGAGCGTAGACGACCGGTTCGTGAAACTTTCCGAAAATCTTCGCAAGAGACGAGAAACTGGATATCGCCAAATTAAATCAACAGTGCTTATCGCGGCGCGAATAAGACAGCTTGTGATGAAATAGGTGATAAGGAAATTTATCTGGGCCCCATGTTAATCTGTGGCATTTGTTTAGCATAAATTACATCTGCATTGCTCGAAAATGAGTATTTCTGTGACGAGACGGCACGCATATAAGTCTTGCATAGCTGTCGGCGCGTCTTCACATTATTTTGGGGCCCCAAACGACATTGCCAAACTATTTTCACGAGAACATTGTTAGTTGTAATAAACGTACGGCAGCAATGAAAAATTAAAGATTAGTGGCTTATCTAGTAAACAGGGGATAAGTACTCATTTTTGTGGAAACGTGAATCAAGGTGTTGCTTGTTTGTTATCATGGAAAAGTCCGTTCCTCGACGAAAAGTAAGTATCGTGTTGCAATTTTGGCCGCCTCAAAAAAGAAACCTGTCATCGTTTTATTTTTATTTTAGAGTTTGGGAAAGAGAGAATTTACGGAGGCTGAATTAAAGGGTATGTGTTGTACGCATTTGCACACAGCTGCGAGCGTAGTTCTGATTTTTCCTTGTTTTTAAGACTGCAATTCCAAAAATAACGACTCTGATTAAACACTTCTCGGTCAATATATTGGCCGGCCTCCAAAGCTAAGGCTGCTCTTCAGAATGACCCTCTGCTTATTAATATCCAAAACAAGTTACATTTAGAAATGGGCAGTCGAAAAGTTTCGAATACGAAAGAAGCGCCTTGTGCAAATTGCACGCCCAAAAATAGCTCAGTTGCGGAAACCTAATGACTATTTACTTTGGCTGATTGTCAACGCGAAAACATGACATAGCTTGGACGTGTAAGGATTATTGTTTATTGCCCTGTTTACATCTCTTAGCGTCATGTTCCTCATATTTGCATAACCTTTTTTTCTTTAATTTATCTTGTTTTTCAACGCACATGATTGTTTGTAATAAGTGTTATATTTTGTTGCAAAAAATTGATAAGTTTGTCTAGTCATAAAAGCTTGCTGTTGAAATTTGAACTTCACACATTAATACAATTTTTCAAACAGTTACAAAATGTATCCTTGCTACCAATTATTGGTTCGTTGCACTGCCTTAAAGCAACCAATAAGATTGATGGCAGCCAAACAAATCATCAAACATTTATTTTTGGCTCGAAACGTTACGCTATTCTTATAACAAACTCGAACAATTTTTTGACGCAAGTCAGAGATATATTAACATTGTAAATGGAACGTTCTATTCCATCAGAATGCATTACGACAGCAACCTTAAGTATTCTCATTTTAAAAAAAGTCTATAAATATTTCATCAGAGACATATTTATGAAATTGTGGCCTTACGATTACATAAACAAAATTATCTATTAGAATATATAAAGAATAATAACTGCTCTGTAGATCTCAGGACAGCTTTTGATTTACTGGATCGAAATCAGGATGGGAGGATAACAGCTTCAGAATTGCAGTTTATGCTCACGAAATTAGGAATCGAACTGCAGGATGAGGTCGTGCAGCAATTGCTGAAAAGTGCAAGCCACACAGGTGAGTATCTGAGCTGGTAAACTTTCTATCTGTTCATACAAAGAGTAGAGTTCTAGCCCAACTGAAAAAAAAATGTTTACTCTGCAATACAAATAGCAATATAGAGCTCTGTAATAGGTATCTACTGTAAATATTAAACTACTTTCAGTAACACAATTGAGCTCAATCATAATAGCTACATTCTGAATAAATTGTGGTGTAGAGAAAGCAAGATTTATTTCACAACCAAGTTAACTTTCAGAAACAAAACAAAATTTTAAATTATTGCCTGTTGTGTAACTACGGTATAGTCAATAACCATAAATAATTTTCCATCTTTTCATCCAGGAAACGAGTTGCTAAATGAAGCAGAATTCATGCAATGGGTCAAAACGATACAAGGTTTACTGCCGGAAGTCGAAGATGATATTTCGCAAGATCTAATAGCTGCCTTCAAAGTCTTCGATGTTGATCACAATGGATACATCACCAGAAACGAACTGCGAACTGCGATGGAAATGATTGGTGAACCAGTGACTGAGCAACAACTTACAGAATTTATCAGATTGGCAACTACGGACAAAGATGGTAGAATTAATTACGAAGGTATGGTTTTGCATTAATGGCAACTGACACACAGGGTGTTCCTGAGAAAACCGACAAACTTTTACGACGTGTTCTAGGGGTCATTCAGAACAAAAAAGTTCAGACACGTTAAGGGTTAATTCTTCTTCGCTTTTGACTAATACCCTCCTACAGAGGGGGGTTAAAATTAGATTTTTGTGATTTTACTGAAAGTTGGAAAACAGTATTAAAATGAAAATTGGCACATTTTTTTCTACTAATGAAAGGAATATTTATAAAATTATTACTCACCACTAGTCTATGTACAATGATTCACTTCTCAATACAAAAATTGGTCAATAATGGTGTGTTCTAAGACTAGTAGTGCAAAAAATACATATATGATGCAAAGCATTATTCTGTAAACTGTGATGTGCGTTTTTTTACACAAAAGCTATTAATTTTAAGAAAAAACCAAAAGACCTAATAAATATATTTTAAAAATCAGGCTTTCCAGTACATATTTTTATATAATCAAATTCCTGTCCATTAAAAAGTTCTAATATGACCACTCCCTTTAAAAGGGTGTAAAGTGGCGACGAGTACATAAAAAAATAACGAATATGCAAAATTTTGTTTCAAAATCCCTTATATCTTTAAGTTTGTACAGTACCTCATAGAACACCCTGTATGTATGGACTATTGGTCAATGAGTAAAAATCTTCTCTCAGGGAGGAACTGTGATTTTGCATACTACTTTTCATAGATTATAAGATTACTGTTAGCCATTCGTATAGGTATCTATCTTTCATATAAATTTTCAATATCATAATAAATATATACAAATTGAAGATGGTTTTCAACACACACAATGAACCAAGTAATCATTTTCAATCTGGGACAAAGGACACAAGTATGACTATCCTTAATAATGACATCTTTGAGTTGAATCTTGATTCTGAGTGTTTTTTTTAAATAATAATTTAGCAAAATCGGTATACAAAATGCAAATTATTCCATCGAACGGAGAATATTTATGGTAACAATGTTTTATGGCATAATACATTTAAGGCAAGTGTATGACTTATTCGATAGTTACATAACAAGGGCAGCGTACATACATCAAACAAGTAGAGACACTCATGCTAAATGCTGAAACCTGTCTAGAGTGCCTGCGACAGTAACTCGGGGGGTATTTCTAAGCTTGACTATCAGATGGCAACACAAAGTTCTACCAATCAGAGCCAGTTACTGTCTCTGCTACCAATCATGATGTGATTACAGTGGCTATATAAGGACAGTGTGGTCAATTTTAAAAAAGGCAGCCATTAAGAGTCGTCTCTACAACAACCAGCCACGCCCTTAGGTATTGTTCTGTGCAAGGCCTGCTAAATTGTAAGACAAACGTCACCCTGCTAAATTGTGACATAAACGTCATTTTATACGGACTGGACATATGTGAAATTCGGAGATGCTTTGTAGAGCGCTGTATACCCACGATCGCGAAAATTTGTGCAATATGAGGTGGTCAAAAAATGTGCAGTGTAACATTAGTTTTACAAGAATGTCAATAATATTACTTAAACAGAATTAAACGACAAGAGACGATGTGAAACGTAAGGAATCGCTGCCAGCGATTAAAAATCCTCGTTAACGAGCAACCTAATATTAGAATATAAGTCAAGGTGTCCTGTTTTATCTTCTTTATTGTGTTTTTATACATAGAAAACGAAAATTGACAAAATTTTGCGTTGATCGACACAGAGATTACGTACAAAAACTCAACAATTTTTTTTTTATATTCATAATCAAACCGTTGTATTTATTCCATCAGTTAATTTAGAGGAATAGAATATTCAGTGTTACGTAGCCCATAAATTCTCTTTAATTTGATGCAATAATCTTTGGCATTAAGACATTTATATAGTTTATTATAGCTTTTGATTTGGACTAATGCGCAATTTTCACAAAAAGCATTTTACTTTAACTCGTTGACATTTACTTATGCAAACGAAAATTCGGCATTCGCTTACAGAGAACACTGTAGAATTTTATGAAGATTATTTCATTACACTTCATATTGGGGCTACTTTCAATAATAGAGATCTTAGAAGCAATTTTGTGTGACTGTGTGATTTCGTAAAACGACTCTTAATGGCGGATTTTAAAACAACCAATCAGAAACAGGACCAAAATTGACCACACTGTGCTTATATAGCCACTGTAGATGTGATCAAGTAGTGGCGCCACCTGTTAGTATTATCGGAAAGTACCCCCCAGGAGCCGTTCAAGGTCATCAAAATCGGTATTTTAACATCAAAGGAACCGACAGTGAGTGTCTCTACTTGTTTGATTTATGTACGTTGACAAGGGCGTGAATTTATACATACCGTGTGTCCACAGGGTTTCGCACCATGGAATCAGAACAACGTTAATTTATCCCAAAGATCAGCTCTTGCTTTTACAAAAACAGCTTAACAACAAACCCTATTATATTTATTTTTCTATGGCAATAAACGATTTAAGTGGTATTCAACTTAAAGTTGGTGTCAAATTCGAGGTTAGCAGGTTAGGTTTTGCGTCAATTTTGACACAGACTGACGCAAAACCTAACCCGATTACCTCGAATTTGACATAGAGTTAGGTACAGTGCCACAATAGTATATTACAGCCCGAGATGGGAAGTGTTTCATTACTGTCGAGAGATTATCTCGAGACTAAGGAAACTTCCTGTCGAGGTTTGTATACTATTTTATTTGCAACCACTTTATTCTAAACAATAATTGGAAAAATTATTATATTATGATACGACAGGTTGTGACGCGCATGAATGGATCAACGAGACTCCCAGTGTCCCTACCTTCTCAGCGGTCGGGAATGTACTTCCCGCACTCACTTCCCGTACTTGAGCGGGAAGTAGCGGGCTGAAATGTACGACTTCCCCCACTCAAATGAGGTCAGGAATGTTAACATTACATATATGGTTGCGAATAAACATATTATTCATACATTGTATAACCATGACCATTCAAAAACGGTCGATCATTTCTGAAGGCACTTTATTTGTTACTAGCAAATTCAATTTTAATGGTCAATGCTTAGCAACCGTTTGACTATCAATTTTTATTTGTTACTAGCAAATTCAATTTTAATGGTCAATGCTTAGCAACCGTTTGACTATCAATTAACACCGGAAGAGCAGATCTTTAAAATAAACTAACATCACTCCAGCTCCATGGTGCGTAGTCTCGTGGACGCACGGTATATGATTTCATTATTTCACGAATGAAAAGGTTATTTCTAAAAACATGTATTTATTGCTTAATAGAACAATTAATGTATAATTCTGATAAATAGCAAGGTTAACATTTGAAACTTTTGTTAGTTCGTTAATGTTAAAAATTCTCAAATATTTCCGATGTCGATGTTCTTAAAAGCTGATGTTGGCTCAGTTTGGGTTTTTTCATAATGGGCTCCTCACTGTTTTTTAGTTTTTCGATGATACTATCTATTTGCAAGTAAGCTGTAATTTTTATGAGGTGTTGATCTGTTCGAGAAATGTGTTACTTTTGTTGTTGTAGTAGTTAAGCCTATTTTCCCAGCAACTTCCCTGGTCCACTTTAAATGTTCATTCTTAAACCATCCACTTGTCCCTTCCTTTTTCCATGTGAGATTATTACTTATTTATATGGCTTCTTAACCATATGTGGGTTATAGCCTGCGTGATCACTTGCTCCATCTGTTATATTTCCATAACGATACTGATGAAATATCGCCACAGCGGTGTTGTTAGTGTTAAGCACCCTGGATGTGTGCTTGTACATTTTACAATATCCCCATGCCTTCCTATCCGATACTTATAACCACCAATTTTTTACAACTGTTTTTAAATCACTCCACCTTCCCATTTTAGTTCCGGCCTCCTTTTTTTACTACACAACCACGACTTCTATTTTGCCAAAATGTTCACTTCCCTCTTGCTGTCCATTCGGTATATATTGCAATGGTCTTAGGCCCTACAACTCAACTCTGATAGCATTGCCAAATTAATGGACATTTCACTAAAGCTCAGGGTGAGGTATATTATATAACTGCAAGGCTAAAACTTGAATTTAACAGAATGAATGCATTTGTAAAGAGATGCCAGTAATAGCAGAATATTTAAATAATGAACGCAATAAGTAAAGCTCAATTCTCACAGGGATCTAAGTTGACTGTAAGATCAATTTAAAATAAGAGGTTTGTGCAAAGGTAATAGCCGAACTAAAAGAGATTATTAATTACAAAAAGATTGCAACGGCAATGAAATGAGGCGTAGAATTCAAGTAAAGTTAGACAGTGAAATTTTGTCAGGGTTTTAAAAGAAAGGTATAAGAAGCTAGATAAACCAATGAACGTTGCAACGAGCAGCTAAGAAGGCAGGCATTAAGGCATATAACGGAAATTGTAAGAATCAGGAAGACAGGGTAAAAAACGAAGAAAAGCAGACAACAGATGGACCGAAAATCGTGTGTAAAAGTAGACAGGTGAATTCGAAGGAAGCCTTGGCGCAGGAAGTACTCTAACTTAAATAATTAGTGCAGTGACGCGTGTGAACCATTAATAGTAGTTTGTATACCAAGGCACTGAAGTATAACTTTTTATCACGAATGTGGATTTAGTTGCCGAGGCCCGTAGGGCCAAGGCAAATAAACCACATGAGGGATAAAAAGGAACTTCAGTGCCGAGGTGTACACTATGTTTTATTTGAAATCGAGAAATCGTGAAATTACAACATTTTAACCAAATTTTGTAGGTTATGTTCGCTCCATTGACGTTTATCTATCGCCTCGCCACCTACAAAAAAGTCGTAAAACAATGGATTACTTCACTGCCGATTTCTCGTATTTTAATGACGATTTCGGCGTACTTCACTGCCGATTTCAAATAAAAGCAATTAATATACAACGTGCAGTGGCGCTAAGACACGGTTAATTAGTTATAAATGTAAACAATTATATTAAGGATAAGAATTTTGTACATTTTTTTAGTTGTAAGCAAATTTAGTGTTAAAAGTTATCAATTTGAACTTGGTCAATATCCGTTTTTTTTTTATTAATATTCCACTTGCAATTGTTTATGACGGATTTTCGAGGAGAACAAAAGAATAAATTGTAAAAATTATTGTGTTGAAATGTGCTCCACTTTAAACGAATTTTTCATATATTAAATAAACAGTTATCAGCATAAAAGGTATACAGTTTTAATGAGTGCATGTCCAAGGTGGTGTGGTAGTATTTGTAGATATTTCCGCCAGAAAAAAGTGAAAAGTTCTTCGAAGCCCCGTTACGATAACCTAGCAGCCGATGCAGCCCAAGTTCGGATCTCTGCGTGAAGCCAAACGAGTAAACACAGCCTAGAGCGGAAGTTACCAGAGCATAGAGCAGCCTTGTAAGAACGTGTCCCAGAAGTTTCATCAGGATCAGCCCCAGAGCAGCCCAAGAATTGCATCAGCGTCTCCTACAAGTTTCCGATTCAAGATTGCTAGAGAACAGGTACCGCTTTTGGTTAAAACTAGCTACGTTAGGCCCGTGAAACTTATGTGTATGTAAGAAGAGTTAATACTGAAGACAATCCAAGCATTTTCCGTGGCGGTAAAGCAAGTGCAGCTCGCAATATAGGCCGAGTCCATAATTTGAGGTTAGGCGAAGTTTGAACCCAAGCGACGCTTCGAAAAACAATTGAAAATTTGCCGGCGTCTCTTCGACGGGATCGACAATCAAGTGCTGGAAAAGCAAATGCAATTAATGCCACAAAACACCCGTATTCAAATAATTACCGGTAGAAACTTTGATAAATTTCACTTTGTTTTTAAGTCACTGACCGCTAACTTGCCAGCGGGATCCATTTTGGTGTAGCATTTGACCTAATTTCGAATATTTGCTTATGGGCATTAGAGTTAAGACGGAAAACAGGTCCGTATTCAAATAATTTGAAAGATTACACATTCAACCAGTAACCCAACTGAGATGAGTGTTTGCTTTACCAATATGAGCTAGCGTTTATTTATCAATATTTGCCGGTAAATAGAATATAATAAAAGGCATATGACCATTTATTTTGACAAGTCAAGTAAATACAACTCACTTTTAATCTTCCTACATTTTATAGTGCAAACAAAATTTTGCATGCTGGCTCTAATCAACATTTAATTAATTAAATTAAATAAACAAAGAGCACAACCATAGCAATATGTCCCCACTAACTTATTCTTTGGTCTTTTATATATTTTACAATATCTTCCCCATTTATTAGATGCACTAGTTCATGGTTCACTATCTGTCGCCAATCTCCATCTTCATTCTTAGATCCAAACATTTTTCTAAAAAATTTTCGATCAAATACACGTCGTTTTACCACGGTATTTTTTATTAATGACCATATTTTCGCAGCCTATATATTAACAAACCTCATAATCATTTTATAATATTGTCACTTGTTACCTAAATTTCTTCTTTTTATTTCTTCACTTACATGCATGTTACAGAGTAATCAAGATCCCAGATAATTGAATCTATCGACTTCTTCACACTCAAAATATGTGTTATACCAAAATTAATCCTGGAAAATTTCATAAATATTGTTTGATTTACGGTTAGCTTTGCTACTTGCTCGAATTTGATAAACATTTCTATCAGATCTTTTTTTGTTCTAGATGTCAGTACCACATCATCTACATATGAGATTATTTGAACATTTTTACGTTAATTCACCCTGTAATGTTCAACTCGCTAACAATAAACAAAAGCAGGGATATCACATCTTTCTATCTTACCCCTGCCTCTACACTAAATTTCATATAAGAATGCAGTAGATGGCGCTCTGAACTCAAACTCAGTTTTACATTAGGCAAATATAAGTTCGTGTGACTGCTCGTATTTTAGAATAATTTCATCCCCTATAATTCCAATAAATGTTGTAGGCCAGCTTCTTTTATCCATTATTTATCAGTTTTCCTTTTATATTTTTAGGATTCACACGGAATGTAATATTGACAATTTTGAAAAAATATTTGATTTTTAGGTGGGTGTAATGATGACTTCGTTTCGACCAATCATGTCCATAGTTACTATTACTACTTAGTTCCAACTACTGCATGCTTATTTGAAATTTAGTATAGGCATATGGTTTCAGTCTTGCGTTCTTACCATCACTTTATTTTTACCTAGGTTGCCTTGATTATGTTCATTAAATTATATAGATTTTTCAACCTTTTTAGGGCATTATTTATTTTTGTTCTATCAATCCTATCCAATGCATTTTTGAAATCCGCAAACAGATTATAAAGATCTATGTTATATTTGTTACATTTGTAACTTATTATTATTCACGTCGTGATTTAGGAGTAGGTAACATCACAAGAAACGTATACAATTCTTATAGAAATCGTTTTATAATTTCCAATCCAAAATATTACACACAAGTATTTTGTTTTACACAAATAACAACAACAATAATAAACTATCAAAATCGTTGCCAACTCTACACATCCTTTAAATCCCTAATAATTGTAATCAGGGGTTGTCAACATTCTCCCACCTAGAGTTGGCAATTAATACAAAATGTATAACGGTACTATTCTACAAGTTTTATTGGTTTCTTCACTACTCGTCCTGTTCTTGTGATTTCTGGTAGATTTTTTTCTCTCTTCTTTATCTTCACTTCTTTCTTCCGAGATCCAGTCGGCAATTTCACACCTGCTAAATGTTCTCGATCTTCACAGGTTACTTCTAATGGGTATATTCTTTGCACTGGTCTAAGGAGTTCACCTTTTGCTGTTCTTAATCGTGCCAAACGACTCCCACCATCCTTTCCAGGTATTATTTCTATTACCTTTGCAAGCGGCCAGTCGATTCGCTTGGTGTCGTCGCTTCCTATTAAAACTATTTCGCCTACTATAAGCGGCCTTGTGCTTTTATTGTGCCGATTGACTTTCTGTAAAAGCTGACCAAGATATTCGCTTCGGAAACGATTTCTGAGATCAAGTCTGAGTTTATGAATATACTGCAAACGTTTATTTAAACTTTCACTGTCGATTGTATCAAGATCTGGCACTCCAATCTCTTTTACTTCTTGTATGAACATATTGGGAGATTAAGGTAAAATGCTCGTATCACTGCCAGACAAGTAAGTAATTGGCCTCGAATTTATAATTGATTCACAATCATAAAGTACAGTCATCATTTCTTCATATGACAGACAAGCTCTTCCGAGTGTTCTTCTCAATAAATTTTTCATGACACGTATCAATCGTTCCCACCACCCGCCCCACCAAGCAGCACTAGGTGGATTGAATTTCCATTGTATTTTCTGGGCGGTAGCATATTCTTCTATCTTACCCCAGTCAAGTGCCATCAGGGTATTTTCAGCACCAACAAAATTTTTCCCGTTGTTGCTGTAAATAGTTGCGGGCCTCCCTCTTCTAGCGATAAATCGTCTCAAAGCTTGTATGAAAACCTGTGTCGATAAAGAGGTCGTTAATTCTAAGTGTACGGCTCGATATACTGCACAAGTGAATATACATATCCATGCTTTATTGTTTCCCGTTAAATATACGGGGCCAGAGTAATCTATACCAACTATTTCAAACACGGCTGCATCTTTTACACGATCTTTCGGTAAAGCACAAGGTACAGCTTCCAACCATTTTGCTTCATACCTTTTACATACTATGCACTTCTTTAAAACCGAACGCACTGTTTTTCGACCTTTTATAATCCAGTAATCTTCGCGTAGAATATTCAACAGTATCTGAACTCCAGCATGTCCTGTTTTCTCATGTCGATCTTTTATTA
The DNA here is from genome assembly GCA_940337035.1 of Agriotes lineatus. Taxonomy (NCBI): domain Eukaryota; kingdom Metazoa; phylum Arthropoda; class Insecta; order Coleoptera; family Elateridae; genus Agriotes; species Agriotes lineatus. The sequence continues at coordinate 141,745,794 of OW679196.1, read as the reverse complement.
TTAAGCTGACAACTGGGTGTCGATCAGGTAAAACCACAGGATATCTAAAATTTTCCGTATCCTTTCGCAGTGTAAGTTTTGTCTTTATCCGAAGAACACCCTCTGTATCCATAAAGGCATTTAGAGATGATAGATCCCTAGATTTTTCAACAAATGCATCTGCCTGAATGAATTTAATAATCTGCTTTTCAGCATTTTCTAATTCTTCAACCGTAAAATGCGATTTTATACGAGCTGCTTGGTTTAAGCAATTGCTTACAAAACGTTTCACCCATGCAACTACTCGCACAACTTTCCGATAACTATCAAAATAATTATAATACCAGTCTATCTTACTTGTATTTGATGTATTGTTGATAGTATATGTGGCCGTCTTCTTCTTTTCTCTTACAATCTCTGTTTCATCACTAATAAAATTAGATTCTGGCCATTCTTGCGGACTACATTTTAGCCAAGCGGGTCCCTCCCACCATTGCAGCTGCAATAATTTTCTAACTCCACAGCCTCTCGAAGGTAGATCTGCTGGGTTATTTTCGCCATGGATATGTCTCCAGCTTTCAGGATTTGTTACCTGTCGAATTTCTTGAATTCTATTTCTTACAAATGTTTGCCATTGTTCATCACGTTTGATCCATGCCAATACTGTGGTTGAGTCACTCCAGTATGTGATAGAGAATTCTTCGATGCCCTTTAAATTTTTGGTTACCTCAGCTGTCAAGCGGGCTCCTATCGTGGCTGCCATTAACTCGAGTCGTGGAATGGTGAGCTTTTTAAGTGGTGCTACTCTTGATTTGGCTTGAACAAGCTGCACCGTAACTCCTGTAGATGATTCGACTCTAATGAAGATCGCTGCTGCATAAGCCACTTTACTGGCGTCACAAAAGGTATGGATACTGTAGATCTTCCCTTCATCTGCTATTCCGAAAGGCCACCTAGGAATTCTTGCTTCTAATAAGAGCGGTAAATCCTTGAGCCAACCTAAAAATGCAATTCTGATTTCTTCATTCACCTCCGTGTCCCAACTAAGATGTGTTGACCAAGCTTGCTGCAACAGTAATTTAGGAAATAGAGTTATAGGGCTTAAAAAACCGATTGGGTCAAACAGCCTATGCGCTACAGATAAGATCAGTCTTTTTGTAATACATTTTACATCTAGATATTTTACAAAATCGGTGTTGATCTGCAACGTATCTGTCCTTTTATTCCATTTTAGTCCTAACACTAACGATACTTCATTCGACTCATTTGTATCGTATAACCACGAATGTTCCCAACCGCGTAGATTAAATTTAGCGCAAGACATAACACTTCCCGATTCACGCATAAAACGTTCAAGTTCTTCGCGGTTTCTTACACTAGTAACACAATTGTCCACATAAAAACTGTTCAGTAATTTCTCTATTATTTCTTTTGAATACAGCAAATCTCCTCCGTTATTTTCGTTTATATTGTTCAAAACTGCTCTTAGATGAAAATCAATTACCGACGCTAATAGAAATGGGCTACTGATCACTCCGAATACTACGCGAGTGTGTCTATATACTACAAGTTCGTTATTTTCATTCCACCACAGAAAACGCAAGTAGTTCCGATCTGATTCACAAACGCTGATCTGCAAGAATGCACGTTTAATGTCTGCTGTAACTCCAATTTTATGCATACGAAAACGTAGCAGTATTGCTGGTAGCAGCTCGATCATATTTGGTCCCTTCTCGAGGCACTGGTTCAGTGATGGCCAGTGCTTCTGTCTTGCCGATGCATCGAATACGGGCCTGATTTTAGTGGTGCTATTTTCCTTAACTACATGTCTATGTGGTAGATAGTGTCCAACTTCTTTACCATCATCTGTTGACACCGCTTCAATCACACAATCTTGTAACCACTCCTTCAGAACACTGTCATATTCATTGAAATAACTTTCTGCCTTCAATTTTCGTGTGACGGTATGCAATCTTTTTTCGGCTATTTCAAAATTTGACGGGAGTTCTGGTTTATTGTCGATCCAAGGTAATTGAATCTCATACCGATCATCTTCATTAATTTTTAGTGTCTTTTCAAATAACTCTTTGACTTCGATATCCTTTTCTTGTTTCGATTTAATTTCTGATGGATCCTTTATTCCTAGAATATCTAAATCCCATAACTCACATACTTTGGCATCTCTAACAATCATTGAAATGACATTCATAGCTACACAGCTCTCTGTTTTTTCTTCAAATGGAATTTTACCTAACAAAGTCCACCCTAGCCGGGTTTTCATAGCAACTAATCCACAATTCAATTCCTTGCGTTCACCGGTAAAAAGCTTTCCTGCAATATCGGCTCCGATAAGCACCTCTATCGGTCCTTTTACATTACCAATGTCACTTAATTTTATGTTCAATGCATTTAGTTCAGTCATCCACTTTCCTCCCTTAATATGCGTGATGTCATGCACAATAATTTTCTGATTTAGAGCATCAAACTGACAAGCATATTCATCGTTCAAGCTGCTCAGATGGATTCGGTAACATTTATGTTCTTGTTGAACCGTTTTCATGCCTCCAAACAGGGAATGTATTAACGGTTCTTTACCAACACATTGATAACCCATGTTTTCAGCTGTTGTATTCAGAATATACGACCTCTGTGAGCCGGTATCAATAATTGCTCTCACAAGCCTTACCTTATCATTACATTTCATTTTTACAACTAACGTCTGCAAAAAGACCTCAGGAAGCGTTGAATGATTAGCCAATGTAGTGTCAACCCTTGTGTTATCACTTGCTTCATTTTTCGCTTGACTCGCACCTGTTTCTTGATAACCCGGCAGTTTTGGACACATTCATATGACATGTCGACCTTCGCATATTGCACATTTTATAAACGTCTTACATCTTTTAGTAAAATGGCTCTTTTTTAAGCAAAAATAGCAACATCTTTTCTCATTTACCATTTTTCGTTTTTCGTCCAAAGTCATTTTCTTGGCCATGAAGCATTCTGCACTGTTGTGCCTTTTTTCACAAAAAATACAATTATTGTTGTTTGGTTTTACATCTTTTATATTAATAAGACCAGCTGCTGTCGGCACATAATCTTTGAGTAACTGCATTTTCTTCTGTCGTGTCTTCATTTCATTAGTCAAACTGAATCCTGATGAGGCTAGTTTTATTCTTTCTTCATTTTCAACCTCGGAACGAAGAAAGGACATTAGATTTTTCAGTCGAATTCCTGTGAGGGTCTCCGATGACTCTACGCTTCTGAGTTGTAGGTTGTTCTCCGATGCTGTTGACGTTCGCTGCCACGTTCTTAGCAATTCTTCTGGCATGCTCGATTCAACTAATGGGAAAAGCATAGTGGCATACTTGTCACTGGTGACACCAAGTGATTCTAAAGCTCTCAATTGCGATTCTAATTTGTCATATAATGAGCAAAGAGACATCTGTTCATTTTTATTAACTACCTTGTTCAGCACTAATGTCAATAATTCTCTAACATAAACCTCAACGAGCATATCTTCTCTTCCAAAACGTGACTTCAGTCCTTCAACAGCCTTTGCATAATATTCTTCTGTTGGTGGAAAACTGTTTACAAGCTCACGTGCTCGGCTACCTTCTACGGTGACTTGTATCAGGTACTGGAATTTATCTTCCGCTGCAATTTCATCATCCTCGTCGATCTTTCGGAATTGGCTCCAGAATGGAAGCCATTCTTTGATGTCACCTCCAAACTTCTTTAACTCGATTTTGGGTAACTTGAACTTACGTCGTGTCCTTTGGGCTGAATGTAATGACTTGATATCGTCGCATGTGACAGCAGTGACATTTCGCACATCTATCTGCAAGCGTTCGTACTTACGTTGATATTCTTCTGCGGCTGCCATTTCTTGTTCAAAATCAGCTTCGTTTCCATCTTCGTCCAGCATTTGCTCAATAATAGCTTTATCTAATTCCAGGAGTTCATTGAACTTTCGCCCCAGCAATAATAAATTAGCTTGAACTTCTTTTGTATCTGGATCTTCAGAATTCAAATCTGCCGCCACTTTGTCATGTAATCTCGTAAATGCGCTTCTTATAACTCCTTGTGCCTTCTTAATTCTTTCCATTTTTACCGATGTGTACAAAATACTTCCTCCTAACCTTACTTATATTCACAACGTCGTGTCACGGTCGCCAAATGTTACATTTGTAACTTATTATTATTCACGTCGTGATTTAGGAGTAGGTAACATCACAAGAAACGTACACAATTCTTACAGAAATCGTTTTATAATTTCCAATCCAAAATATTACACACGAGTATTTTGTTTTACACAAATAACAACAACAATAATAAACTATCAAAATCGTTGCCAACTCTACACATCCTTTAAATCCCTAATAATTGTAATCAGGGGTTCTCAACAATATTCATAACTTTTTTTCTATTTGACGCACTACGAATATGGCATCAGCAGTCCCTCTATTTCCATGAAATGATGTTGATACTCGCTCAAATTTGCATATTTCTCAAGACTTGTACATATAGTCGCCGCTAATATCTTCTAAATACCACAGAAAAGCGTTATTCCCCTATAATTTCCGCATACGATTTTGTATCCCCACATTTATAAATATTACTTATGCAATATATTCCCTAATGATTCAAATCTTTGAACTGCGACAAAAAAAAATCCTCAGACAACCAACTATTATCCCTCCACTGCGCGTAAATAATCAAGTATACTGTGAAGATTCGGATAAATGTGAAGTTTTTACAAACCACCTTAAACAGATGTTTACAACAATAATAAACGAAGAAAACAAAGAATTTATGCAGCACGTTGAGTCAACCATCCAACATAAGGATTCTGAAAATCCTATTCAAACCCACATCACCGCATGAGATCTAACAAGAGTATTAAGACTTAAAGTTAAAAAGTCCCCAGGATCAGACATGATACCAAATATTGCAATTAAAAATTTAGCTATAGCATTGCTTGCAACAACATTTAATGCATGTATACGCCTGGGCTATTTCCCTGACATGTGAAAAGAGGCGGTAATACTGGTGTTTCACAAACCAGGGAAAACTCTCGACTTCCCGTCAGGCTACCAACTGATAAGCCTTCTGTCAACAATCCAAACTCGACTCATTAATCACCTTAAGGGAAAAAAACTTACTCCCACCTTTTCAATTTGGTTTTAAAAGTGGGAATTCCACAACTCACCAACTTCTTCGAATTACTGAAGCAATTGAACGTGGATTTGAAAATAAACAACATACTGCAATTGCCTTCCTCGACGTCGCACAAGCGTTCGATCGTGTCTGGATAGATAACGATTCAAAATCATAGAAATGAAGGTACCTTCATATCTTCAAGAATTAATCTCATCATTCAGAGTTCGAATTCGTACAACGCTTTCCACAGCTTCGAACATATATGCAGGAGTTCCACAAGGATCCATATTAGGACCAATATTATATAATATCTTCATGTTTGACATTCCGGAACCTAAGGACTCAGAAATTGCAATGTATGCTGATGACACGGCTATTATTTCTCAAGACTGTGACATAAACATAGTCAAGCAACGAAGCGTTGATAAAATAAGTAAATGGTTTGCAAAATGGTGCACGAAACGAAGATTATTACTCTACGGCGACCTATTGATCCACCAAATATAGTAATTAATGATCGAGAATTTATATGGAATCCAAAGGATAAAGCAATAAGATATCTAGGTGTTTACGTGGACTGGAAATTTACGTGAAGCTACCACATCAATAAGAAACTTAGAGAATGCTATGCTAGGTTAGGTATGTTATACCCTCTAATTAATAAAAAATCCTCGTTAAAAACACAGTGCGGTAAACTACTATACACTGCGATACTAAGACCAATAATTACATACGGTTGCAATGTTTGAGAGCAACATCAAAAACAAACATTAAGAAACTGCAAACAATCCAAAATAAAATCCTACGCATGATCGTAAACACTCCGCGGTTTATTAGAAATACGCAAATCCATAGATGGAAAACTATATACTTACTTCTCGAAAAAAATTTACCACACCTACATCTGTGCAGCGGTGCGGTTCACTATACCATTGGCCAACGCTCCATTCACACAAGGCTGAAGAGAAAACTTCTGAGCGATCTCCTACAACCATCACTAAGTGACTCTACTTCCAGTGACTCTGAACCTGAACATAATTAATAGTGCTGTTTATGTAAAGTATCATAATTATAGAATAGGACCTTAGTGACACAGGGGCATCAGAAGCCGACCTCGTTAAACTCATGTATTATGATTATATTAATAATTAACAATTCCACGTATATATAGCACATGTCTTGCTGATCTGGCAATAAATTCTATATTATAACAAAAAAATTGGCGTTTAAAGGTTAGCTGTAGCCAGTGCGAAACGAGAAAGGACGGAAATACTCAGTTTGTATGTATATTGTGCAGGAAACCTTATTAGTGCTTTGAGCATAGATCAAAACGATGTTAACAATGTTAAAATATTAGTTGACTATAATAAAAATATCGCGGGAGCCCATGAAAAATTCTTGTCTACACTGCACTTTATAAAATTAAGTACATTTGAACTACAGTTAAGTGAATTATTAGTTCATGTGACTACAGCTAAAATCATGTAAGAAGAATAGAACTGGCACACCCAGAAGTAACTTTCCCTTAAACTTGGACAGCGTTTACCATGGCGCTAGAATTGTAAAGCCCTGCTTGAAAACGTATGGTCAGTGAAGCGGGGCAGTTTTAATGTAATATTACTTGAACCATTTGAAAACTATTTAGGTTAATTTGTTTGTTATCACAAATCAAAAGTTATTTAGAAATTAGTATATATTTGTACTTTCTTATAGGTAATTAATCTATCAGAAGTATTTACGTATTGTAGGTAGAAGTTCACTAAATCATAAACTATTAATGATTAACTTGTATCCCGCAGTTGTTAAAAAATAAACACGTTAAACAAAACTTTCTGTGTTGGCCTCTAATCACATTGCCACTGCCTAATTTACTTATTTTATCCATTTTATAAAACGAGTTCGTAAAAACCTACTTCTAGGTAACACTAAATTACTAACAGTATACCTTACAAAAATGTCTGAAAAATTAACTGTGGCTGTCCAGGATTGAAATTTGAAAATACAGTGAGTGCAGTACAGACAGTAGAAGTGTTTTACATCTTACATAGTAACCTACATCTGCAAATTAACTTTGACAACTCAGAAACAACAATCAACATTTCAATGTCATTATTAAAGATAGTTTGTATCATACTTATGTCCTGTCCCACATTAAAAATCATTACTCGGTACCTATAAAGCAAACAAAATAAAATTGACATGATTGACAATATGATTACATACCGGGTGTCCACTTTCAAACTGGAACATAGGGATTTAACATTGTTTTTAACAGTTTTATGGATTCCTGCTCGCCAATTCAACATACAGAAAATGTTTTGGTATCAATGGAAAGAGAAAATTATTGCGCATCTAATGCTATAAAAAATTAGTTTATTTTTGTCAATTTTCATTGAAGATTATTAATTAAAAGTTTTCATGTTTTTTAAATATGAGTCGCCTTGACTTGAAAACAGTTGACAGCTATACTCAAATAATTTGTTATTTGATGACATTCACGCCCGTATTCATAGTCGTTCGCCAGCGGATCGCCGGCGACTCGCCAGAGTTTCGTTATGAATAGTATGTTGGCGGCACTGTACGTCTATGTCAAATTCGAGGTTAGCAGGTTAGATTTTGTGTCAGTTTCTGTCAAAACTGACTGAAAACCTAACATGATCACCTCGAATTAGACATAGACGTACAGTGCCGCCAACATACTATTCATAACGAAACTCCGGCGAGTCGCCGGCGATCCGCTGGCGAACGACTATGAATACGGGTGTCAGAGTTAATTCAGTAGTATTTTATAAAATGAACGATTACTCGAATGAACAGAGAGTTTCTATCTTAAAAACATATTACGGGGGGGTTAGTTTGTGTAGAGTGAGAGATTTGTTTTCCATAAAATTTGATAACGGTCCAATACCGTCTGCATCTACAATACACAGATATGAAGATTTGAAGAAACTGCTAATATTTCAGTAGAATCAGAAGCGATAGGTGGTTAATGTTTATTATTTAATTTTGCCTTTGATAAAAATTTTAATAATGATATTTTAATAAAGGTCATAGCAGAAATGTCGGTGCAGATGGCAGGGAATTGCAAGGTGTTTTGAAATTTATCAATATTGTCCCATAGTACAGCACAAGACAAATTAGTCGTGAATTAAATGTGTCAAAGTCGGCGGTATCTAAGACATTAAAAAAAGCACAGATATCATCCATACAAACCACAATGTAATCAGGAAATATTTGAACCAGACGAAGAAAGTAGAAATGTATTTTGTGAAGGAATCTAAAAACGTGCCATACAAGATCGTCTTTTTTGTCATCAATATGTTTCACGGATGAATGTACTTTTACTTTAAACAGCGAACCCAATGTGCAATAACTAGATATTGGGCTCAAGAAAAACCAAGAATTACTCTGTGTACAAGAACCCAATACCCTCAAAAAATTAATATTTGAGCTGGGTTTTATAATAACATTATTGGACCGTTTGAAATTGTTGGAAATTAAAATTCGAATACTTATTTAGAACTTTTGATTAATGAGGTAGGTCCTGCACTGAAACAAATCTCTCACTCTCCACAAACTAACCTCACTGTAATAGGTATCTTTTAACCATACGAATGATTGTTTATTACTTGTGAAATTGTTTATGTATAGCAATAATGCTAATAAAGTTATTTTCATAAAAACTCCCTCTTCGTTCGAGTAATCGTTCATTTTATAAAGTAAAAACTACTGAACTAACTCTGAATGTCATCAAATAACAAATTATTTGAGTATAGCTGTCAACTGTTTTCAAGTCAAGGCAACTCATATTGAAAAAACATGAAAACTTTTGATTAATATTATTTAATGAAAATTTACAAAAACAATTACATTTTTGATACCATTAGATGCGCAATAATTTTCTCTTTCCATTGATACCAAAATAATTTTTGTAGGTTGAATTGGCGAGCAGGAATTCAGAAAACTGTTAAATACAATGCTAAATCCCTATGTTCCAGTTTGAAAGTGGCCACCCGGTATATAGTTTTGTGTAGTAAATAAGATAGCAACCACAAAAATGAGAACTCGAAAGTCTGCCTTATTAACAGACAGCTATCAACTAAATGCACTTTATAATATCCCGTACCTAGGGGGCCTTTATCAATTTCTACGTCAAATTGACATCAAGGCACCCTACCCACAGTACCCACTTTAGAACAAAGTTGATTATATTTGTTTTAATTAGCATCAGTGGTGTATTTAAGCCAGAACACAGCAGAACGTCGCTCTGGTACTTTTTTGTAGAGTGAAAGAGTTGCAGAACTATTTTCCAAATTCCATAATAGAAAATTAAGTTTTTTCTACAATCACCTTTTATAAGTAGTGCACCCCCGTGGAAAACTAAAATGCACCGCTGATCGGCGAGCATTCCAATATTATTTGTTTTAGCAATACACCACTGATAACGTATTGAATCTTTCAACGATTTCACATTTTCATTGTCCAATGTTAAAAATCGTATGCTTGTAAGTCATCAAGTGGCACTATGCAAAAAAACAGTTTTTCCAATGGGAGTTGTATGGAATAATAGTAATAATCATTAACCTAACTCACACTTTGTTTCAGAATTTGCAAAACAGTTCTTATGATTGAAGAAACAAATGGATGCCATTACTTAGAAACACAAGATAGTTTAGCCGAGTTTAGTTGGAAATCTATGGATTCTATATAAGTACTAGCCTAACCAAGGTTTTGTGTAGACAAACAGAAAAAATTCAAGTGACTTAAAGCTATTTTTTTAAGATTACATGCTTTATAATTTGTAATAAAAACAAGCATATTTCAATGTTTTGTCTTATTTACAAAATTAAAAATACAATTATTTTACATATTTGGCATACATTTATATACATATTTATATAAAAATAAAATACATAACTAGAACATTTAGGAACAACAGTCTCAACGTCTACTACAGGTGAAAATGGGAGGCATATACGTATATATAAAATAATGAATACAATGATGTTAGATGGTTATTTATACATTACAGAGAAAGTGCTATGTCATAAATGTCTACAGTTATTACGATTTCTGCTCAAACAGTTTTATATTCATGTCATATACTTCTAACAAACGAATGACTGCTTCCATAATCAACTCTTTCCATATTCGTAGACCTCACTAGAGATTCGTGCTTAGGCCTCAAGATACCTCGCACATCATTAAAAGTGATATCAAAATCTTTAAAACCATGCAACAAAATAATTGCAACAATAACAACCAAAAACCCACAAATATTTCCTACTATATCTTCTCCTTTTAAATGGCGCCACTCCTTAAATAAAATGGCTGAAGCAATAATTACCAACGTGGTGAAAAGAACATAATATATTGGTGTAACAATGCTTGTATTAAACAAGTCTAATGCCTTATTTAAGTAATCCATCTGGATACATATGCATATAGCCACAGTAATTATAAATGCATATGTTAACCAGTTTCCCAAATCGTTGCTTTTCCCTGATATAGTTTCCTTTAATGCAAGCCCGAGGCCTTTACACGACATGACAGTCAAGCTACCTACCGCTGAACACAAGATTATGTAGACCACAACGTGCTGACTGCCATATTTTGGTCCATAATAAAACGCAATTAAAAAGGTTACCGTTATAACTAAAAATACATACATAAGAAACAACGGGTCTTGAAGTTTCTCCAGCAATTCTGCTAGCGATTCCACTTCTTCCTCTTTCGGCGAGTGAATTATAATTATGGTTGACCCAACCACACATAAGAAGCAACCCAACTAAAAATATAACGTAAATTTACCATCCAAATCGTTAGAACAGTACCATACCTTCCCAATAATATTCAGTCTTTCTTTTAAGTATTTTGATGATAAAACCGCCGCTACAAGTACACTGAGAGCACCAAGGGGCGTCACCAGTGAGGCCGGTGCAAACGCATATGCTGCAAAATTAGCTATCTCGCCCAAGCCCACTGAAACAGAATAAATGTAGTTTCCGCATAATAATTTTAAAGCGTATTTTACTCGACAAAAATCCCATCCACCACAACCATTCCTTCAGGTATCCGAATCCACCAGCGCCGGCTCGCAAGCTGCCTGCCCGATTTATGTGTATTAAAGCTTTCTTCTTTATAATGAAGCTGGAACCAATGAAGGCTGAGGAACTTATGGCAAGGAACAACCCAATGTGAAATTCTGTTTCGTTATATGGTTGGGAATCAAGCACTACGCTTGTCGTTGTTGTGGATAACTCGGAACTTATCATTGTAAACACAAATTTGGAATGTCAATGTTTACAAAGACGTAGAAAAATAAGGTTACATATCTACTTGCAGATTTAATTTATAACACTCTCACTGGTTCATGCAGTGTATACCACACTATAACATTCCATTATGTACGAATATAGTTTTAGTTTTCTGATGACTAATAATTGAAAAATTTGGGGAAAACTCCCATCTGTCAAAATCAGATGACAGCTAACCTTACCAAGGTAGCTCATAAGACATAAAATCCGTTATATAAATAGCCGCCACATAAAATTCCCATTATTTAAAACTGTAGTACTTGTTTATATGCACAAGTTTTTACACACTTTTACTTCCTTCTACAATAAAGGAAGTATTTAATTCACCCTAAAAATTCTAAATTGTTTTTTCAACAGGTCTTCACGTTTTAGAGTCCCCTGAACCCAAAAAACATATTTTTTTCATTGGTCTGACTGTGTGTGTACCTGTGAACAGAATATCACAAAAACGAAAAGAGGTATGGCGTTGAAACTTCATATATAAGTTTTGTGTACTATGTAGATCCGACAACAAGCTTTTGAAAAAAATCGCATAACCCGAAGTAGGTGTTTACTCTTGTAATTTTTCAGTTCTTTTCGATTTTTTCAAAAATGGCTCTAACGATTTTTTTCAAACTTCACATTTTTATTACATTTTTAATGTGTATTGATGTGAGATAGGTGATTTTCCAGTTGCATACTTCTAAAAAAGGCTTCTTTTGTTTTTTTTTTCTATTTCTTTTATTACCTCCTATTTTAAATATAACACCCGGTATATTATTACATTTTTGAATTCAGCTTAAAATTCTAGAGAAAATTTATCTCTTCAACTAACGCTCTATTTTGTACCGTTTTTGGAGAATTTGTAATTTTTGAAAATTTTTGACAAATGCTTCTTCTTCTTAAGGTACCATCTTCATTATTGAAGGTTGGCAACAACTCTGGCAAATCCATCCTTGTTTTTCGCTGTTCTAATTAGCGAATGTGTTTTCAATCTGGTCCAGTCCCGGATATTCTTGAGCTTAAAAATTTTAAATCAAATTTTTGGCGAATTATAAAATCACTGTAAAAGGAAGTTGTGTGAGTGTATCACACCAGATTTTGAAGTTTTAATGTCACATATTCTATAATATAATAGTATATTGTATGTTAAGAGCTGAAAGTGCATTCTTGCCGCTTGCGCATGAATATTGCTGGTTGAGACGAAGTCGAAACCAGCAATCATGCAAAAGCGGCAAGCGCACTTTTAGCTCGAAAATATACATACTATTTTTTCGACGACTGAGCATATTATTAATGGAAAATACCATATTTCGTTTTATCGCAAAAATTAATTGACAATCAAGTTAACATTACTCGCGCAGTCTATTAGACATGTGACGCGATTATTTCGACAAATGACGGGCATTGTCAAGGAAACATTCGGACGTGGCTACCTATTTTGTTCACGCGGAAACCCAAAAGGCTCGGCGAGCGGCAAAATGATGAAAACGCACGCTCAGCGGCAAATGTCAACTTTCTGTTGTCAAATGACAGTGAGAAAAATCTACTTTCGATGTCAGTCGTCGAAAAATAAATTTGCATTTATTATAGGTAGTTGTAATTGGTATACCATGTTGATATTTCTTCGACTGAATAGGTTATGAGATAGATACCCTCCGCGGGTAGGTACTATACTGGGTGATTCAAATTAAGTGCCCACCATTGCTATCTTTGTTATTATTGATTTTACGAAGTAGGTTAAATTAGCAAACTAGTAGTGTTTTCGTTGCTGATTAATATGCAATTAATAAAAAAACAGTCGAATAACTCGTTGGCGACAAAATGTAAAAAAATGTTGTTTTTAATGAATATTAAAGAAGTTATCGCAATTTTCAGTTTATAGATAAATACATACATTATTCTACTGTAAAAATTCATTGCAGGCTTGTTTTAAGTTTTTAATTGAAATAAATAAACAACACTAATTACTTTCGACAACCAAACGTACGACAAATTGATTTTGACAGTTCTGATGTTTACGTTATTGTTTTTGTTTTTAGTAGCAGCCTACTATGAATTTTTCGTAAGTACGGTGTTGATATAGGTAAACTAAAATCTCCCCTAACTTCATTAATATCCATTTTAAGACAATAGTGTATTAAGACTTTTATATTACAAATTAATTTTTATTTCAAGTTGTTGAAATATATACAGGGTGTTCCATTAAAAAAACTAAAAAAATTTAATTTTGTCGCAAACTCGTTATTCGATTTTTTTTTATTAATTGCATATTAATCAACGCCAAAAACACTACTAGTTTGCTAATTTAACCTACTTTGTAAAATTAATAATAACAAAGATAGCAATGGTGCGCACTTAATTTAAATCACCCTGTATACAAAGGTAACTTGTTCCTGTTCGACCAGGCACTGCAATAATGATATAGTTTCGAAAACAATAAAATGCTATAGACATATTGTTTTTTTTTACTTTTAAGCACTAAACTAGCAAGTAAAATTCAGTCCTAACAATCTATGTCTGAAATGCAAGACATTTCGATATATTAAACAATAAGAACATTTTAAAAACAGATCAACAATATACTGAAAAAACAATAATAGTAATAATAAAATACGAACATAAGTGTTAGTTAAAGGTTGTAATGTAAAACTGTAGAACAAAAATAATAAAAATCATTATTTACAACTTTATAGAAGTTAATTCCAACAATCTGATATTAATTTATTATACAGCTTGTCTAGGATAAATATCCCCAAAAATGATGAGACTGGATTAAATAAAGAGAAATTTACAGCATCTTAAACGCTATGATCGACATTCACGCCCTAAAACTTTTGCTTCATTTTCGCCATAGACCAAAAAGTTTTTTAGCTTTTGTGTGTACATTCGACTATAATCAGCTTTGCATTTCCAAATATTTACTTTAGCCGTGTTAAATGTCAAAATTGCCCCTGGTCACACACGATACTATTTTATCTTGTTTCAGTGATATCAGGGTTAATAGAAATAGAAAGGTACATTTTATAAATGGCAAACTTGATTTTAGGTAATACATTATGGAAGCACGTTCAAGGAAACACGTCGAAAACCATAAAGTACCATTGGAAAAACAAACGCTTTAGACAAATGAAGGGTGCACGTCCAAAAGGAGCCAAGTCCATATATTAGGTATTTGCATAGATATATGGTATTTGGGACTGGTGCTGCCATCTACTAGGGTTTCCAATGTAGTATCTTGTCATATAAGTGAAAACGTCCAGAAGGAGCCTTGTCCCATAATATTTTAAATGTTGGTTTAGTAGCACACGTCCGAAAGGGTCTAAGTCACGTGTATACGCGTTCAGAAAGAGCTAAGTCCATATGGTTTGCATGCACGGCACTTTTATTGCGCAATACCACTGAGATTGTTCCCGGCAGTGTTGTGGGTGTTCTTTGCTGTTTTAAGTGTTTTTTATTGTTTACACCTCCACATTAAAAATAAAGTTCAAGTTAAGCATGGAGGGAAACGATAGTAGTGGTAATAATAGCGAGTGGGAACAATTAAGAGTTACAAGTGAATCGAAAAAGAGGAAAAGTTACGGTAGGATGAGTGAGGTTATGAAAAGGATTAGGTTGCAAAGTCACGAGCTAGGAAAAATTGTAACTGCAGAAAGAAGTGTTTTGAAAATGTTCCTGAACAAGCTAGAAATAGAATAATTAAGAACTTTAACACACTTTCATCAAACAATGAACAAAATTCTTACCTCACTAGCTTAATAAGCGTTTTACCTGTTCGCCGAAGAAGACCCAGGAACAACGAAGAAGAGGCAAACCTTAGGAGTTCTTCTTTCGCTTACAGGGTACGCTTTAATATCGAAAATTGTTTTAAGGAAGTTGTCGTGTGCAGGCAAGCCTTTATGTCCATTCATGGAATAAAAAAGAAAAAGCTCTCGTATATACAAAATTCTCTGAAATTAACCGGAATGTTTCCCAAAGATAAAAGGGGCGAAAACAAGAATCATCCTAGAAAATTCCAGCCCCATGTTCTGAGATTTGTTTGCGATCACATTAAATCCTTCAAAGGCAGAAAAAGTCATTACAGTATGAAAGATAGTAGAGAATATACTTACCTGAAGAGTTAAACATAAAGAAAATGTTCAAAATGTTTTGTGAGATGCACCCAGATGTCAATGTATCGTACGAATCTTACAGGAGAATTTTTAATACAAAATTCAACATATCATTCGGATATCCAAGGACCGACACTTGCAGTATATGCGATGAATTTATGATAAAGGTAAAAAAGTCTCCAATCCGATATTTCGGAACCAGAAACTACAGTCGATGATAAGGAAACCTTACAAAAGGAAATTAACGAACTTTCTATTAAAAATGAACTACATAAAAGAAAGGCTGAGGTATTTTATAACAGAAAGAGAGTTGCAAAAAGAAATAGCCAAAAATCTGAAACTGAGGAAGCTGTTTGCTTTGACTTTGGAAAGAATCTTTGTGTTCCAAACATTTCAACAAGTGATGTTTATTTCAAAAGCCAACTAAATGTTTACGCGTTTAATATTCACATTCTCTCCACTGCACAAAGCGTGTTTATATTTATCCAGAAACCGTTGGAAAGAAGGGAAGCGATGATGTATGTTCTATGCTTCATAACTTTTTCTATAATTTTTTGGACCCGAAAGTTAAAAATCTAGTTATGTTTTGTGATTCTTGCGGAGGACAAAACAAAAACTACACAATGTTTAGATTTTTGCATAATGTAGTCCACAACCAACGCAGATTCAATAACATCAAAATAATTTTTCCTATTCGTGGGCATTCATACATGGAGCCGGACAAGAATATGGGCTTAATAAATACAGCTCAAAGAGCAGAAATTCCTGCAGACTGGATAGACATAATAAGGCAGGCTCGTTCAAAACCATCCCCTTTTGATGTTGTAGATGTCAAACAGTCATTTTTTAGGACATGGACAAAATTGTTCAATTCAAATTCAGAATATGTGAAAAAATGCCCTTTTGCTTCTAGACCAGTCCGTGAACTGGAAATTCGTCAGGAACATCCCAGATTTCTTTACTATAGAACCACCTATAACGGAGCATGGGAAGCAGCCATTGTCAAAGATAAGCGGAAGATAAAGAAGGGGCCTATATTGCTGCAGAACGAATTTACACTTCCACAGTACTCTTATTCAGGTAAATTCTTCTGCTTTGCATAAAAAATATCTTACCTTACCTAATTCTCTTTCAGGCCCTATTCCGATAGCGATGAAAAAATTTCTGCATCTGCAACATCTGAAAAAGTTTTGCTGTATTGGAGCACAGAAATTTTTTGATAACCTGCCAAAGAAATAATATTACCCAGATATAACGATTTCATTAAGTTAAAGTAGTAATATAAGTTTTGGCTATTTACATGATAAGTGGTTATGTTAGTTTTGAGGACTTAGCTCCTTTTGATCGTTAATATTTTGTAGTTGAATCAAGTTTTATTTTTTTGTGTTCGATATTAGTAAACTAACCAGGATTATTTTATGTTTTTATTTAAAGTATATGTAGTGAAATCCGTTTAATATGTGAATTCTACATTAATAAATAAATAATAAAGATAAGCCGTTTTGAACTTTCTTTTTCCGTTTACACGGAAACAAAATTTTGTGACTAAGCTCCTTTTGGACCTGTACCCTTCAAATGTTAGAAATAAAGAAAGAAAATAATTTTGTTAAATATCTATTACTTAAAACCATTTGTTCACGTGCAGTGAGAGGTTGGAAGATTTTAATAAAAAAAGAAGTAGACGCGTTGAGTCAGCATAAAATTTTTTTTTCGCTTCAGTTTTGTAAAATACCTTTCATAACAACTATCGAATTACAACTAGTTTTCACTTATAATTTTATTAATTGTGCAAATAAATTGATCAAAAGAGAAAATGTAGCTCCGTGTGATGGTCCATATCCAACTTGAATGCCCATTTGAAAAACGAAGTTAATAATAGTTATAAATATGTATCTAAGTCGTTCGAAATTTCAAAATCTACATAAAAAATACTGTTCAACTGTTTTGCACCTTCTTTGGAATAGTACAATTACGCTAAAAAGTTAGTAAAAGACTTTACTCGGAACTTTTCTCGCAAGTTGAGGTTTTTAAACTAAAAAATTTAAAATATCGAAGAACAAAAAGCATTTAATTATTTAAGGTGCCCACCCTGTATATTGCTATGGCTTTACGTTGCGGCACCATCATTACTATGGTGTGTACCTACAACGTAGTTTTATTTATTTAATCTTGCGCCCCACAATTATTATTTACCCACGTTACAGCAATATTTGTTAGTCTTTAGCTTTTACGTTTAACTTTACTAATACTATTTAGTTTTTAACAAATTCTGTTTTAAGATAAATTTATGTAATTTATAAGCCCTTTGATATACATTGTTAATTATTAGTTTTATTAAATATTCCTAGTTATAGCACAAACAATTACTCTTAAATCACGTAGGTTCATGCATTATAAAGATTATTATTATACTTGAAAAGTCGTTTTGTTCAATGAAAGCTTATTTCAAAAATTATATGACTTTTCTACAAGTAATTGTCAATGTCATATAAAAATATGATAATGGCAAATTAGTCAAAAGCTTATTTGTTAGAATTTTTATCATTTCATAAACATAAAAATGTACCTAAGGCATTCCTTTTTAATTACCTTATTCACTTTATTGTAAGGTTTACCTTTAGCTCTTTCAGCAAATACCTGAAGCTGTAACCTCTCCAATCACTTCAATCAGCTCCTTCACGTAACTATGTGGATTCCATCCGCTCACAGAGGGTCTGGGACACCCATGCAGTTCCCTACTCAACACTGCAAACACCCGTTCAGCAGCAAAAACCTTCCTTTCCATTGCACGTCAACCCAAGTATAGGTGCAATCAAATTTCAGTAACAGTAACTGTAATGCCTTTTTTCTAAATCTCAAAAGATGTCCGCAACCTACTACAAGATGCTCGATGACGTCCACTACCAGTGACTGAAAACACCTCCTATCCAATTCACAAGATGTTTCCTTCTACAAGAAGCTTGACAATGTCCACTACTAGTAAATTAGATACCTTTTATCCAATTCACATGATGTAGCTAACGAATAATAAACTTGATACAGCACCCAATTCCAGACAAGACCATTTAATAGATCCTTGGTTCTCAAAGCATGTTCCGCGGAACACTGGTGTTCCGCGATGCACTTTCAAGTGTTCCGCGAAAAAATCAAATCTACAATTCAATCAAAAATTGTTTGAAAATAAAAATCAATTCAATGTAAAATTTACACGGAAATATAAAGCGGGACACTAAAATTTGCCTAAGTTAAATTGTCGTAATGAATTCAATGAATTATGATACCGTATTATCATCTGTATTAGCATATCAACGCATATCAGCAGGATATGGGTTATATCTATGTTTCATATGGTCTTGGGGCTGTCCTCGACGCGTGGTTGATAAGAAAACTAATAAATACGGTTGTTAACAATAGCTTAAGTTAGTTATAGTTACGACATTACTTTGCATACACTAATTACATTAAGCTGTGTATATTATAACACTTAGCAATATTGTTGATGTAAAACAAGTGTAAAGTCTGTACCTAATTGTAACTCCGTATTCAAATAAAGTTTGTTTTTAAAAACTCAAACTCAAAAGGCGAATACGTAATTGGCGCAGTCGCAGCTGATATTTCGAGTGTTCGAAATCAATCACTGTACCAACCACAACCAAGCAACTTTAATATACCAAGAATCCAGCTGCACGGGACCAACCCAAGTATATTGGCAAGCGTAATTGCATCACCAATACACCAGCTGCCCAGGTATTTCGAAGCAGGGAAAACAACTGACGAGGAGCCCAACAACTCAGAGCCAAGGGAAAATCCCGAGGAAGATCGCTGAGGAGGACCCTTGAAAATCAGGCATCCCTACATCTTTCGAAGAAGAAGTTAGCAATTGTGAGTACATGTGTACAAATTGAAAAATTGTAAAACCCTACTAACTTAGCTTTAGTAAAGAATTTATTCCACACAGAGCAGGCCGATTAACGCTGTGTTGTGATAAATGTCTTTTAGGGAAACCCCTTACTAATATAAAAAGGGAATAAATAAGTAATTTTGTTAAAACTACTAAGAAAATACTAAATTTAAATAAAATTTTAATAAATTGTTAGAAAGTTTCATAACTTGCAATAAGTTTTTGACACATAATTGTGATCAAAGTAAAGCGTCTTGACACGTAATTGTGATCAAGCAAACGAAATTGACACGTAATTGTGTTCAGTTGTATCTGTTTTTGTAGTAAAGTACAATAAAATGCCTAATACTCAAGTGCAAGCAACATCACAACCCGCGATACCGCTTGCAGAGCAAGCAATTGCTGCTGCAAGACACTATGGGGATATTTTATCAAAATTTAGCGGTAAAGTTGGAACTTTAGAGTCTTTCTTGTGGAAAATTGACCAGTATTACGCTAGGTATGGGAATACAAATGATACAGTGTTAACAAATTATGTGTTCTGTCTTATTTGCAGCAAATTAATAGGTGAAGCGAATGATCTTTTGTCTGTAAGGTCAGATATTAAACAATGGTCAGATCTCAAAGCTCTCTTGCAAATAAAATATGGAGACTATACTGATCGAAAAATATTAGCACAACAATTCAAAAATTTAAAAGTCAATTATAATGAATCATTACCAGATTTCATAGAGAGAATTAAAACGATGGAAAATCGCTTAAATTCAAAAATTCAGTCAGATAATGATATAACAGATGCACAGAAAGTAGTGTATAGGGATATAAACGAGCAGACAGGAATTGAAGTTTTATATAATAATTGTCCACCGTTATTACAAACTATTTTAGACGTTAAGGAAAAGAAAACTTTAGCGGAAACTATAGGTGTGGTATTAAGTTACGCCACTAAACATTCTAACACAGAAAAGGAAATGAGAAAAGGGAATTTTCAAAATTTAATGGAAAATACTTCAAGCAAAATGCAGAATTTTCAAAATTCACTAGGAAATAATGCAGGCAAAATGCAGAATGTAAATAAATGGGTACCCAATCCAAATGTACAACACCAAAAGCAACAGCAGAATTTTAAACCTTTTAATTATTCTTATGATAATAGAAATAAATATTATGCTGAAAAAATTTCAAGAAAATTAAATGTATTTCAACCTAAGGGATACTTTAGCCGTATTAACGCCGAAAATAATCAAAATACGCCAATGTCGGTTAGTAATATTAGAAATCCTTCTACATCCAATAACAATATTAAAGTAGTATTTACGCACACCTAATTAAAATACGTTTTGTTAGAACCGGATCAACAAATAATACTCAAACAAAATCATGTACCATTACATCGTGGAGCATTAGAATTATACAACGAAACAATTAGGAAATACTATTGGCCAAATCTCCAAAGAATTTACCAAAAGTTAGTAGACGAATGTGAAACATATCAGAAATCAAAATACGAAAGACAACCTAAACAATACCATTTAAAATCACATTATACGCCGAAAGAACCTCTTGAAAATGTCTATATGGATATATTTTCAATAAATAAAAGAAAATTTGTAACTGCAATAGATGATTTTACTAAATATTTCATGTATCAAGAGTTAGATTCACAAAATATACCTGATATCTTGGGTGCTTGTAAGGTGGGTGGTTAAGGTGTTCGTTAGAAATTACACACACGAATAACTACACCACTTTTAATATTCTTTATTTAACGCAACGGATTACAGACATAAAATTAAATGTGCGGATTTGCTACTATACTATTACAAGTGTGGATCGAATAGGTCTTGTTAATCAGCATACATGTGAGCGTTTGTGGATCTGACACTTAGCTCCTGAAACATCCAAAGTGAATGCTTCAGTAAGTATGAGATTAATTTTAAACGCATTGAGGAATTGACTCTTTGCGTGTCTGTTTAACCAAAGTGGTTTAACAGGCGAAGACCTGATGTGCAATGATCCCGTTCAACCCCATCGCTCTGGTTTATATACCCATGTTACACAATTTACACAATATACAAAAAGGATTTTCTATTCTAGTCACAACAATGGTACAACACTTTCACTTGGGACGCAACGGTTGGAGGTTTTATGAGTTTATGACACCACTTGAAATTCACTAGATTTTTACAGCTGCAGTTTTGTATTGTGACTTCACTTTCGCTTCTGATTTAGAAAAGTGTATTTTAAGAAACCCTTTTAGTTCGAGGGACGTTGAATAATTTCTCTCCGTTGAATTCCGCGCACAAATCACCTTTTTTAACTGCGTGCATCCGTTTATTTTATAGGCTAGCTTCCTTTCTTTGGAATTCTTACGCTAACTGTTGACAACGAGTTATTGCGATTTATGGCTCCACTACACTTGTATAAAGCTATTTGCGCATTACAGACTACCAAGAAAAATCATTACAGATAATCAATTTAATGTATCATTGATCAAAGACTGGTTTAAGATGCATAAAGTTGAACACCACCTAGTTACTCCTTTACACCCAAACAGTAACGGTCCGATCGAACGAGCTCATTGCACATTAATTGAAATTGTTAGGACAATAACCGATTCAAAAGAACGAACATTAATAAAGAATCCATTTGAGAACGCTGTTATAATTTATAATAGGACAATTCATTCAGTTACGAAATATAAGCCAATAGAATTACTATTTGGACATTTAGAAGCGAAAGACTTATTAGAAATCTTTGACGAAAACTACTATCACGAGTAAACAAGTGAGTTATATAGAAAAATTAAAAAACTATATGATCTAGTGAATAAACGAGAATTTGATAATAGAGAACGAGTAGTTAATTATCAAAATACACGACGTGAACCATTTAAGAATATACCTGAGAAACTAAAGTTTATGTCAAACAGTTGCCTAGGATAAGAAAGCGGCTAGATATAAAAAGGAAACAGTTAGGAAAGATTGTGGGGTTAAAATCAAAACTCAATCAGACAGAATTTACCATAAGCAAAAAGTAAAACCTGTAAGAAAATCGCTATTAATGCCTAGCGTTGTTTCAGATGATGAGGATAATAATATTGATTCTGCCATTACTAGTGGAGAGTCAACGTCAAAACAACAGGATCGAATTTAAAAAATTACAAGAGAATCCAGGGATTCTACCTCTTAAGTTAGGAGATGTACGTATACAAAGGACACAGCACACATTTGTACATAACTACCCCTTAATAAATTTTAGGAATCATTTTAACGAATTAAATGCATGTTTAGAACGATTAACATTTAAGTATAGTAAATTAATTGATGAAACGCGAAAAGCAGATATTAAAGTCGAAACATCTATTCTTCAACAACAGTTAAAAGGTGTTAAAGGTGATTTATTGTTAATACATCCCAATATATTTTATGTTGAAATGAAAAGGATTAAACGAGGGTTAATAAATGGAATAGGTTCAGTTTTCAAATTCATATCGGGAAACCTAGACGCGGAAGACGGTGAAAGATACGACAATGCGATAAGAACTTTAGCACAAAATCAAGAGAATCTTATGAATCATTACAATAAACAAATATCGTTAAATGCTGAATTAATGCAAGAATATTTCAAAACATAACTGAAAATTTTCAAATTTTAAATAGAACTTTACAAATAGTTAATCTGCAACAACGAAAGAATGCTATAGCACTATTAAGAATAAACGTAGAAGAGTTTCACAGAACAGTCTTTGCACAATTGGGTATATTACATTTAAGCATAATCAGCGAAAATCAACTTGAAGTAATGAAAAATCAAATTTTACAATATCATGTAGAAAACGAATTTTATTCGCAAGACACGATTCTTTTTGAAAGAACCATTGCAGTAGATTTCTATATTACAGAAGAACACATAGTATTCCTATTACATGTACCTATACTAGGTAAAAATCAATTCACGCTTTATCATATGTACTCAATACCTACTTCTTTTAATACAGTAATAATTTCGCCAACTCCGTATGTGGCATTAGCTGGGGATGACATTTATTATCTAAAAGAAAGATGTGCTTTTCTACAAAATCAATTCTTTTGAAAGAAATTATCAAGAAGATAGGTGCATAAGAAACCTATTGCAAGTTAAAACAAGTTCAGAATGTATTAATGTAAGAACTAATATTAGTGAAATACTAATTGAAAGTATCAATGATGAACGATATGTATTAATTTTACCTAAGAAGACTTTAATTCACGAACAATGCGGACATGAGGAAGTACACGAACTAAAAGGAGTGTTTTATGTAAATGTACCTTACTCTTGTTCATTAACTGCTAAAAATTTTAAATATGTTAACCTAGGAACACCTTTACCTGAGGAGCCGGTATATTTACCTATGGTAACCTATCCAATATCAAATACTCAACCTATACAATTTCACTTGAAATCTATAAAATTGGATCAGTTATCAAAGTTAACTTTAGACTTAGAAAAACTATATTCAATAACACTATTGTTAAGAGGTAACGCACACAATATTACTTTGTATATGATATTAATTATAATTATAATTGTATTAATAATATGTTATAGAAAACGGATTTATAACAGACTCCCAATTCAAAAACTATTTCAAGAGAACAGAAATAAGGAAAATGAACCAACGGTTCAATTTAATGCTGAAAAGCCAGAAACATTACAATTCCTTTAAATAATTGTTTTATTGACTTTAATAGAATCCATTGCTTTTAATAAAATTACATATTGTTGAAATATATAATTTCATTCTATTGAAGGGAGGAATTGTGATACCGTATTATCATCTGTATTAGCATATCAACGCATATCAGCAGGATAGGATATGGGTTATATCTATGTTTCGTGTGGTCTTGGGGCTGTCCTCGACGCATGGTTGACAAGAAAACTAATAAATACGCTTATTAACAATAGCTTAAGTTAGTTATAGTTACGACTTTACTTTGCATACACTAATTACATTAAGCTGTGTATATTATAACACTTAGCAATATTGTTGATGTAAAACAAGTGTAAAGTCTGTACCTAATTGTAACTCTGTATTCAAATAAAGTTTGTTTTTAAAAACTCAAACTCAAAAGGTGAATACGTAATTAATGTCGATGCTATCCCAAGCTGCTTATATTGCATTATACAGTTTTTTTATGATTCATAGGCATGTGGTAGATAGGATTTGATAAACAATTAGGAAGGCACAATTGCAATATTCAAATAGTGAAATATTGCCTTACACGCTTACAGGACTTGTCCCGGTTTATATTTACGCGACTGTACCATTCGGCTTTGTATGAATAAAAATATCTTTCGGGTTAAAATTACTTCTTGGAAACATAAAATATTATTGCAGTTATCAAAATTCTGCTTAAGCCGATTGTAGATTAATTGTAGATTCCACAATTAAAGTCTGACGTCGTTACGGATGTCGGGCGCATGCGTGTTACTCTACTCTTTCGCTAGGGGGAATCCCCTTCGGTGAATTAGTTGAGAAAC
This sequence comes from Agriotes lineatus, assembly GCA_940337035.1. Lineage (NCBI taxonomy): Eukaryota > Metazoa > Arthropoda > Insecta > Coleoptera > Elateridae > Agriotes > Agriotes lineatus. The sequence continues at coordinate 141,720,823 of OW679196.1, read as the reverse complement.
GCGCCCGACATCCGTAACTACACTTTAATTGTAGAATAGGCTGTAGACAAAGATCTCTCTACATATAATTTAATTAAAGCTATCAATATATTCGCGTGTTAATGTGACTCAAATGCAGTTCAAATTTTAATTCTCTTAGTTTACATTTTTTGAATTAAATAAATTTAGGTAAGTTTTGCACCATATTATTTATTGATTTATATTGCATTTTTTTTAAATTTATAGTAATGGATAATTTCGTCGTAAAGAAACATCGTCTTGATTACGATAATGACAATGCTACTGCTAGCACTAGTAGAATTGAAGAGAATGAAGAAAATTGAAAAATTGTGAAATCAACTCGAAATGTCAATCGTTTGTATGACGAAGAATACTTAAAATTTGGATTTACCTGGACCGGAAATACAGATTATCCAACTCCTCTCTGCATTGTATGCGGAAAGAAATTAGTCAATAGCGCGATGGCGCCCGCTAAATTAAGGCGTCATTTCTCATTTGACAACTGAACATAAAAATCTTTTAATAAAAGACAAAGAATATTTTAAAAGGCTTTTAGAAATGCAAGGCAAACAAAGAAATCAATTTGAAAAAACAATGAACGTAAGTGATAAAGTTCAACTTGCGTCGTATAAAATTGCTGAGTTAGTAGCATTAAAATTAAAGCCACACACGATAGCAGATTCCGGTATCTGATGATACGATTCGTAGAAGAATTAATGACATGTCCTGCAACATTGAAAGAACGGTCGCAGGTAAACTTGTTAATATGCCTTTTGCATTACAAGTAGACGAATCAACTGATATAAGTGGCAAGGCCCAGCTCTTAGGCTTTGTACGATTTATTTATGAACAAAAGACAATAAATCAACTTTTATGCTGCAAAGAACTTTTGGGTCGTACAACTGGTCAGGACTTGTTTGATGTAATAACATCGTATTTGAATGCTTTAAAATTATCATGGGATCATTGTGTCGGTATTTGTACCGATGGAGCAGCGTCCATGACGGAATCAATCAAAGGATTTGTGGCTTTAGCTAAAACCATAAATTCAAATATAATATTTCATCATTGTTTCTTGCACCGAAAAGTACTTGTCATAAAGAGAATGCCCAAGAAATTAAACGAAGTATTTGACCAAGTAGTTACCATGGTTAATTTTATTAAAATGAAACCGATGAAAACCTGAACTTTCAAACAACTTTGTTCATCGATGGAAGCAGATTATGTGTGTTTGCTTCTTCATACCGAAGTGAGGTGGTTGTCACGAGGAAAGGTTTTAAATCGTGTATTGAAATTAAAAAATGAATTACTTGTTTTTTTTTAAACAGAAAATCAAAAAACTTTCGTAAATTATCTTAAAAATGATGACTGGTGCAATCATTTGGCGTATTTGTCTGATATTTTTGAATACTTTAATACTGTGAATTAAAGTATGCAAGGAAAATATGAAAACATTCTTACATCGACTGACAAATTATGTGCAATGAAAAAGAGAGTTTTACTATGGAAAAGATACGTAAGAGAGAGAAACACAGAAATGTTCCCCTCTGTGCAAAATCCCAACGAGGCAATCGTTTCTTTAATAATGGAACATTTATTAACAATAGAAGAAAATTTTGAAAAATATTTTCCATTGTCAAACACAGAACAATATGATTGGATAAGAAACCCGTTTATTTCTTCCGAATTTTCTAGTTTTACTTTAAGCGAAGAAGAAGAATTGACGTCGCTTTCTTCAGATCGTGGATTAAAATTACAGTTCCATGAAAACACTCCTGAAAATTTTTGTATCTCTGTTAAAGATGAATACCCGAGTATAAGCAAAAAATCCCTGAACATATCGAGAGATCAAAAAAAAACTGTTCCTCAGCGAGCTGTGGAAATTCAACGTATGAATAATATGTTGGTGACACTGTACGTCAATGTCAAATTCGACGTTATCAGGTTAGGTTTTCCGTCAGTTATGACACAAAATGACGGAAATCCTAACCTGCTAACCTCGAATTTGACATTGACGTACGGTGTCACCAACATATTATTCATACGTTGAATTTCCATAGCCCACTGAGGAACAGTTTTTTTTTATCTCTCGATATTATTGTTATTTTCCACGTCATATCTTTGCGAAGCAGGATTTTCAATTATGGTCAATATAAAGACAAACAAAATCGAGAGACTAGAGAATTTCGAAGAAGAAATGCGTGTGGCGTTATCATTTATTCGTACCAATATCGCTGAGAACTGTAAAGATAGTCAAGCTCATGGATCGCATTAAGTTTGATTTTTTTTTAAAGTATTGTAATTTTAATTGTATTTTCAATAAATATATTTGCATCAATCAATATCGGTACATATTTTATTTATATAAATATTATTTTCTAAAAGTAGCACTTGGAAGCAGGGGGTTGCCAATCACACGCTGTGACACGATTCCGTTTCTTTTTTGCTCTATAATAATGGAGTGTTTTTGGGAACATTATTCTGTTTTTTATTGCTCTTTTGCTTTCAAAACGGTTAGCAACCCGCGTCCCTTGTTTTAAAGTTTATGCTGTATTGTAGATGTTCCGCCTAAAAATATCTCAGAGTTTAGTGTTTCCCGACTTAAAAAAGTTTGAGAACCAAGGTAATAGATTGCTGCAGTCTAACTTTTTATAGGTCTTCTAGCATACATTTTATTCTTTATGTTATCCATATTCCATTCTTTTTTTAATTTACTTTTATTTCATCTTGTTAATTTAGTATTACTTGTTCCCTTTCATATACCAACCAGATTAATAAATCATTTCATAGAAGGATATTATTATTTTAACATTTTTAAATTTTTACAAATTAGGTTTACATTTTTCGAGTTTAAATCTTGTTATTATTTTTTATTAATTAAGTTCTCCACAATATTCATGTAATTTTTTTAATTTGAACACTCCTAGATACTATAATATTATATGTATTTATACCTGACATTTTGAATTACTTCTTCAAATAAGTATTCGACATTAACTTTCCACTTTATTTCAAGCAATATTTAAATCATGTGTTAGAATCTTTCTTTTTCTTGATTTGAATTGTTCCACTGGATTTTAAATTCTAATCCCTTAATTTGGTGGTGCTCAAAGACGAACTATTACACTCTACAGTATGCTGGAGTTGCATAACAGCGACATTCACACCCTAAACAAACTCGAAAACCACAGAAGAACGACATATAAAACTTTATGTTTCCATGTAGAATAGAGTTCTGGAACCTTCCCACCCCTACCCACCCCCTTGGCCTTAAATTCAAGGCCACAGCCACATCCAAAGCCAAGACCGCGTTCAAGGCCAAGGCCAAGACCATATTCGAGGCCAAACAAAGATTAAAAATAATGCTTAAAACAGACCGTGCAAGCTTAACATATTTTAAAATAAATAGACATGAAGTAAGCGCGCTTCAGCCTACAATACTTCATAACCTCCCTGTTCATTTCGCAGTGGTATCTGCAGCCGCGGGTGTCTATACCGCTAGACCATCGAGCCTTAAAATATTTGGTTATTTAACCTAAGTACCTTAGTAGAGTGCAAGATACACATATTGTAAAAAGCATTAATTTTGTTGTTTAAAATATAAATGCACATACAAAGAGTATTAACAGTAGTGGCTCGACTAAATGATTATAATAGCAAAATATAAAAAATACTTACGTCACAGCGAATAAAATAGTGCTTAAACAATGGTAGATATACAGCAGAAATTGTCTGCGGGGACGAGCAGCTTCTTCAAGACAGTAGATTTATTCTTTAGCAAAATCATTTGCCAATTGAAGTCCACCGCATATGTAGGAAATAGTAATTTTTGTATTAAGTGCGCGAAATGAGTGTTTTTTTATGGCGCGTGAGAATGTCAATTTTCGCCGAGACCGTTAGGTCGAGGCAGAAAAGTCATTCAAACGCGCCATAAAAACACGGATTTTGCCACAAAATACAAACGTTTTTCTACAGCCGAGCCGTCAAAAAAAGAATAAAAGAATAATTTCTAGAAATAAAATACGAACATTAATTTGCTAACATAATATGTAGTCCACCTAATGTGTTGTAACTAAGGAAATGGTGTAATTAACCGTTTTTTCACTGCTAGCCGTGAAGAAATATTATTTATCCGCAAACGTCACAAAAGTGACAAGTTATTTGTTTTTATTGACAAGGTAAAAGTGTCACTTTATCTGCCTAAGCAGACAAAATAGCGACTTTTGCATACTTTATCTGCCTAAGCACACAAAATGGTTGCCCTCTTTCTTTCTATGTTTGTTCGTTATCTCCTCCGAAGATACTGGACCGATTAAATTGTATGATGGCTTAAAATTTTGTTAATTCTTAGACTTAGATCCGTAGGCCGGTTTTATTTTCAAAGAGTACGAAAAAGTTTTAATTTAAATAAACCTTTAAGCAGCGGATCGGAGCATCTGTCGCCGTGGTTTATGGTGTGACAGCTGCTGTGGCCGTGTGCTATTAGCTCGGGTGATTCAGTATGTTCATATATCATTACAGTAGCGCGTTATTTGAACAAGATCGGTTGGCGCAGCGGTACAGTGTTCGCCTGTCACGAGGGTGGCCTGGGTTCGATTCCCGGCCGATGCATCCTTTTTTATTTGAATTTATTTTAATGAAATTTACCTGAATACGTTTGCGGATAAAATAGTATATGTTATTCGGAGTAAAAGTGACTTTATGTGGCTTAGCTGAATTATTTGCCTCACTAACGTTCGGCTAAATAAACTTCAGCTTCGCCACATAAAGTATCACTTTTACTCCTAATAACATAATCTACTATTTTTACGTGTTTGTTTGTTAATGGACAAGGTCTAGGCATTCAGAGTACCAGGTACCTTAGACACCGCCTGCTTTGGTCATATGGTCAAAGTCCTACTTAGAATTTTGCCGATACTAAGGAGTTCCAACCTTAGTAAGGGATCTTTTACATGCTACACATCGTAGTAACATGGGACCCACGGTTTTACATCACTACCAAATGATGGCATTATGTAGAGGCTTAAAAAAAGTTAAACTTCGCGTATCTATAGCGATGCATAAATGTCACGTTTTTTTGACGGCTGTAGAAAAATGGTATTTTATCTTGAACGTTAAAAAAATATGTTGAGTAAAGTTGTTCACTTGTATTTTAAAAACTGAGATAGTCGCCAATGAACTCGTATCCATATTACGCCACGTCACGTTGTGCAAGATGCTGAACAGCAATGAGATGTTCGAAGCACATATAGAACCCCATCATGAACATCAGCGAGAGCAACGAAAATTTATTTTCTTTGCGATTCGACAACCCCGTTTCCCTTCCATACTGCTGATCTACATCTAGTTTACTTATGGGTGTTTCTCAAATTCTGTCTGTCTGTATGTCTATCTGTCTGGTGCTCGAGCTTGAGCTGGCGCTCCAGTTGGTGCTTGAGGTGGCTAACCTAATAAAACAGCTTGTCAGCATCGTAAATTATATACTTTCACCCTGCGTTGTCAACTAGTATGCGAGATAGCTTAATATCACTCTTAGTTCTAAAGAAAATGCTGTTAGCGAACGATCTAGTACATTTAAACTTCACTAGGCCATCAACAAGTATCGCCGCAGATATAACCAGCCCACTCAAGCAGATATAACCAGCTTAATCAGCTTCAAATTGTCATACTTCTCTATCCGCCAACCTATACCATACCCAAATGGGTTTGGAACGCTGTAAATAAGCACGATACTGTTACAGTAAATTATTGGACATATTAAGAACGTAATAAAACAGCTTGGTAGCATTGTAAAGTAGAAAGTTTCACTCTGCGCTGTCAGCTAGTTTAGGAGAGAGCCTAACATCACCATTCATTCCAAAGAAAATTCTGGTAGCGAACGATCTAGTACATTTAAACTGCAGATTTAACCACCTCACTCAGCTTCAAATTGTCATATTTGTCGCTTCGCCAACTTATAGCGTGCACAGACGGGTTTGTAACATTGTAAACAAGCGTGATACTGTTGATGTTAGTTAGTAGACATATTAAGAACGCAATAAAACAGCTTGGCAGCATCGTAAAGTAGAAAGTTTCACTCTGCGCTGTCAGCTAGTTTAGGAGAGAGCCTAACATCACCATTCATTCCAAAGAAAATTCTGGTAGCGAACGATCTAGTACATTTAAACTGCAGATTTAACCACCTCACTCAGCTTCAAATTGTCATATTTGTCGCTTCGCCAACTTATAGCGTGCACAGACGGGTTTGTAACATTGTAAACAAGCGTGATACTGTTGATGTTAGTTAGTAGACATATTAAGAACGCAATAAAACAGCTTGGCAGCATCGTAAAGTAGAAAGTTTCACTCAGCGTTGTCAGTTAGTTTACGAGAGAGCCTAATATCACCATTCGTTCTGAAAAATATGCTGTTGGCGGATGATCTAGTAAATTTAAACTGTACTAGGTCATCAGTAATAGAAAATCTGCTAACTCAATTACTTCATTAGGCGGTAATTGGTAATTAATTACTTTTTAAAGTAATTTGCCTGTGCCCAGGGTTATGCAGATGAGGTAACCATATAAGTAATATCCATGGAAAATTTGAGGGGACTAGGTTAAACAAAATGCAAATGGCACTTGACAAAATAGAAAGTGATGCAAGGCAAAGGGGCTCGATCAGTCCAGAAAAGACCTCAGTTTTAACAATAACACAAAGAAGAAAGGTAAACCACAAAGAACTCTTCATCCAGAACAATAGATTACTTGCAGAAAAGATCAAGTATTTGGGTTACATATTGAACACCAAATTTAATCATCATCAGGATTACGTAACAAAAATAGGACCAGTATGTAGAGCCTTTTGGTCAAGCAGAAAGATGTCTAGAAGAACATGGAGGTTAAAATCTAATATGGTATAAAGATTCTATAAGAAGATTGTTATAATTAAAATAACTTGGTGGCATAGGGCCAACAATACTGGTAATAAAAACAAGCGGAACAAAATTCAACAAATGGCATTTCCCACAGCTACATTCGAAGTTCTAAGTACTAGATCCAACTCCCTTGTACCTAAGAGAGAAAACAGAGGCATGACTATTAGGGGCTTCTCGACTGCAAACACATGGCTTCCATGGTTATCCTGGATAAGCAAATTATCAGACGTATGTCTTTAAATATCTAAACGAAAATTTCATATTACAAACGAAGTCGGATAAATTCAAAATTGCTTAAGATTTGTATATACCGTTTGAAGCTTTAATTCCGGAATGGGAAGACTGAAGTAAACAAATCTGCATCTTGACAGAACTAAAGACACTGATGTTGTGCCATTTTACTTCTAAACTGATTTTTGAATGCCACAAGCTCAAACTGATTTGGGTACCAAGATACCAGGGAATAAATGGTAGCGAAAAATCTGATGAGCTGGTTAAATCAGCCCGCTTAAAGCAGGTAACAAGACTAGAGCCCACCTGCACCGTAGCATATGCAACTGCTAGAGGACATAACATTAAATGGCTAAAAAACCAACATTGCAAAATATAGATGAAGGTTTTGTGAGGATGTGGAGAAAATGCCGATTCATTGCCTCTGCAAATGTGAACAACCAGAAACCCTCAGGATCAAACACCTTGGGGCTACATTCCCGAAGCCTGGAAAGCGACTAAAGTAGTATTTATCCTCAAGCCTAGTAAGAGCAGCTATGCAGAAGCTACAGACCTATCAGCCTAACGTTTCTCCTTAAAACGCTGGAAATATTAGTAGACAAATACTAGAGAAAGGAAGCCCTAACTGCATTCCTGATTCACAAATATCAACATACTAACCAAACAGGAGAGTCAGGTGAAACCGCACTACACCAACTAGTGGCAAAAATTATGAGAACCCCGGAGTACAAGGCGTGTGCAGTCGGCGCATTTCTAGACATAGAAGGCTCCTTCGACAACACCTCCTATCACTCCATTGAAAGAGCAATGACAAACCATCAGATCGATAACACCACGATAAGATGGACAATGGCAATGCTCAACAAGTTGTAAAAGTCAAGTTATTCGACAAGGAAAAGACAGTGCAGGCGACAAGGGGATGTCCACAAGGAGGAGTTCTTTCTCCACTCCTGTGGTGCCTCACAGATGATGAACTGCTGCTCCAACTCAATAACAAAGGCTAGTACACTCAAGGATACGCTGACGACTTTGTCATACTGATTCAAGGTACGTAAATACCAAAGAACCGTATGTAATGAAAACAGCACTCAAGAAAACGAAAGAGTGGTGTCTAGAGAATATTCTTAGAATTAATCCAACAAAGCCATTATCGACGCTTTCACTCGTAGAAAGAACATCACAAACAGAATCAACATAAAACTGTTTGAGACAAATGTCAACTGGGAGAACGAGGTTAAGTACTTAGCACTAACCATCCACTCCAAACTACTTGGAACTCCCATCTGGACAAAACAATCAGCAGGTGCATACAAACATTGGTTATTGGGAAAAGAGCTATAGGCAGTACGCTCAAACCAGAACTGACCTTATGGCCGTACAAAACCATGGTTCGACCAATAATTTCATATGGAATAATCGCCTGATGGCCCTACAAAATCACCAAAATACAATATCTAGCTAATCGGTGCATCACTTGTAATGTCATTTTAATTTCTTTCACTTTGCTAATTTTATAAAGTATGGCCGTGTGCCCCGAATTTACAATTGAATTTATTTGCACGAATATTAAGATGCTTGCGTCCTGCAAATTTCTTCGTAAGCACTTTCTTGAAACGCGCTTATCGTTTTCCTTCCTCCGTTCTGTAAATAATGCAGTTTAGCGTTTCGATTTCTTAGTATTAATTTTTGCTGCTCGATAAATTCAAGTTCTTTGGAAATAAGTTTTTGGGAATTCTTTGTTCCCCGCGTGATGATGGAACGCTGTTTTAGAACCCAATCTTGTTTTTCGACAGTTTTAACTTCTGGAGTGCTCAGTATTATACATTCAAGCCCCCTGGAATTGTTTTAAGCAGCATTTAAGTGTTCTGGAATTTTTCCATGTGCCGCGGTTGCGGTGGCGTACTTCGTGGCGTTTCTTGATTTTTGGTCCGGGGCTTCCCCGAGTTCGTTAGCAAGATTTCATTTAGTGGCGCAATAGTGAAACGGAAAATCTAGCCTGCTGGTGCAAGAAAGAGATGCTTTTCCTACGCGGGGGCGGTCATCAAATTGCCCGCGAATTTCTAAGTTAATTATTACTGAGTTTTGAACGACAGCAGACGTGAATGAATTGTGACCGCCGGTCGCCTTTGCAACCGGCCGGGTCGTTAAAGAACTTATAGTTTCGCGTTTGTTTTCTGTGTTGTTAACTAATTTGTGCTTTTTCGGCGATTTGGTAGATTTTTGAGTGCCAATAAGAGTTCGGCCCAATCCTGATAGCCGAAGGTTCGAAAAAAATGTTAAGGTTTGAGTGCGAAGTGATGGGTTAGGCCGACTTAATTTTTGGGGGAACGGCGTCCTTTGTTCCGTATGCTGTCCGCTCACTAAGGGTTGAGGGGAAGCAAAATTTGTCTTCGTGCACATAAAACCAAGACGCCGCTTAATTAATCCAGCCCGTGTTCTCGTGCAGTTTGAAAAAATTTTCCCTGCAAATCCTGATTACGTTGTGCCATCCCGAAGCCTAGAATAATTTCTTGCCGGCCGACACTCCACCGATCCCTTTCGTCCCTGTGGGGGCCCACACCACTTGAGCAGTCCCGCCAAGCGACACCGGGGGGCTGCTTTGCAGCATCCACCGACTACATGCTTTGTGCTAAGGTAGAGTGACAATTTATATTCGTTTCGCTTAACCCGAGTGCCTAGTGAAGGTGCGTTGAATATTTTACTGTGGGCTGCCCAAGGTTCACGAACATTGTGTGCGCTAATTTGATTTAATTAATATATTTAGAAGCTTTACTCCTGTTATTTGTTGCCTGTACTGTAACTTAGATGTTAAGGTAATTCTTGATTGGGATCCCCTATATTTTCAGTTAGGATGTACTGCTGTATTGAATTTGAGTTCACCTTGGGGTGATACATTAAATGTACATTTTGCCAACTCCAGCCTAGTTATTTGTTGCATTTTAGAAACATTTGGTCTTCAACTAGTTACGGCAAAGGCCGATTGTAAATGAGTGTAAAGCCAAAGCATGCCCCATAATTAAGCAAGCTCTAAGATTTGGGCTGGTGTCAGTGTTTTTAACCTTTCAGGAGGGTGGCCATTGCAGGTGGGTCATTTGATTTTGAGGCCACCCCGGAAGCTTGGTGTGCGACTCTGGGGTGGAGTGCGGCCCGTTTAGTAAACGTTTACATAGCTTTCGTGACCTTTCTCGCTTTTGTCACGAAAGGAATTCTTCCCCAAAGCGAGTGGTTCCTTGAGAAATGTTTTTAAAGTAAAGGTATAGAGTAAGTTCTCGTCGGTTTCTTTGAGCTTTCGAACCACTCCTTTTCGATCGAGCTAGACCGAGGGTAACAGAAACACTTCCATCTGTTTCGACACATTTTAAGATCTGTTATTGCAGAGACCGACGAGCCCTTCACGTTTTTTTTCACGAATTGCATCTTAGGGTGTTCAATATCGATTGAATTGATTGAGCATGTGACACACTGGAGATATCTTAAATGTGCCACCTCTGCACATCTTCTTGGAAGGTGAAACCAGAATGGCAGCCTACATATTACAAAGTACTGGCCACAGCTAATAATCTAGGACAGGGCAAGATCATGTCACACATCAACAATCCCATATTGGAAATAATAATAATAATAATAATAATAATGTCTTTATTCTATTTAACAAATAATACATTATCATAGTGTTAAATAAAACACAGGCGAAGTCCAGCTCGACAAAAATTGTCAGCTGCTCTAGTACTTAACCCGCAAATAATTTTACTAGTATATAAAAACTTAAATATATAATGTAACGACCTGATTCCGACACAACACCCGTGTCCGCCAGAATAAAATAAAATAAAATGTCAGACAATGGTTGATAGTAGATAAAGGGTACAACTTTTGTATTTTGTTATGACAGTAACTCACCTGCACTGCCCGCTGCTAAGCAAATCCTTTATGTTTTTCCTAAAAGTAGATAAAGGACTACTGAAAATATGACAAGGAATGTTGTTGATGCATTTAACCGCACAGTATGAATAAGACCGCTTGAAAATTTGTTTTCGGTGTGATGGTACCGTGAGGAGGCCCCTGTGTCGAAGATTTAGATTATGTATCTCAGTGCGATATAATAATTTTTTATGCAAATACGGTGGAGTTTTTAATATTACTATTTTACGATAGAGACAAGCACGATGTAAATACCTTCTATTACTCATATTCAGCCAATCTACATCTTTTAGTTTGTGTGATATTCTTTCATATTTACGTATTCCATAAACTAATCTTAAACAAGAATTCTGCATTCTTTGTATTCTATTGATGTCAAAAACATCCAAGCAGGGACCATATACAACATCACAGTAGTCAAACTGAGACAGCACCAGCGAGTTACATAAATTTATTTTCATTTTTATATCCAGGAAATGTCTGCTGTTAAATATTGTTTTAAGATTACAAAATGCGCGCTGCAAACATCGGCTTATATGTTCTTTAAAACGTAATTTATAGTCTATCTGAAGTCCTAGACTTTTTACTACATTTTGAAATGGTATTGCGATATCATTTATTTTTACAGGAAATTCAGTAATGCATTTTGCTCGTTGTTTTTTGTTACCAAACATAATAACATTGGATTTTAGAGGATTAAGTTGTAAACAGTGCGTATTCGATATTTTAAAGAGTTTATCTAAATCAGAATTCAAGTTTCTACAAGCGTTAACACGTTCTTCTAGTTTGAAGGACATATAAATTTGTGTGTCATCGGCATACGAATGACAATTGGAGTATTTTAAGTATGTGGAAAACGTCGAAGTGTAGATAGTAAATAGGATGGGACCCAGGATAGACCCCTGTGGAACGCCACACGTGACCTCTACAACATCAGATGTTTGATTTGCTATTATAACCCTTTGAGATCTGTTTTGTAAGTATTTTTCAAATAGTTTTATTGCATCATCTTTGAGGCCAATGTAATGTAGCATAGCAATTAGAATATCATGGTTTAAAGTGTCGAAGGCTTTGGAGAAGTCGAGAAGCACCAGCACTGTCAATTTGTCATCGTCAGCTGCTTTTAAAATATCATCAACTATATCTAAAAGAGCCGTTGAACAACTGTAACCAGTTCTAAAGCCGGATTGGGTATTAGGAAGAATTTTGCAATTGTTCAAATGCTCACTCAGTTGAACTGCCATGGCTTTCTCCAAGACCTTCGACAATGTAGGAAGGATGCTAATTGGTCTTAAATCTTTGAGTGCTGATGGTTCTGTTACTTTTGGTACAGGGATAATATTAGCTCTTTTCCAACACTTCGGAAAAACTGAATTCATTAAACAAAAGTTGATAATATGGGTAAGTATTGGTAAAAGAAACGGCACACTAGCTTTAAGTAAGAAAATACCTATTCCATCCACTCCTACAGCTCTTGATTTAATAGATACTAGATATTTCAGAACATCAATTTCTGACACGCTTCGGAATTTGAAAAAATTATTTACTGAGGGTTTAACGTTACTATTATAAAAATCGATCATTTCTACCGTATCCGAAGTAGAGGTAATTTTTGGAATTGAGTTTATAAAGTACTGATTAATGGTATTTGGATCACTCAAATGTAGAGGTAGTTCTTTACTGCTTTTTTTATCTTTAACTATATCAAAATTCTTAAGTTCTCGCCAAAATGCTTTTAAATCATTAGATTGAAATTTATTTCTAATATATGTTTTCTTCTCTCTCCTAATTATGCTGGTAGTTAAATTGCGTAACTGTTTGTAATACTGAAAATGGTTAATATTTTTAGAAAGTTTATACCTCCTTAGCGCTCTATCACGTAAAGTCATCAGATGTTTTAAGGCATCAGTGAGCCAGGGAGCATATTGTTTAGTAAATTTAGCTTGTTTTACTGGTGCGTGCAAATCAAGCAATATATTTAAATTTGTATTTAGGAATTCCAGCTTATCATCAATGTTATCATAATCATATATGGCTCTCCAAGGGATCGATCCTAGGTGATTATTAAATTCCTGATAATTAAAATTTTTATAATCTCTATATGTTTTAATTTGAGGCTTGGTATTGAGGCGATCAGTTACTAGTTTACACGAGATAAGATCATGATCGGAAGTTTCAGGTACATTTACAACTTTAACTTCTTTTATTAATTCTGAAATATTGGTAATAATCAAATCTAAGAGAGAAGTATATCGCGTAGGTACTTGCACTAATTGCTCCAAACCCAAGCCATTTAGGCAGGCATTCAGTTGGTCAACCCCTGAGCTGTCGCAGTCTACCATATTGACATTGAAGTCGCCCACACATATAACGTTTTCTGAAATACGTAAAATAGAAGAAATAATATTATCAAAATTATCGATAAATTGCAATAGGTTAGATTTAGGAGGCCTGTAAATGTTTCCGAAAAGTATATTACACTTTTTGCTAATACTTATATTTAACCACAATTGTTCAACTTCAAAATTTAGTGTGACTACATTAAATTTAAAATTACTTTTTATATATATACCTACTCCACCACCCCTTGACAATCGATCGTTCCTCACGAAATTGTAGCCATCGATTTTGATTAGTTGATTTGGCAAGTCACTGTTCAGCCAGGTCTCCGTCACCGCCACCACATCATAATTTTGCTCAAGAATGTGATTCTTAAACGAATTGAAGCTACTCAGCAGCGAGCGAACGTTCAAGTGAGCTATCTTCATTGCCTTAAACAAGATTAATAAAATAAAACACTTAAATTTTTATTCATAGCGGACACGTAAATAAATTTTAGGTAAAAAAATTAAAACTAAAATTACTTTTCTCTAAAATAGAGCTAAGAATTTTGTGAAAAGCAAGTTAAACTGATCGTATAAGCAAAGCCTATGACTTTGAAAATAACTTTACCGTACACACTAGTTGGAAGCCGGAGCAACTACCAACCCCAACAAATACGAACATCATTTTCTACACTAGTGGATCTAAGTTCGAATGGGGTAAGTACAGACTCTGGTGTGTACAGTACCAATCCTAGAACCAACAAAAAAGTTAGCATAGAAAAGAAGTTGCACAATCGAGACATACACATTCTCTCAGACAGTCAAGCAGCACTGAAAGCGTTACGCATTCAGTACTTCATCGAGACTGGTCAAGAAATTCAAATCCAAACTTTAAACATTGAGCCAGGGAAACAGTAAAACTATGTCCCATGTCACTAAGGCATAGAAGGAAACAAAAAATTGGACAAGCTCGCAAAAGAAGCATCCCGTAATGTAATAACCGGTCCAGAACCTGGTCTAAGCACACAGAAAAACCAAACCCGCTCAGCCATTGAATGGGTCAATACCGCACACCAACTAAGGTGGAGAAACTGCAATCAAGCAATACATTGCAAAAGATTGTTAAAAACTCTGAACCCACAAACAACCAAAAACCTTGTTAAGACTGAACAGAACTCAAATTAAGCAAGTAGTCAGTCTACTAACAGGCACTGGAGCATTCAGAGAATTCATGCACAGGATCAATACCTATAGAAATGAACCTGTTTGCAGACTATGCCAAGAGGATGTAAACACATTGTTATATTGCATGAAAGTATAGCCAATTAGCGTTATTTCCTAAATTAGGACCCCACTTGTATATGAGTTTTTCGAATTATTGCGCCTGGATTTGAGCATATCGAGTTTTGTGCAGGCATTTGGTGGATTTCCAGCGCACACAGTTGTGTTATTCGCTTACAGTCAGCGGTTTTTGAATGCACCCATTCTGTGTATTTCTTTTCCGGTTTGTTGGTGCACTAAGATTATCCGCTGTTGAAATATTGAGTATACGCACGCATGTTGACATGGTCCCGGGACTTCGCCTGGGCTGGATGTGGTCCCGGGACTCGGTTTTTGTGGTAGAATCCCGGGACTGTCCCGGGACCTGATCCCGGGACTGGAAACTCTACTCAGTACATCTGCAGCGATCGTAAGGTCAACTTGTTGGTGTTCTAGGCGGGGATTCTGTGTTTCCAAGTAGTTTAAATTGTGTAAACCTCGAATATGTAGAAAATAAGTGAACAAAATTGTAAAAAAAAACAGAAAAAACTATCACGTTTAATGATTTTTTTACAATTTAAGTGGGCAACCCCCCTTCCCCCAAATCTACCTCCTTGCTACAAATGTTCATTTTCTAGAACTTTTCACCTCTCTAGCCCCTCAAAAGAAATGTAAAAGCTAAAATAATCCTTTTCATCCCTCCAACTTATAGAAAAGTGATAAAAATAGGTGGGGAGGCTTCCCTCGAAAACGGCGGGTGATGGGGGAAAACGGGGTTATATTCGGATTCAGGAAGTCATTTTACATAAGAATCTGCAGGAATGGCGTCAGGGCTCGAAAAAAAAGTTTTTTTGCCGACCAGTGTAATATGTTCGGCTTGTTTTATTTATTATACTAGATCCAAGAAAACCGCACCGGATCAAAGAGAGGAATTGGAGTCCAGTTGAGTTTGCAACATCAAATAGTATGGAGAACCCTCAACAGGCATCGTTATCAAGCTTATAAAATTCTTCCAACTCTAACACTTCATCCTGGGGATAGGGAAAGAAGGGTAACATTCTGCGGGTTTTTGCTGGATCAGATACAGCAAAATCCGCTGATATAAACGAACTTCAGCAAAATATAACGACTTCTTTGAGACAGATCAGAAGTTGAGAGATCGGGAGTGCAGCTGCCAATATAAGAAAACGTGCAGAGTTATGTTTAAGGGTGGAAGGCGAACAGTTTGAACATCTGCTTCAATTATTTCGTTTGTAATGTTTTTGTTCCGTGTGTTTTCATTGCTTTTATAATTTTTTTGTGAATAAGAATTAAATAGTTTTCTTCCTACTTCAAAATAAAACTTATCAGTTATTACAAACGAAGGTGGCGTTTCTGTTTCTATGACACCCTTCAAAACATTTAATATATTATTTTTGAATAATGTTTTGTTTAAAATAGCTACGTTGATTGGGTTTCGAATAAAAAAACAAAAACCAAGACGTTTCTTGCAATATTTCAAAAACTAAAAATGACAGGTCAAATTTATTTGCAGATTATTAATCAGCAAAAAAATATGCAACTTTGCCCTAATTTAACCAACTTCGTATCCCTTAAGATAACCGAGATCCCCATACTTAAGCTCGAAAAACGTGCACCCTGTATATACAGGGTATTTAAAAATTACGCAGAACAAATATAAGGGCATTATTCTGCATCATAAAATAAGAGAAAAACTCCAATGAACTAAAATGTACTAAAATCATTTATTTCAAAGGTATTCTTGATCAAAGAATTAAAGACAGCAATTCGTTTTTCAAACTTTTAAGATATAGTAGCTTGGTGTTCTGTTCCAACGCATGTGTTTTGTTTACACACAATATGTGGGCGTTGTTCTATAGTAAAAAGTAGAAAAATAATAAGCATGCGTTCAAAAATAAATTATTTCAGGTTGTCTTTTTTTATTTCTTTTTATTTTTTTGTAAAATTTATATTAACTGTTCGAAGTAATCTCTTTTTTGTGAGTCACTCATAATCATTCTGACAGTTGTAAGTAAAACAAACACATAATGAAAACAAAACACCAGCCTACTAAATCGAAACGTTTTAAAAACGAAGTGCTATCTTTAATTCTTTGATCAAAGATATCTTTGGAATGAATTATTTTAGGACATATGTTTATTAGAGTTTTTTGCTTATTTTTTGCTGCAGAATAACGCCCTTATAGACCATGTATAGATATCGTTGAATGGTATAGTCTCAGTTATTAAAATCATATAGCCTTGACCAAAAATGTGACCGAAATATTAAAACAATATTAAAACTACATAAATGAATTAAAAATTTTACAAGTAAACACAAATTATTAAATTAATAAATTTACTGTTCACTTTATTACGTTATTTTCTTTAGTCATGGTATAGTCTACTAAATTTTATAAATCTCGGGGCTTCACGTAAATATTGCCTAATGAAATACCACGAGACGCGTAGCGGCAATACTTACTTCTCTTACAATCCATTATTTTGGATCGTCTAGATATATAATATATGATAACTACGCACTAGTGCAATTCAAGCGATAAATGTGCTACTTCAACTTTACAAAATCTTCATTTATTGAAGAATTAGTTAGTACATTATATAATAGAGCAGTAAATATTCTTACCGCATATCTCACATCCACTGAATATTGTACAAAAGCACTCATGAGCTGGAAAAAATATCTAAATATTCACTGTACTAGGAAAATCAATCACAAGCGATAATATTATGTAGAGATTTAAGTTGCGTATAAAAAATGAAATGTATCGTTGACTGATGATCTAGTAATAATTTGTACGTAAAAGGATATGGCACCGATTAGATAATAAGTGGTTTCTTTAGGTAAAAACGTATTGAAAATAAAATCTAAACTCCTCAACAAATCATACCTATCTAAGGACTGAATTTAATAGGGCAATCGTTAGTATAACTTAATTGTTTTTAGTTCTTCATAGTTTCAGTGTCTTTTATTGAAATTAGATATTTGGTAGTGTTGCTTATAAAAGCGACACATATCGTTGACTGATACTCTCTGATATGCAGGGTGTTCGAAAAATATGGGGGACCAATTAAATATACAGTTTTGGGTAAAAAAGGCCGAATAAATCTCAAAGGTTACTCAATAAAAACTACGTCTTTCATCAGTTACAAGGTCTTAACGACAAAATATTTACGTATTTCTATTTTGCTGTAAGTAAATGTGACAAGTGATTAACACTGTGTTTTTCATCAGTATAATTCAATTTAATATTTAAAACTAGTATACGTATATGCATATTCAAATTTTCATGCAGGTAAACGTTGACATAATAGGATTATTTAATTGCTAAGAACAGCTTACGGTGAGATGAAGCATTGGCCGCAAGTATTACGCTATAATTAATTGCAACTTTTAATTTGATAAATTATTATACATCGAAATTATTAATCACATTTTTGACTGTTAAACAGCGTCTACATAAACATAAGTAACCAGGGACGGATGGGCTGGGGTTCACCGGCCCGGAAAATGGCCCCAGACCGGCCCAAGGTATATATGGGCAAAATTTTTGGGGTGAATCCAATACTTCCTTTATTGTAAAAGGAAGTAATATGAGATACGTTGTATGCTGAAAGTATTTTAAATCTTAACAATATTAATATTTATTAAAACAAAATACTCAATTACATAATATTATTAAATATATCTTAAACAAACACAAAACATACTTTTTCCCTTTCATGGCTTTTATAATGAGGTTGACTTGATGAAACTTTATAATTGTTTATTTATAATTCGCCTAGTACAGTAACATGGTTTTTGTTATCATTATTAAAGTACTTATTAGGAATGAATAATTATGAATTAAGCACTCAGAAATTGCATAAAATCGACTTCGCGCATTTGGTGAAATATGAAATTAATAAATAACGGCCTTTGTGCTTGTATTTGCTAAGGAGTTAATCACATCTTCATTGTCAATGCTTGTTAAAATGGATTTTTTGAGGTTCATAATCATAAACGACTCTACCTTCTCGTTAGATAACCGGTTTCTCAGTCGAGTCTTAATACATTTTAGAATGGAAAACGACCTTCAACAGGACATTTGAGATATGGGGAGTGTTAAAAGATATTGATAAACTAAAAAAAGCACAGAGTAAGCGCCTTAGAACATGTTACATTTTGGATGAGCTAACAGCAAATGGAACAATTTTGGCAGCTTTTACAAGTCGTAGTAGCTTCTAGAGCGGATATGCAATCTTCTTGAGTGGATATGTCATCATCTTCTTCATTACAGTTAATAAAATCGTAATTAATTTGATACGATTCTTCCAGGGATAACTTTAATTTGCCCCAATTATTTTCAAAACTAATTAATTCCTGTTTTGTCTGATTGGGAGTAGCATGTGGATTGAATTTCAACATTTTTATATCCAAATATTCATCTTCTAACGAATAGGTTGATTCATTTAAATTCTCACGATACGAAAGACCTCATTTGCCAATTAACTTAATTACATTAATAACATAACATAATATTTTACGATTACTTGTTACTTGATTATTGTGCTGCTTCAGGTGTTTGCTGAATAAAAGTGTATTCACAGTTTTACATTTCAAAAATAAAAAGTACGATTCACAACTTTTTTGGTGGTTTACAAATCTCTCGTGTTCATCAATTCTTTGATATACGTGCTTCCAATCGGACATACCTTGTGTAAAACTGTTTGTTTCACCGGTATTCCCAAAAGCCAAACAAGCTGTACAGAACAAGGCTTTTTTGTAAAAACTGTAGGTAAGCCACTGTCTGGAATTTTTATTCGATTGAACAATAGCTATTTATGCAACAAGTGCTAAAAGTCGACGTTTATGCACAAGACATGAAAATTATGAAACAAAGCCGAAGGCTGAGTTTCATAACATGTCTCGTGCATAAACGACTTTTAGCACGAGTTGCATACAATATTTTATCTACGACCTTAATTTTACCGTTATTAATCCATAAATATCGATTTAACAAAGGTTTGCATCTGCGACACTTTTAATTTATATCATAATAAACAGTAGCCCACGCCGCGCGGGCGATTGTTTACCACGCCAGTACTGTCAAGGTGAGTTACGAAATGTAATTATTGATACTCCATATCTGACTGTATTCATTACATAATGCTTTAATTATTTCAAAAACACTTTTCCTGTAACGCAAGAAACAACTAGAATAACTTTACAACTTCACTTCCAGTTCGAAATTGTAGTTTTATAACCTCACTTCACGTTTAGCACATGTGCTAAAAGTAAACAGCTGATTTCCTTAACCACGGTAAACTATAAAACGTCACTTTTAGTGAAACAAGCTAGCGCTAAAAGACCTACTTTTAGTAGTGGTCGTAGATAAAAGCTTTTTTAACATTAAATGGAATATTTTCTTGTGTTCTAGGAATCTGAGGGTGGCATTCAAAAAAATGTAACTCATTTACATTGGGTCGTTCAAACGGTTAAACTCAAAAAACTCAATCTCTGAAGATTCTTGCTCACGTTCATATAATTTGGGTGTAGCATTATTACTTACAGCAGCTATAACCTCAACTTCACAGAATTCGTTCACAGTTTCTTTATTTTTCCTGAGTGTCGATATGAGTCGGTGCTTCTTGTATACTTTGAAGTGAATGCACTACAGAAACACTATCCGCAGTTTTCGAGATAGGTTTCAAAAACACTGTGTCTAGAGATATGCACTTCCTTGCTTCTTCGTTCATTTTGCGTCTTTTTGTCTCGCGTATTTTTTCCGCGCCTCCTTTGACTTTTTTACTATTGTCTTTATTCATTTTAATTTTAAAACAAACTAAACTTCCAACTTCTCGAAAAACTACAATCACTCCGTTATTAAAAA
Organism: Agriotes lineatus; assembly: GCA_940337035.1. Taxonomy (NCBI): domain Eukaryota; kingdom Metazoa; phylum Arthropoda; class Insecta; order Coleoptera; family Elateridae; genus Agriotes; species Agriotes lineatus. The sequence goes on along the minus strand of OW679196.1, from coordinate 141,700,281 downwards.
ATAAGCTTGGTCTAACTTGCGCGACGGTTACTCGCTAATTTTCTCGCAAAGGAAAATAATTTTTATTGCGATTTTCATAAGCGACGCCCACTAAACCCCGTAACCAAAAGGGGAAGCCCCGTGATACAGCAAACCGTTTTGAATAGCTTGGCTAAGGTACACCTCTCACCTCTCTGATTTAGTCAATCCAAAAGGTTGTTGACCGGTAGTAGAAGTACAATTATATTTAATTTTCGATAAATCCAGATTTTCAAAAATTCTCACATATACCTAATTGTCCAAAGTAAATGGAAATTATACAAATGAAACCAAACGTTTCAGTCACATTTATAAAGACCGCGGCCCAAATTGGACCAATTGGACCGGCCTTTCGGGAAATGTCTCGAGCTCCCGATGGTCCCATCCGTGCCTGTAAGTAACTATACTAAGGACAAGATTATATACAACTAAGTATAAGTACAGTTTTCTATATTATACTAAGATTTTAACCGCTAGATGGCAATAACGATACAACTCCCTGGTAATACTATAATAACCGTGCTATGAAATGTAAAATTTAACTTACGCATATTCACGTCTTGTTAGACAATTCTTTTTAACTTTTCCTAGAAAGGGAGGGGAGCTCTGCTCTTGTCCCAAAAATTCAAAATGAAATTATATCGTGTCAAGTCTTTAGTGCGGGAACTATTCTAGCACTTTTTAAGTTATGTTGGCTGGTTGGGAGCTTTCTGAGATAGTCAAAGATTGGGAGAGATGGGCGATTCAAGTTGTGTTGGTTGCATAGCTTCTACAGATTCAATGACACTTCGTTTGTTCATTTGGGGATCGTTCACTTGAATCGTTCGTTCATCTAGAATATCTAGATTCTCGGAAGCACCGATTGCTAGCTACCCTTGCAGGCAGGTAGCCAAGAAACTTGTTAGAGAGAATTATGCGTTGGAGTACATGTGTATTCCAGATGTGCAAAATTTGCACTTACAGCATTGCAGACAATACAATGGTGACGAATATAGTATATTATGATACGAGTTTTATAAGAAGTATTTTGTAGCACGCACGGATTTAGGGAACGACGAGCGAAGCGAGGAGTGCCCTAAAGGAGTAAGTGCTACAAAATGCCTTATAAACGAGGTATCATACAGTATTTTATCTACTTTGCCACTTTTTTAAGCAAAAAAATGAAAATTTTTAGTATTTTTATTATAGCATCGCCAAGTCGATAATAGTAGATTATATTATAAGTGAGAGAAATGCATCATTATTTGCGAGTGAGAATTTTGAATCGCGAGTGCCCCAGCACGAGCGATACAATTTCTCACGAGCTTATAATGGCATTTCGCTCACGTGTGATATACGACGTTTTATCTTACAGCAGCAATTCTTATGCCTAAATAGTTTGCGCAGTCAGAATATGTCGCGAAATAAATTTATAATTAGTCGCCTATGATTTGTGACATACGTTTGACAGTACTGAAGTGTATTGTCAGTCTATGTCAAATTCGAGGTTCGTAGGTTAGATTTTGTTTGATATTTGACACAAACTGACGCAAAACTTAACCTGAAAATTACGAATTTGACATAGCTTGACAGTGCTACCAACAATGCAGTAGTATAAATAATGAAAACTCACATGTGAATAAAACTTCATTTTAGTCACTGAAAACAGTTGTAAGTATAATGTATGGCAATAGCTGCTACTGTAAGATAATAGTAATTTACGTAACAAGTATAGAAAGTGGAGCTTTTCAGTACGAGTGAGATGTTTCCGGAAGAGGCCGTTAGGCCGAGTCCGGAATTTCGAGACGAGTATGGAAAAGCCACTTTCATATGAGTTTCGTACAATATTTTTTCGTACACTAGCATACAAAACGGAATACTAAATTTATCCTCGTATATAGCAAATAAGTAGAGTAATATTAATGTAATGTAATATTATATGTGTTGTAACTAAGGAAACGTACGGCAAAGTGCTACTTTGCCGTACGAATACCGCAAAATACTACTTTGCCGTACGAATACCGCAAAGTGCAACTTTCTGATTAATAAATTGTACGGCAAAGTAGCTCTTTCAATGCTAGTGTACGAAAAAATACTTTAAATGACTTTATCTACTTTGCGTTCGTACTGAGGCTATTACGCTCGTCGTACCCTAAATCCGTGCGTGCTACAAAATGCTTCTTATAAAACTCGTATCATAATATACTATTATCTACTTTGCGTTCGTACTGCGGCTATTACGATAGGTGTTTGCGTATCGTAATAAACAGAAAGCGATGCTATAATAAGAATACTAAAAATTTTCATTTTTTTGCTTAGAAAAGGGCGACGCAAGTAAGCCAGAAGGAGGGTTTTCAAATTTTTATAGGTGCTTTTTTTTTAGTTTTGCAGACGACCAGGTGGTGATGGCGCAGGATTCTTTTGATCTCGAATTCTTACTTAAAAGACTATCACTTATAATAATGCAGAAAACTAAAAGCCGTGTTTACAAAACTAAAAGTACCACGGTTACATTCGTTTATTTCTATTTTCGGGTTTTTGTAAACAAACTTCCCTTAACTTTTAATAGCGATATTATCACAGAAAACAATTATTTATTATGCAAATTACCTGTGTTTTTTCAAAACTGTTGACACAGCTTCAAAGGCAAGTGAATTTTGGTTAATAATAATGAGAGTTACTGAATGCAACCAACGGCCGAAGCAAGGAAATATTGAAGCCGTACTTTTTGAGCGTATTAAATGTGTCTTTGACTCTGATGTTTACACATAACCTATACATTATTTTGACTACGAAACCTTTGCAAATTGTTGTGCATCGCTTTGATTGCGCTGCAAATATACCACATAGTTGGCGTTGTACCCTGCATACGGGCTGATTTTCAGGTATGCCGATCAACGAAGGATTATACGAGGAATAAAAATTTGTTTCCTTTATTATAGCGACATTTTGAAGATTACCTAAGAAATACAGAAAACCATTGAGCTATAATTCAACAACTGCTGCTCAGCAACATCCTGAACGCTAACGCTTGGAAGACATCTACTTTCTTTGAGAGCATGAAACGTTGCAGTAAAAAGAGTTGGCGTTGTACCACGATGTCGGTAATAAACCTGCATATGTGCTGATTTTCAGGTATGCCGATACATGAAGAATAACAATTTGTTTCCTTTATTATAGCGACATTTTGAAGATTACCTAAGAAATACAGAAAACCGTGAGCCCCCAAGTTTGGAATCTACTTGGTTCGACCTGCAAAACACTACTTTCCGGTCTCGTAACGTATATTACTATTAAGATTAATTTAGTTTGAAATGTGTATAGCTCAATACTGCCGTCATAAGCAAGAAGGCGGTATCTACAAAAAAATCGAAATTGAGTTATTGGTATCGTTGGAATTGGTACAAAATTCCAATCATTTTAGATAAGTAACAAATCGATATCTGCACTGTAACTATGATTTTCAGATGAAAAAATGCGGTACTTATCAGCTATAATATCCCAAGGACAGTGATAATTACGCAATAATTTTATTGCAGGTTTCGAAAGCACGTTGCTTGGGAACAGCCCGACGCCAGCGGTCGAGGGATATTCGGTTAGACAATTTTTTGCCCTTGAAAGCATTTATTTACATTTATTTAGTGGAAGTGCAATTATAAAAAGAATATGACATCTTAAAATACTGCATTGCAAACTGTCAAAAACTTGACGTAACATAGCAACCCGCACTGACTGCTGTACACAAAGTGATAACAACCCATGGGTAGTTTTCAATGTAAGGATAATCTAATTGGTTGATTTTTCCCACATGAGTAGAAAAGAGTTAATTTCATTGGATCACAAATTTCAGAAAAAATTGTCTACAGAAATTTTGTTACTTATAAAGCGCAAGAAGGCGTCATATGCAAAATGCAAAAGTAAAAAGCAGTATCTGCGTGTAGAAGCCGCCTTCTTCTTTTCTTTTGTTAGATACCGCCTTTATTGTCTGTTTTCGTGGACGCAAATGTTCAGATACGGCCAACTGCCGTTTCATTAAATTAATAGTATCAAGTCTTCCATTAAACAACATTGTCAAGTAGATGCCGCTTTTTCAATCTGTATTTAGTGTTCGGTCGATTGTTGCAATTTAAAGTCAAAAGGCGGTATCTACATTTTTTCGCTACAATTTCTTTATTTTTGATATAAATGGTGAATATTGTTTCTTTTTATATAAAACACAACTAAATTCATACTTGTAAAACAAAAAATCCACGGTTATGTACCGCATGGTGATGAAATATCAATAAGTTAAGGGCCCCACAGACGTTGTTCTTTTCTGGCAGTTTTGTCTGCACGGGCAAAACTGTACGGGTAAAAACGAACAACGACTTCAGCCACACACGAACGGATTGTTTCGTTCAGTTTTTCTGATATCACCGCTTCATCAACTGTGATGGATACTACGACCACGTTGGCAGTGGCGGCGGAAGTGGCTATACAAGTTTCAAAAAGAAAACGTTCAAAATGGGCTTAAGAATGGCTAAAGAATGGGCTAAATTTTGCTAGAACTTACCACAACTGGGGGGATCCCGAATGGAGATGCGTATTATGGACAGATGAGTCTCGATTTACTTTGGATGCTCCAGATGGTCGTTCACGGGTATGGAGAAGACCAGGAGAACGTTATGCTGCTTGTGCTATGGCCACAACTTCATATTTTTTTGGAGGTTCGGTAA
>OW679196.1:141632056-141695469 GCA_940337035.1 Agriotes lineatus | reverse complement strand
CGTAGTGAGAAAACGCATTAAAATAGAATATGCCTTGCAGCAAATAGCTGCTCCAGGTGGAGATGAGTCTTTCAGCAGGATAATTCCAACAAACTCCGTGTAATGGTATATGAGAAAAGTAAGCACTGTGATGACAGCGATGCATTATTGGTTCAAACATAGTTTCCGATATAATTTTATATGTTTTATTGACTTATTCAAAAATTAAACACTCAATAGAAATAACGTCTATATAACCGTTTTAAAACATAAACATACAAATTTGTAACGGTATGAATCGGGATTTACAACAAGCCAAACAATGCTAAACGACTAGCGCGTAAGCTAACTCAAAATCGAAAAGGTAGGTATTACATAGGACCGCTGACTCACCCCGTTACAATAAAGTTGCCGACTAACTTCAGTGGAGCAACGGGGGTGGGGGGCAACACGAGATAACACAAGGCAACGGCCTAATATACGAAACGCAGATCTTAAATGCTAAGGCGCCACCCTGATTCCTACAAGGGAAAAATGCCCAGGTGAACCCAATGAGGAAAGTGGGAGCGTAATGGATTCACCTTTCAACTATAACCTTGGCAGTATCCTGGTCAGTGAGCCACGTGCAACATTATCGGACTTACATTTCGAGAACTTACTTGAGCAGTTAGCTAAACTCCTTTTACACTGGAAAAATTCCTACACAAATCGCACAACAGCATAAGAAAACCACAGTTAAATAAACATGAAATGTATTAGCAAAATATTTAAATCGATAAAAGGTTGAGTACATAAAAATATGAAATGGGTTAGTAATGGTTAAATATGCAAAATTACGTAACGTCTTAATCTAGTAATGAAGCGGTAAATTTGACATCAACTATCGGAATGACTCGTAAACGGTATCAACGCGGAATTATCAAAATACGGACTCAATAAACGGCAATAATAAAAGGTAATTAACTAAGCAAGGTACAATTGCGACACATACTTCAACTGCCACGACGTAAAGTTAAACAGGATTATGAATTCTAGCGGTAATGAATTAAATTGACGGGTAAACGACTACAATGGTTTACCAAATGCAATAAATGCTACAATGACCGCAACGTTAGGCCAACTGTCTGACACTTCGGCAAAACACTAGGTTTACCTTAAACTCGGCACTATGAAAGCTATTACATTAGAACGATACTTTTGAGAAGTTTGGAATAGCTTCAATTGATATCCTACGTTGCTGCAAACGGTCGCTTTCCAGACACTGCGATAGACACCTAAGAAAGCTGCACACAATCAACGGAACGTGGCTGACGGAACGGAATCTGGGATAATCCGCTAATGTTGCAAAATCGAAGTCCTTGCGGTAAATGGCAGAACGGCATGAAACAATAAGCGGGAGCTTCACGACATATGAATAAGCCAATGCTGAGATTTCAGAGAGAGTCTGTCAAACGACATATTACAAGGGTTGCCGCCCCCGATACGCAAAAACTCAAAGGTTTAAATCAGTACACAGCAACACCAAGTTCGATCGCCACCAACAACCACGTGCAGAAATATCACTAAATGTGAAACACACAGCTTTCCATCTTAAAACAACAGGAAAAAGTTATTAACCGCGTAATACAAAACTTGCGTTACATCGACGGGAGTTCGAACAACGGGACCAAAAGATGCTACACACACACACTAAAGGAACAACCGTTAGTCGTTCATTAGCACAAATTAAACCAACGCAAAGCCGCCTAGGCAAGCCCGAAGGCAGCGCGGCGGGAAAACAACTTCCAAATCACTTACTGCTTCTTGCAACCCCGGATCAATTCTGTCTCAAAAGCGCGCGGACTACCACGCCATCGACAAATAGTGGGGGCAACATTCGCACTCGCTCTCTCTGACACACGGCAACTGCTTTTTATTCTGGCTTAAAACGTAAGCGCTTATACAACAAATTCACATCTGCGGCGGATCAATAAGAAACACGTGCGTGGCTTTTCTAGCGTGCCAATAGGCCCGATACAGAGCGATAACACAGAATGAGTGCATTTAAAACTGCTGGCTGCAAGAGTACCAGTCGAGATGCTTAAATACTTGTGGAATCGTAAATTCGGGGTAGAGAAAGTAATGCTAATCAGCCGTACTTTCATACAAACTAAAAATGTCCTTACAAATTTTTTCATCAAAATTAGCTTTCTTGTACTCATTACATCTTCTAATAATAACTATTGTTACGTGCCAAAGCGTTGTAGAACAGACAACGAGTGCTCGGGGATCAACGATACACATAGCCTACGACTGGTTCACGACTAGCTCAGCGTGAGGATGCACCAGACCTTAATAGTTTGGCTATGCTGAGGCCGGTCTAAATACATTGTTTACCTTTAACTTTTGAGCGCCACTGCAGGCAATCCAGCTAACTGACCAAAATCTACAGCATTTGCAGTTGGTGTAATATTGCTCTCGTTGAGGAGGGTGGTTATACGATTTACTCAACATATGCCTGTGTAAAAAGCAAATTCCTCGCAAGCAGCTTTCTTCACAAAGATTACACTGTTCTAAAATAGTAACATGAGTTTTACCACACACAGTATATAACAAATTATATATAGAAATGGTCGTAAAATTAGTCATGCAACATCTTAGAATTTACTAACGTGGATTATTCAATGTCACTAAATACAGTAAGCCAACCATTTTATGCCTCAAATACCTATTAACTTGAGGGCAGGAAAGGCTGTCTGCGATTGGCGTTTCCAGGTGTCAGCTGCCTGGCGAAACAGTCTGAGGGATTAGCTGATGCCTGTCGTTGCTGTCTGCACTCTTGAGAAGTGAAGTCACGTTGTCAAAATTAAAGACACAAGCATCTGTGTGATCTGTAATCTCTGCGAATGTTTTCGAGATTTGTATCACCCAACAGGTAAATTATAAGCTGCCTCGAATTGCGGCAGTGTATTCACGTGGTTGGGCTGTGATTGGGAACTCGCTGTATCTTCGTGGGTACAAAAAAAATTAGTGCGCGTCTTATAGGTCGCACTTGACAATTCGGGTATATTATCTTATCTGGCTCGTACCCCGACACTAAGTGATCGTTAGGTATTGAAAAATGGTAAAGTTCCTCGAATTACAGCAATATTAGTGGTCCATAACTCACAAAAAAAACTTTCCAAGGAATACGCGGGTTCATATGTCTGGTCACGCCGGTGTTTTGGAACGAAGTTTCTTTGTTAAAAGTTCGATAACGCATTGGGAATTCGATACAGCTTGAAGAATGCCTCGAAAGCGTTCAAACGCAGACGCGGAGAAAAACTTTGAACGTCATAGAATTCGTAGGGATAAGATGATGTAACTTAAACTTTATTTCGAGAACACTCCAATCCGGCTCACAACCAAATCGTACTAAACGGTAGTACGTTAAAACGAACCGTAACTTCTCGAAAAACATTATTTCCGAAATGGCGACACTGAATGAAATTATTGCTTTCTCAGGCCGACACTAAAATTCACATCTCGAGACTGGATGGCACAAACTTTAGCGTTCAAACTAAAAGCTTTTCCGACAGAGAGCGCTTTAGTTAAATTAAAAATACTCATAAGGACCGAATACCACCCACTTTTTAATTTCTAGCGGTGCGATTGTTTTTGCTCTTGGCGTAGGGAGATATAGTATACATATTATTAAACTATTTATTTTCTTTTTTATTTTAATCATTATATTGTAATTACACTTACAAAAAAATTTACATACTTTCTGTATATATTCTTTACCAATTACATGTGTTTATTTTATATATTTACAGTGGACATAGAAAACGAAGAAAATAGTAGAAAAACAAACACAGAAGCAATCAACTACCTCAACAAGACAATGGACTACGAGAAGTGTGGAAATGCTACAAAGATTGAAGTTCCAGAAGAAAATGCGGCTCTATTAGAACCCCCTTCAAATGAAAAGAAAAACAGTATAGGTTACGAAACACCCATCAAAATCCAAAACAAACCAGAAGAAGTTACAACTCCTTTAAATGAATTTCCAGGGTATGGATATACAGATATGTCTGCTTGTAAATCTAAGTAATAATCAGGTCAAACATAAGGAAGAAGCAATTACTGACTAAAACAACAGCAGCAGCGCTCTGTTGAATCAACGCACAGGATTTCGTTGCCAGTAAGAAAAGCTTTGCTTGAGCGAATTTTAAGTACACAAGGGAACTAAGGGGGAGACGCTTGTAAAATGTCTTTTTTTAACAATTTCAGGCTTTAGTTCGCTAAAATACATTACATATTTGTTTTTTTAAATACAATAAGTAAAAATGAGGCTGTTAATATTTGCATGTCATGACTTCAAAACGACCTGAATTATATAGTATTACAAACTTATCAGGTATTTCATTAACACCTTGCGTTTTGTTATTTTTTGTGAACTATTGCTATCAGCTCGCAAAACATCATATGTGCGTTTAATCCATAAGCTTATAAATAGTTGAAATATGTAGAAGGAATTTTAGCAAACATAATTTTATATTCGAAGTAAAGCACTTTGCCAATATGTACAGGGTGTTTAATGAGAAGTTATTTGTTATAGAATGACATATATTGATAACAGTGAGATTGTTGATGTAAAGACTGCTTTCTGTCTACAAATCAATTTTTGTGTACATGTTTATTGTATTTGTCTATGTATATATTTTGATGTTATTTTAGAAAAGTTAATAAATTATTCTGTATTTATATCATAACTTAATTGTAATATATTTTTTGTTTAATTTTTCATTGAAAACGAAACTAATTTCAGTTGCATAATTTACAGTAGTAAAGTTTTAAGTACTCTATATAGGAGTTTAGTCTACGACTCGGCAGATCGTGAGTTACTATTTTTTAGTAATCTGGTGGATTGGCAATAATTACTACGGAGGTAATGAATATTTTATTAATATTTGTGAAATCTGTCTACAAATTGTAATAGGTATTCAAACAAAAGTACAAACAACCTACAAAAGAGCAAAACACAAAAAAGCCAATAAGTGAGGACAAAACATAAACTACATAGTACATTGGACATACTATTGGTAATACTTATAAAATAAACTATTTGGAAGTAGATGGTGCTTAACTTATAATCATATAAAATCGTCAATTTCCTTAAAAAAATTAATGCTAAATCTAATAGAAGATTTTGTTAGCTTTTCTCATACCTTTAGGTCAGCCTCATTATTTTACTTGAAAAATGGTTTGCTATAAAAGTGTGCACTAGCTATAGTAAACACGGCGTGTTTCCTTTCGTAATGAAATGTCGAAATTATCTGGGCGCCAACAAGTTTAGTACTCCCAAGTACACTTATACAGATTGTCCGAAATTCGTTTTGAACATAGGAAATTAATGAGTGCGACAAGAAAGACTTAAACAAAATGAGTTTCAGGACCAAAATAGAATGTAATAATAGCTAGGTAAATTTTCCAAAAAAAAATAAGTCAATGAAACAAACAAACACTTCTGTTACATATTTTATCTCCCATTAAGAGTATAAAGTGAGGTTTAAATATACTGCTGTTGACTATTCACATAATTATTTTAATTATTTAAACCTCATTTTATACCCTTAATGACAGATAAACTATTTGCAAAGGTGTTTGTTTGTTTCATTGACTTAATTTTAGTTTAAACATTTACCTAGCCATGATTACATTCTATCTTTGTCCTGCTACTCATTTTGTCTATGTCTTCCTTGTCGCACTCATTAATTTCCTATGTCCTAAACGGTTTTCGGACAACCTGTATAGGTGAAAGAAAACTTATAAACTTCTCCATATATACAGGGTGATTTATAACGAGCGGACCAAACTTCAACAGTTTGTTGGGGAAGTAATTTTTAGTAAAAAATGTTATATGAACATAGGTCGTATTCCATTTAGTGACCGAACTACAAGAGATCAAAGTTTTATTAAGGGGTGGGTAAACGTAAAACCGCTCAAGAAATCCAATGTTTCAAGCTTCATATCTACTACGTATGTGGGCCAATCATATCAAACTTTTGTTTGTATGATAGCCTATAGTTTTAACTGTCAAACACGTCTCTCAAAAACGAAACATGAATTTCAAATTCTGTTTACGCCAATGCCCTACACTTCATAATATTTGGCGAATGAGATAATTTCATAAAATCGTACAAAGGGAAATTGATTTTTTCAAACTTATTTTTTACATTTTCTTAGAATGTATTGTACTTTTTATCTCACACACTAGAACTGTGAAAAAGAATAATCTATATATATATATATATATATATATATATATATATATACACACACAAATGAATCCCTATTTCCCTTGGTCACGCCATAACTTGAGAACGACTTTACAGATTTCATTCACCTTTTTTTTAAGTTTTGTAATACTTTGTAAATAATAATAATAATAAAGTTTATTGCACTTTCCCATTTACAATGGATGTACATTGTCACATAGCACTAAATTATAATTTAAGAGTAAAATAAATCTATCGGGCCTATCTATTCAGATCATTTATCTGTGATAATTCAAATATTCCCCGAGGCTGTAGAAGGATCCTGCTAACAAAAGGTCTTTTAATTTTACTTTAAAACTCGTTGCCAATTTAGTGTCCTTCAAATCGGCGGGTAGCTTGTTATAAAAAATACACCCAGCATAAAAGGGAGACTTTTTGTATTTAGCATGTTGACATTTATTTGGCCTAAGGTTCCCTCCACACCTCGTGGGATATTCATGAGTATCATTATTCTTATTGAACACATGTAAATTATTGTGAACGAAAGTAAGAAGTTTGTATAGATAAATTGACGCAACGGTGAGCAGTTCCCTATTCCTAAATACATCTCGGCATGATTGCCTATAGTCTAAATTATATAACAATCGTATTATACGTTTTTGTATTACAAATACACGTGATATCTCTGTGGCCTGTCCCCATACAAGAATATTATAACTAATTACCGAGTACACGTTTGCATAGTAAACTGACAGAAGAGCCTCGGCATTTAGTTTGTGCTTTAATGTTGACAATGCGAAATAGCATCGGTTCAGCTTCAAACACACGCTTTCAATATGGCTGGTGAAATCCAGTCTATCATCAAACACAATTCCTAAAAGTTTTGCAGCTGGTACTACTTGTATTTCAGAGTCATTGACTTTAAATTTGGTGTATTCAGTTTTGCGGGTACCATATGACAATTTTAGGCAAACCGTTTTATCTATGTTGATTATTAATTTATTGGTATTGCACCATCTTCCAAATGCGCTTAAAATCAAACCAACTTTTCTTTTCGCAACGTCAACATCGGGTGCAGATACCACAATTGTGGTGTCATCCGCATACATGAATATCTCAGCATGCTCGGTAATGTATTCAGGTACATCATTCATAAAAATAAGAAAAAGCAGCGGACCTAGTGTTCCTCCCTGCGGAGTCCCGAGATTAACATTAAAATGCCGCGAGACTGTATTGTTTATACTTACGACCAGAGACCTATTTCTTACATATGATAAAATCCAATCATTTATCGGCCCTCTGATACCATACGCGAACAACTTACTTGATAAAAATGATAAAAAAGGTTCTTACGGAAAGAAAAATTAAGAAAATTGCCCAGAAAATTGGAAAATTTCAGAAAACTTAACGACTATTTAACCTTCGCGCGTTTGACAGTTCGCGCGTTTGACAGTATGGGGAGAGAACGGGGATGGGCGGGGCGGGTCGGGACGGGACGGGACGGGGACGGGAAAAGGGACGGGGACGGGGACGGGGATGGGATGGGATGGGATGACAGGAAATAATGAGTCATTATTTAATACACAACTAACAAACATCGCGAGTACGAAGTCGGGGGTAACGGCTAGTTTTGATATAAAAAAGACTAAGATTGGACAAGCCGTTTGGGAGAAAAACGATTTGGAGATAAATTTCAAGGTGTTTTTAAAATATTTTTAATGACCTTCCTACCAATAAATTGCCATGAAATTCATATCGTTTGACAGATAAAACTACAGGGTATAATACAAAACAGTTTGATATGATTGGGCCACAAAAGTACTAGATATGACTCTTGAAACATTGGCTCCTTTGAGCGGTTTTGCCTTGACCCGGCCCTTAATAAAACTTTGATCTCTTGTAGTTAGGTAACTTAATGGAATACGACCTATGTTCATATAACATTTTTTACTGAAAATGACCTCACCAACAAACTGTTAAAGTTTGGTCTGCCCGTTAAAAATCACCCTATCTACAGCACATTACCACCCTTGAAACTTTAAAGTTTGAATGAAAGAAGCAATTCTTTACATAGATTTATTGATACTTCTTGTTTTGATTAGTCTATTCTCGTTGCATAAAAAAGGAACAATTATCGACTTCAAATTCCTATCTAATCCTAGTTCATATTATAAAACGGGGTACCCTACTTAAGCTTACGTTAATTTGACTTTCTAACTACTATATTTGACGTTAATAGTAACTCACAGAAATATAATACCTAGTGTATTTATTACTAAGGGGTTATAAACTGTTCTTACTTTTTGAGAATATGCGAAATATTACAAGTTTGACTTTAATTTACTTATCTGGTAATCGCTACGCTTGTGAAATCGAAGACTAGCTTCTCAGGAGTTTAATCATCATGCACAACCGTTCAAGAGGACAATCCGCTCTCCTAACTCGTACTTTGACAGTCGCTCAACGTCAGCTGTCATTTGACCGCAAGCAATCGTACGATCTCCGTAGTGAAATTTTTATGAAGACATGTTCAAACTAATGCGTTGTTTTCGTCACCCCGAATTTGTTGCCATAATATCCAATTACGAAAATAGAATCAGGTAGATCCAAAAATAACTATACATACCCTGTATTAACAGGCAAAAACTATGCAGCTAATTCCATGGTTCCCTAATTAGTCGACGACTTGGAACTATTTTTCCATTGGAAAATAGTACCCGCTCTCAAAATCTGCCTCAAACCTAGTATCCATATACTATTAACGAAGAACGAGAAATTTCGGGTTCACCACATTTTTACCACGACATCTTTAATGCACAGGTAAGTTTTTCTTATGTCACCAATTTGGTAATAAAAACCTGTTCTTATTTTTCTGTCCTCTCTTCTTTCTTAAAAACTTTTGCAACTCGGATATTAATTTTCATACGCCTCGAATGCGTTTTCCCAATTGATCGTCTATTCACGGCCATATATACCGTAAACTACTAACGTTAATACAATAGGCTTTCAACACGTAACAATTTAAAGAAATATTGATTAAATACAGCTAGGTTACAATATGTTAAACTACAATTTGGCAAGGGAAGATTTAATTCGGCTTTCAATTTAAAATTTCTCCATCAAGTATCAGAATTTCGGTTATCGTTTCTGTTCCTGCTGCAACATTCACATACAATGCACGCCTTCTAGTTATAATAAAATTGTTTTTGACGTACTCTATTTTTAAATACAAAATTGTTTAGAAAAATGGTACTTTTCTGTATAACAACACTATTTTGAATAGCAACGGCAAATTATTTAGAAAAGTGGTACTTTTGTCTTCTATAACTTGTCGAATAAATGGAATATAAAACCACTCTTCAAATCTATGCATTGGCAGATGCGAAGGGAATATTCACATTTTCAAAGGTTTTGAAATTTTTTGCTTTCCTTGTCACTAAACGCAAAGATTGTAATATACTTTTAACTTAATTAAGAACGTATCCAAAAACAACTACTTGACTTTATAATTCGGTATGACATTGGCCGTGTACCTATACTATAACCACGCTCATCAACTAACAACGTGAACAGGTAAAGCATCAATATGTGCATACAATTTGACAACGTACGAAGTGAACCCTTGGTGCAAGTTGGCACGAAAATAAACTTTGTAATTTCACTTAACTAAACAAGCCACACCGAGCGGTGCACCTGGAAAACTGCTACTAGGGCCGTGAAGCTCCTTAGCCGGAACAAACATCTGTCCAAAGCTTGCCTTACGCCTTGCACGACCGAAATCTTCCTACTACAACAACGTCCCTGGACGAGGTGCATAGTCTAGCAGGATTCCCACCATAACCTTTAATGGCACCTCTGTGTTCGCCATAAAAAATTTGACCACTGAAGTCTAGGCTCCAAAAGAAGGCTAACGGAAAAATACGAACTACGGAGTTACTCCGGAAAAGGGACTATAATACTGACAGCTTTCTATCAAACGCGATCCTAATCAAACAGAGATCAAACTACTGAGTTGCTACGCATATGAAAAAGTGATTTCTAAAGCAGCCGGGCAATACGTTAATGCAATAAAGAATGATTCCGAAGCAGCCAGGTAAGTACACAAACAATTCATAACGTGGTTACGCAGCTATTCATAAGAAAACGCAGTTTAAAAAGGGTTACACAAAAATACAACCATGCAAAATATATATTGTTATGGTGCATTAAGAGCAGTTTTGGCTGAAGATTAAATGTAAAAATAGAATTTGGGAGATCAATAATATCAATTTAGAAAATATTAAAAAGAATTGGCTGTTTGAATGAAGTTCATTAAAGAATTCGAATTTTAGGAAATTTAAGATGAAATGGATAACATTTGAGTATTCTGTAGGGGTTTTGAAAATTATAAAGCAAATACATGCTCATATCATACATGACAAATATAATTTCTATTAAAATAATATGGTAAAGTAAGACTCAAATAAATTTAGGTTATAAATGGAAGGAATAATTAGAACATAGTAGCAGATTTTATTACGATATTAGAATAACAACTCATAAAAAAATAAAATGTACCTTTTGATATAATTTTTCGGTCTGAAAAAAAACATAGAAATTACCATATTTTTTTAATATGCTAGTTTGTGAAAACATTTAAAAAGGGTTTAACACAATTTACGAGGTGAAAATTAAGAGAAATATAAAGAAGCTTATTATTAATGAAGTTACAGTTATTGAAGAGAATTGGAAGGTCGTAAAACTAGAGCAGAAGAAGTAAGAAGAAAATAAGATTTGGATGGAATTAGTTTATTTTTAATAATACAATTGATAAGAAGTTACGTGGGTTTGATAATTGTCAAGTGCTGGGTTTGTAGAGGGTGTGCTGAGGACACGTGGATCTGTTGATGGAGGATAGCAGAGGGACTGCTGGATTCGAGCTATTCTGTTGGTTACTGACGACAGAGGTTGCTGAAGTTTGGAGCTAAGGAAGAAGGATATTAATTAGGGATCATCTGTGATAACAAACTTGCCGTGAAGCTGTCGGAAGGAGGAAGTCTCTGGAAGGTAGCAGTGACACTAGTGAACTAGAATGGGGTCTTTCCTGCTAGCATCCAAGAGTTTGACAAGTTGACAGCTGTTGTCAGTAAGCAGTGCATCACATCAGGACTAACTAGGGGTCCGGGCTGTTGACATCAGGAGGAGTGTTGCCTTGGAGGTGATATTGGAACAGAAAGAGTGAAAGCAGTTCAAGGTGGGTTGTAGTTTTGTCCTATCGACTAAAGACAGTTTAAAAAGTACAATTAACTATAATCAAGTACTTACCGTATAATATTGAGTAATTAAGATATAAATAGAATGAACATTTGTCATATTTGATTGAGATTATTAATAGAACATTGTTTGACGTGAAACGTGACAGTTAATGTCATTACACAATTCAAAGTCATTGTTAAAATAAAATTTAATTAACAAGCAACTAGATAATCGAACCACCCTGAAAGAGTCTCAAGGCGCTATCAATTTTAATAATTAAATAATTTTGATATTCAAAGATATAATTGAATTTATAAATAAGAGCATCCAGCATATAATTAATAGGCGGCCCAACTGTGGGGCTTGTAAAAGTTAAAAATAAATCAAGTTGATCGATAAATGATTATAATTGATAAACCAAGTTTGTAGTCAGTTTGTTCATACAATTATTAATTGCGATTTAAGCGTAAGCGTAAGCCCAAAAGTAAAATAGACTATACTGATTGACAGTATTTAAATATCACAAGTAACAGAAGGCAAAGTAAAGCAATTTGAAACTTCAATTGATAAATAACGATATAAATAACGAGTGAAGCTAATAAAGAACAATTATAAAAAAGTATAATATTTGATTTCTTTTGAAATTAATAAAATATAACCGGACAGAACAATCAATAATAACGTCAATAAAGATTATTATAAAGGTAAATTGCTAAACAAAATCCAATGATTTGCAATTTAATAAAAGATTTTAATAATAGTAAATACATTTTGAAAATTTAAACTAAAATATGGCTGATAAAAGGATTACGGGAAAAAGTAAGAAAACTGAAGAGGAAAAATGTGAAGAACAAGAAGAGATGGAAGCAGTAGCAAGTGGTGCAGAAGTAGAAGTGGAAGAGATACAGCACGAGGTAGAAGTACAAGGTGATCAGGTAAGAATTCAGGAGCAACAAACAGTAAAACTGGATGGTATGGAGAAGTTAATGAAAATTATGTTAAGACTGGAGAGTAAGGCAGAGGAAAGTCAACGATAGAAGATAAAATAAAAACACAGAAAGAGGGAGTGGACGAAAGAGTTGACCTAATTGAAAGAAAGGTAGTTCAAAACAGAGAGGAAATGCAAGGAGAAATTTATAACAACACAAGGAAAGTTAATTTGTTAACTCAAAATAATTTAACAAAGTTAAAGGAGGTAGAAGATAGGTTAAACAGAATACAAGATGGCACGGAAATTTTAAATGGTAGTCAAAGAAGTAATTAAATGGGAATTCAGACAGATATGTTACCTACCTATTTTTGAAGGAAGAATAGGAGAACCACCTATGACGTATCTAGTGAAATTAAGATAATATTATGAAGTCAGTATATGATAAAAATAAAAGGTTACAAATAATTAACATGACCTTAAGAAGTCATGCAGATGTCTGGCATAGTATTATCAAATTAAAATATACACGTTATGAAGAATTTAGAAAGTTTTTTATGGATCAGTATTGGAGTAACGCACATCAGGCTCGAGTTAGGACTCAGTTAACAACTGGAAGATATTTGGAAAGAGGTAGTACGAGTGAAATTTATGTAATACGTATAATAAGTTCAACAGAGCACAGCATCCAACACCGAAATTAGCTGAAGAAGAAATAATCCAACATTTATCCCGACATTTGGAAGGGGAAATTACAAGAGCTGTAGCATTTCAAAACATCAAAACGATGAAAGACCTTTTAGAAATAGTAAGAAATTTTGATATGGCTATTGTTAATAATAGGGACAACAATAGAAAAGAAGGTCCAAATTTTCAAAATTACAGCAAAAGTAAATTTGAGGATTTACAACAAAATAAATTCAATTTTGGCAGAAACAATTATAATAATTTCAGAACAGGTGACAAAATATTGCAATATAATGTTAAAGCATGGCATAGCATTATAATGGAAGGATACATGAGATGACAAAAAGAAACTCGGCTTGTAAATATGTAAACAGTAATTTTAAAATTTTAATTAAGAACATCACGGATTTTAACACTTGAGAATAATTGAAAATTTTACTTGAAGAAGGGGAGGAAAATAATTAAATTGTAACTCTACCATCTATAAAAGTTAATTTAAATAATAACGAATATTTAGCATTAATAGATAGTAAAGCAATAGCCTCATTAATAAAGGAAGAGATAATTTCAAATAATTTAGATGTCTTACATAAGAACATAGTTAAAGTAAATAAAATAGATTTGCTATCTGCAACCAAAAGGAAAATATCAACGACTAACCGAGTGTTGAATATTAAAATAATTATTAATCAATGGGAAGGTGTTGTTAGATTGTTTATAGTTAAAGGCCTGAGTGTGGATATGGTATTAGGTATTGACATAATTCAGCAATTGGGAATTAATATAAATGGAGAGCAAAGATGCATTCATTTAAAGGGGTTAATTAAATTTTGGAACAGTACCAAAAGTGGCTGCCAAGAAAATAAGTGTTGCCAATCAAAGAGTATTGTAGACGCATTGAAATGTAAAGAAGGTATAATAATTAATAATAATGTAATAGAGAGTACAGAGAATAATAATAATAATAATAACAATAATAATGGGTTATTGCTGCATGAATTAAAAATAGGTGAAAAGAATAAACAATTTAAAAGCCAAATATTAAAAATAATTAACAGAAATAAAGAGGTTATTAATGAAGAAGTAGGACAGGCACAGAAATATGTTCACAGGTTGCAGGTTGATGAATCAAAAAGTTTTACTAACAAATCTTATCCTATTCCTTTTGCATTAAGAGAACAAGTTAAGAAGGAAATACAGAAAATGGTAAAAGATGGAGTAATAGAATCTTCTAAAAATAATTTTATTAAACCTTTAGTAGTTGTTAAGGAACGTGATGGTTCGTTACGCTTATGTTTGGATGCACGCAGAATTAATCAAATAACAAAGCCACAATATGAATCTCCACAAACGATTGATGGATTGTTAAGTAGAATTTGGGATAAAAAAATACTTACAAAGTTAGATTTAAAGAATTCATTTGGCTTATTCCATTGCATGAAAAGTCAAGAAAAAATACAGGCTTCAGTATTGATGGGGAGATTTTTCAATTTAAAGTGGTACCATTTGGTCTTTCAACATCATGTGCTGCAATTGTTAGAGCAATGCAGAAAATATTAAACCAATTTGAAGACTTTTGTGTGCATTATATTGATGATATGTTATTGTTTTCTGAAAACGAACAACATTTAACACATTCAGAAATTGTGATTAAATAAAAATGGGTTAAAATTGAATCTATCAAAATGTGAATTTATGCAAGAAAATCTAACATACTTGGGATATGAAATAAGTAAAAATGGAGTCACTATAAATGAGAAATGTCTTGAGAAATTAAGAATTTACTTCGTCTGAAGAGGTTTATTAGGTGTTTTCAATTATTATAAAAGGTTTATAAATAATTACTCAGAGTTGACGTTACCTTTGGTACAGTTATTAAAAAAGAATGTTAAATGGATACGGAACGAAGAACGAGAAAAAGCATTGAATACAATCAAACAGAGGTTTCATGAAAGATTATTATTAAAATAACCTAACTTTAAAGAAAAGTTTGTACTTAGTACGAACGCTTCCGATCAAGCAATTGCAGCTGAGTTAATACAAATACAAGATGGGATAGAGGTACCAATATGTTTTATTTCAAGAATATTAAAAGGGTATGAAGTAGAAAAGATTTACCAAACTATGAAAAACCAAAACAAATCTTAATTGGAATTGAGAAAATTTATGAGGAAGGAAGATTGTCAAGACAAGAAATTTTAAATAAGCAGACGTAAGAAGAAATTTAAGAATTAAGAAATTTAGTATTGCAAAGTCAAGATAATAATTATAAAGGGTATCAAATTAAAGAGGACTTGTTAGTAAAGGTTATGGAAAATAAAGAGTTGATGGTTTTAAGGACAAGAAAAACTTGGTTAATGTTCCGTGAACGTTTTTATAGGAAAAATGATATTAAATTCATTAAACAATTAATACAAACCTGCCAAATTTGTCAGTTTGCGAAAGAAAATAATTTTAAAAATCAGAATATTGTTAAAAGTATTAGAGTAAACGAAGCGATGGAACTGGTAGCTATTGATTACTTGGGAAATTTAGTTACAGGTATAAGCATATTCTGATTATGGTAGATGCATTTTCGAAATTTATAAAATTATATCCAGCGAAAAGCAGTAATACAAAACATGTTATTAAATCAATTGAACATTTTCAAGAACAAGTAGGTAAACCAAGAAGAATATTGGCAGACAATACAACATATTTTAGAAATGCAAGATTAAGCAATAATTTGGATAGGAAGGGAATAAAGATTTGTTTTTGTAGTATAAGACATCCTCAAATTAATACTCGAGAAAGGTATATTAAAGAGGTGATCAAATATTGATGAATACTAACACATGAAAATCATAATAAATGGGTACAATATTTGCCAGAAGTGGAAAATGTTATAAATAATTTTCCGAATACAACAACGGAGATTAGTCTAATTACTTTGTGTAAACAAGTAATACCCGCTAGACCTTATAGCAAAGAACAAAGTAATGTTGAAATAATGCAATTGTTTGAAAGAACTAGAAGGAGATAAAGACGTTTCACGACAGATACGAAGAGAGGCAGAATAAAAAGATATTAAAACGGGTGCAATTTCAAATAGGGGACTTGGTATTGTAAAGAAACTCAGGGTAGCAAACAGGAAGGAAAAGATATGTGCAAAACTTTTTTATGCATATTAAGGACCATATAGAATACAGAAAATATTTAATAATAATACGTATGAGTTAATAAATGAGAGAGATGGACGAATAAGAGGAAGATTCCATATAACAATGATTTATCCATACATTACATAAATAAGATATGATTATTGTAAATGTTGTTGTTTGTTAAAATGTTACTATGGATATAGAAACGATTTTTAATTGTTATGAAGTTATATTAAAGAATATTAGAAATGGTTATGGATCGTTTGGTATAAAATAGAAATTAAGAAAAAAATTAAAAGTAAATCTAGTTTATTTTGAATGTTTTTATTAATTGAGGAATTATATTATGATACACAAAGGTCAGTTATTAAATAAAAATTAAAATAAATAAATTTGATAGATTAATTCAATCAAATTTAGAAAAGTTTTGAATAAGATTGTTAAGTTGACATTGAGTTATGGAAGTTAAATTTGAGACAATTTAGAATTTATTTTGAAAATTATAGCAATTGAGTATTCAATCATGGTGGTGGAAATTAATATGAAAGATAAGCTAATGTTACATGTGACAAATATTACTATTAGAATATAGAAATGTAGTAGGTATAAATCAGTTCATTTAATTTCAAAAGAGTGTAGTAATAATTGTAACTAGCATAAAGTAATTTTGTTTGAATGGTAGTAAAAATAACAAACAAAAGGTATGTAGACATATTTTGGGAAATTTTCTTTTGAATTAATAAAAACTTGAAATTCTGCCTTTATTTGTATAAAGAGAGAGTGAAGCTCTAGTCAGAGATAGAATACAATTTCACAGACATAACAAAGTTATATTATTTTCTGACATCAACAAACTGGAACAGGTGATGCAAAGGGATGTACGGGAAAACGATTTCAACCGTATGTACAACTCTATTAATTATACCTACATCAAAACACACACAGAGCAGAAACGTACACATTTATAAAAGTTCTAACACCTCATACAAGAAAAACACACAACTGAACTGAATACACAAAACAGTGACACTTTTTAAAATAAAACAGTAGTTAATCTGTCTTCTAAAGAACTAAACGCCACTGACAAATTAGTTCTTGGCAAAGAATTCAACTACGCAGTGGCGCCAAAACGAATTAATAAACTTGATTTAGTTACAGTCATAGAAGAGACTTGTCAAAAACTTCCAGAAGACATTAGACAGGAATACAGGATTAGAAACAAAATCATACTTGAACGACCTTACACAATCAGACAAAATATATCCAAACAAGAAAAACAGTCACTACACACACTAAAAACCGATAACACAATTAAAATTCTACCTGCAGACAAAGGCAATGCCACAGTAGTACTTGACACAACCACATACAACGAAAAACTTTTAACACTAATTGGTGAGGGACAATACACTAAACTAAATAAAGATCCAACACATACAATAGAAACAAAAATATACAAAACACTTTACAAACACAGAGAACAATTTACAGATTTTGTAAGACGTACACTAACACCACACTACAGTAAACCACCTCATTTTTATGGATTACCAACGATACACAAACCAAATGTACCACTTAGGCCAATAGTTAGTTCTATAGGTTCTCCTTGTCACAGTTTAGCTAAATATTTACTTAAAATACTGACTCCTATATCAGGAAATATAGACACGTATATAAAGAACACGCCCCATTTCCTTGAAAACTTAAAGAAGCAAACATAAACACACAACACTTAATGGTTAGTTTTGATGTAGGTAGTTAGTCTCTTCACTAATGTTCCAGTAGACAAAACACTCAACATCATTAAACATAGGCTACAAAACGATAACACATTACATACACGAACAACATTAAACGTTGGTACCATTATGGAACTTTTAACACTATGCATTAAAACGACATACTTTCAACTAAACAATGAAATTTACCAACAAGATTTCGGGATGGCAATGGGTTCCCCTCTATCTTCTATTGTTAGTAACATTTTTATGGAAGACTTTGAACAACAACATGTCTACACATACACTAACAAACCAGTAGTTTGGTGGAGATATGTCGATGATGTTTTGAGATTTGGCCTCATGATATGTTTGAGGTGGACAAATTTCTTGAACATATTAACAGTAAAGAAGCCTGCATCAAATTCACATTAGAAACAGAGCAAAACAATCAATTACCTTTTCTTGATACACTAATCACACGCACAATAAATACTTTTGAAAAATCAGTATATCGTAAAAAAACCAACACTAATAGGTACTTACATTTTAACTCCACCCATCACAAAAACATAAAGACAGTTGTTGTAAAAAGTCTTTATGACAGAGCCAAAGTTGTTTGCTCTAATGATGAAATTTTCAAAAAAGAGAAAGAATTTATTGTTAATGTTTTACAAGATAATGGCTATCCAGAGACTCTTGTTCGGAACATTTTCAATACACGAAACAATGCCACACGCGTACAAAGAAATGACACTCAAACATATAATACTCTAACTATACCTTATATTCCAGGCATATCTGACAAAATTAGACGAATTGGGAATAGAGTCAATGTTAGGACGGTATTCAAAACGATGAATACCTTGCGGTCAGTTCTTACAAAAACTAAATCGTTCAACGAAGAACAACATTCAAAGAATTGTATATATAGTATCCCCTGTGAATGCGGGAAATACTATATCGGTGAAACATCCAGACCTTTAGCAGTTAGAGTTAAAGAACATAAAAATATGATGAAAACCTATCAATTCAATAAGTCTAAGTTGGCAGAACATGCTTGGGATAACAATCATAAAGTACACTGGCATAACACAAAGATCTTGTCTAAAGAATCGATGTCAACTAAACGTAAAATTAAAGAGACGGCATATATTTTAGTTAACGAAGAAAAATGCGTGTCGTCTTTCTCAATATTTTCAGACACTAGTTGGCTATCGATTCTTAAAGATCAGATCAAGTAGGTTTAGATAATCAACAAACGTCAATGTGAAGCAATTCATTGGAGGTTGGTGGTTTTCAATCTCCGTGAAAAAGTTTCTTGTTCCTTTTTAATTGTTTCGTTGATAACGAGGGCAGATTGTCCCTCGAAACTTTCGGTATTTAATACGTTATTTAATAATTTTAATTTGCAGAGTGGCGAAATACCCAAAGAAGAATAATAATTATAGATTCACGCCACAAAGAAGTTTCAGAGATTATCAAAGCTTTCTATGTAAGGCCACGAACACATTGATCACTCTTTCTACTTCAACGATGCTTTTTTTAAAATGTCTATATTTTAAAGACATAGATGCTATCTAGAGTTCTAGAATATAACTATGTACGATCGGCAGACTTACTCAAATTCAAATACAAAATCTTGTTAGTAGAAGAAATGTTTATTCGACACATTTGGGTTACAAAATTTTAAACTACTATTGGGCAAGCGAAAATGTTATATTCCGATTTCAATCTAAAGTTCCACGATGAGATGTCAGGCTTTTGCTTTGCCGTAGCCGACATCACATGTAATGCTCTGATAATAGTGTTTTTCTTCAAGCGGCAGTAAAATGTGACATTATACTGCTTGATTGATGATGCTAAACTGTCACTTCATTGCCATGGCATCTTTTTTTTTAGAATAAACCAGATCAACAATACATATTGTTATACATGGTTGAGTTGTAAATATAGAATTAACATAACAATAGTAAAATTAATTTAGAGGCAAAATTTTATACCCATCGCTAATTAATTATTCTAATTATTGAGGTCCATTAGTTTATCTTGCGGTAGATTTCTTCTTAGCCTTGTATGTATGTTTAGTTGACCAAGGTGATGTTGCGCTGCACTAGGGCATAGATTTATGTAGTCGAAGAATTTTTGGGCACTTTTTTTGATGAACTGCTCAATAGTTGTTATTCGTAGTTCCGTATGTATCTGCTGGTTGCAATGCGGTGCACTTTATTTTGAAAGACTTGTGTTTTTTTTATGTTAGTAGCAGAAGTGGCACTCAATACTGGGCACGCATAAGTAATTAAAGATCTTAAAAAAGCGGTGTATAGAAGAATTGCACAGTCGGTCCGAAGAGGTGTTTTCCTATTTAGTAAGGGGTATAGTACAGCTAGTCGAGTATATCCCTCGTTAAGATTTTGTTGATGTGTGTACTCCATGTTAGTCTGGTGTCAAAGTATAAACCAAGATACTTAACGCTTGTGTTTTTGTCCATCCATGGGATTTTTAGTGTGAAAATTTTGTTGCTACATTTCGAGGAGTTAATTATTATTCCCCATTTTGTGAATTTAGTTAGAATGTCCATTGAGCATTGAAGACGTTCCACAATTTCTGTGATACTAACACTTTGTATTATTACCGCAGTATCATCTGCATATGTAGCTATTTCACCAATGGTTTGTTGAGGTAAATCATGTATGAAAATATTAAAAAGGGTAGGACCAAGTATACTCCTTTGGGGAACCCCTACGTGGAGACTTTTAGTAGAGGAAATAGTGCCATTTACCTTAACCGCAAAAGTTCTGTATCCAAAAAGGAGAATAAAATTGCCTTGATGTAATTAGGAATATTTATGTGTAATAACTTGTACTTTAATCCGTCAATCCACACCTTGTCAAAGGCTTTAGTTATGTCTAGGAAAGCTATGGCAGTGAATTGTTTTTGCTCATAACCCCGTTCGATAATTTCACAGATCCTTTGTAATTGGTGGGTGGTGGAGTGGTTCTTTCTGAACCCAAATTGTGTTGGAGGGATAATATTGTTAAAATCTAACGACATATTAAGCCTATGACTATTGCTTTCTCCAGTAGCTTTGAAATTGTAGGAAGCAGACTGATCGGACGATAGTTATTGTGGTCTTTTGCATTTTTCCCTTGTTTGGGAAACATTAAAATATGTGCATGTTTCCACTTTTCGGGGAAATGTCCTATTCTTAAGCAAGCCTTGAACAGGGTAGTTAAGTATGGGATTGCTTTCCTGGTTAGTTTTTTGATGATCACATTTGGAATGAGGTCATGGCCAGGGGCTTTCTTTAAGGACAATGAGGTTATGTAGGTAACAAGTTCTTCCCAGTTGTAACTGGGAAATCAAAGTCGTTACTTGATGGAAGATGGGTTTCGTTGTGGAGTATGATCATATTGGAGAATTGTCTATTGTTGTCAGCAATGGTTGGTGTGAATGTTGTATTTAGTTTTTCCACGAATAGATTACTTTTCTCCTCATCCGTATTATATTGTTCGTTGTCGACTGTGAGAGTTGGTATAATTGTGTGTTGTCTAGTAATGCGCCGAGTAGCTTTCCACATCCCTGGATCGTTTGGTTCGAGAGTTTCAATATATCGTCTGTAACTGGTTATTCTGTGATTGTCCAGTTCCCTTCGAATTCGATGTGAGATATTGTTAAGCAGATTTTTTACATGAGCAGCTCTGGTTATTTGCCACTCTCGACGTAGTCTGCTTTTCTCTTTAATTAAGTCTGTAATATATAAGGGTGGAATATTTGGATTGCTCATACGTTTTAAGGGTTTAATTGTAGTTGCAGCTCTGACTGATTCAGTAATTGCTGCGGTATACTTATGAGTGTAGTCATCTATTTCTCTAGAATTAGTTACGGAATAATGGTTCACAGTTAAGCAGTTAAGATTTTCCTGGAATGTTTTCCAGTTAACTAGTCCATTAATTAGCCGAGGCTGAGAAATGACTTTAATGCCTGTATCATTTAGTTTAATAATTACTGGAAGATGATCAGAATCCATTTCATTGATGACTGATGAATTGTACTAGAAAAGTGTTTTGCAAGTATTATATCTAAGATGTCCGGCCGATGGTCAGAGCGATAAGGGTAATAGGTAGATTCTATTGGGGCCAGTATCTGTAACTGGTGGTTGGTAGCAATGTTGTTAAGTTGGACACCGCTTGGGTTGTTTGTCCGGCAGCCCCAGAGTGTATTTTTACTATTTAGATCACCTATTATTAAGGTGGGTCTTTGATCGTTTACCAGGTTTATATAGTCAGATTCACTTAATTTTTTCTTTGGCTACTTGTAGGCTGCGATTATTTTAAGAGTGCAGGAATTATCCAGAATTACACCAATTGAAACACTCTCAATAGTATTGATCAACCAGAGGTCCAAACTGATGCCGCACTAACTCATTTTAAACCATTATGCTCTGTTACCTGGTGCAGTGGTGCGGCTGCATCCTGGACCTCTGGTTTTACAAATTTTAAAATAAAAGGGATGGAAACATTGCATGCGTCGCATAGCAGATAGGTTGGCTCTTGTAAAATTCAGCGATGACGAATCACGACAAATAATAATAAAACGGCAGCTGAGGGGCAACTCTTTCGATAAATATATATCAAACCCGATTTAGAAATTTGTACTTTGTACATGACTTAATTTATATCAAATATTGTATGAAATTGCAAATAGAAGGTTTTTAAACTATATGTTTTCTTTCTTAATTATGCAGAGAGTGCTCCTTTATACAGGGAGACAGGTTGGCCGAATGGTTAAGGCGTCAGATGCAAGCTCTGGTCTCGAGAGAGAATGCGGGTTCGATTCCCGCATCTGCCATACTTTTTTATATATTTATTATGAAAGTCTTGATTTTAAGTTAGTTTATTCACGACGGCTCTACCAGAACAAAACGGCTAAGCTCCTTTTTCGACTAAAACGGACCAAGCGCAAAAGATGTTGGTTGTATCGCCGGAATTTGTCCAACGCCTTAAGTCTGGCAAGAATACGGATAAAAATATATTATCACAGCTTGATGACGAAATGCAAAAAGTTTTAAAGTCCAAATTAACTGATCACGATAAATGGGGGCAGTACAACCAAGTGTTACAAAGATACCTTCATTTCACAAACCAGGCACGGCAGCAAATCAAAATACCTATTGAAACAAGCAGTAACAGCCTATCAAATGCCATTATTTTATCTACACTTCCCAAAACTTTTAAGAAAAAATCTGAAGTTTTCTTACGCATTTTGACTGCCTCAAACGATGTGAGCTGGGATCACAAGAGTACCGTTACTATAAAGTGTAAAATTTTACCGGCGTCTAACATAGTCGATTTAGTTCACGACACTCTGAGGCCTCGAAAAACTATTAATCCACCCGGACGCCTACAGTTTGCTGATTACATCAAAAGCCTTAACGTTGCTCATGTGCTGCTAGCTAAACCTAAACAGCAAAAAGAAGCCAACCCCGACTGGTACTACAGGAAAAACCGAAATGGAAACTGATAAGTGCGAGTCCGATCCAGAATATAAATTAAAAACACAAGCTACTCATCCAAGTCCACATCAAAAAGGTGCAGTCAGAAAAACGTCGATTAGGAAGCATTTCCAAAAAAGGGCCGTTAGAAAAACACCTCTAAGGCAAAGGTCCTCAACATCGAATACGAATGGAATTCTGGATTGGGAGCGCTTTAAACTTTAAAATGCCACAATGAAATTTGTTCTACGATCCCATGTAAACGAATTCTGATTTTATTACTTGCAGCTTTTTTAATTTGAAATGTTGTACACCTTAAACTACAGTTTTGTAAATTTTTTGCGAATTTTTAGAAAATAAGACATTCAGTTGTACATTTATTTTTATATTATTAAGTATTATACGAAATAAGAACAATATATTTGTTTATTACAAAGTGTTTGTGTTTTTTATTTCTACTCTGGTTTTGTTTTTTCACGAATCTGCAATAATTACAAAATCTAAAGCTAAAATATTAGTATTTGAAGTTATTTTACAGTTACAAAGTGTAAAATTTCAAAAAATCAATCTACGATTTCATAATGGCGTGATATAATTTTAAAAATTGTGATTTTTTTTAATTTTGAGCGATACATTTTATAAAAAAGTGTAAAACGTTTGCAAAATTATGCTTAGAAATAAGTCTAAAACTGTTTTTACATTATTTTCGTTATTAGAAATAGATTTGTAAAACAAATTGTGATAATTTTTTAAGTGAGATGATGTGTAATTGCATATTTTTTATTAAATTTTTATCGTGTGTTGAATTAAAATGTCATTTTTGTATAATTTATGTGACAAGATGTCGATTTTTGTAAAAATTTATGTGAGATGATGTGTAATTGCGTGATTTTTATTAAATTTTCATCGAGTGTTGAATTAAAATGTCATTTTTTGTATAGTTTATGTGACATAATGTCGATTTTTGTAAAAATTTATGTGAGATGTGTAATTGCGTGATTTTTGTTCAATTTTGAGTCAATTTTCATAATAAAAATAAACAATGAGCCTACGTAACTAAAATTTTTTTTATCGAAATGCTTGTGGCAGAAGATTTTTCAATGAAATTGGGTGTTTTTATTCAATTTTATGTTAATTTGGGGTCAACATACATTTTTGAGCGATGCAATTTATAAAAAGTGTAAAACATTTGCAAAATTATGCTTAGAAATAACTCTAAAACTGTTTTTACATCATTTTCGTTATTATAAATCGTTTTGTAAAACGAATTGTGATAATTTTTTAAGTGAAATGATGTGGGATGACGTATTTTTTATAGCTTATTGAATAAAAATTTCGTTTTTTGTATAATTTCAAGTGACATGATGACAGTTTTTGTAATATTTTAAGTGAAATGATGAGGTCAGAACATTTTTTCAACGAAATTGCGTGTTTTTATTCAAAATTATGTTAATTTGTGGTCAACATACATATATTTCCATCAAAAGTACAAGAATTTTTGAATTTTGTTTATCGAAATGATGGAGGCAGAAAATTTTTTCAATGAGAGTTGAATAAAAATACCGTTTTTGTAGAATTTTATGTGACGCGATGTGGAAATTGTAACTTTATATAGAAAACCCAACAACAATTTTTAAAATTTAGTCATTCTCAAACATTTCGCCAGTATAGACACTGCATTCGTAGACCTACAAGGGTTCCGTGGTGAGAAAAAACAGTTTCATACGAAAGAAGTCGCTGTTATTTCAGCAGATGGTAATCAGTTAGCAATTTTTGTTTTAAAACCCCCTGCAAATTATGTCACTCTGCCTTATTTCGTAAAAAAGACGAAGTATTTGGAGCATAGGCATCACGGCCTAGCATGGAGTTCTGGTTATATAAATTTTGCTGAATTTGAAACTGAGCTAGCAAGAGTTCTCAAAAAATTTGAAAAAAGTGTACGTTAAAGGCCAAGACAAAAAGTTAAAAGTTTTGCAAAAAACTACTGCAGCTGTACGATGCCTTAATCATAACACCAGCTCGCCGGTGTGTGCACTGGAAAACATACTAATTTTATCCGATTGGTGGCGTAATGAATACATTGGAGGTTCAAAATACCCCAAATAGTTTGTAATAAACAGATATATTGTCACTCAATATTTAATAAATAAAAATCTGGTGTGATACACGCACACAACTTCCTTTTACAGTGATCTTATAATTAGCCAAAAATTTTATTTAAAATGTTTTAAGCATTTGTCAAAAATTTTCAAAAATTACAAATTCTGCAAAAACGGTACAAACTAGAGCGTTAGTTGAAGAGACAAATTTTCTCTAGAATTTTAAGCTGAATTCAAAAATGTAATAATATACCGGGTTTTCTATTTAAAATAAGAGTTAATAATAAAAATAGACAAAAAACAAAATAAACCCATTTTAGAAGTATTCAACTGGAAAATCACCTATCTCACATCAATACACATTCAAAATGTAGAGTTTAAAAAAAATCGTTAGAGCCGTTTTTGAAAAAATCGAAAAAAACTGAAAAATCACAAGAGTAAACACCTACTTCCGGTTATGCGATTTTTTCAAAAGCTTGCTGTCTCATATACATAGTACACAAAACTTACATATGAAGTTTCAACGCCATACCGCTTTTCGTTTTTGAGATATTCTGTTCACAGACAGACAGACACACAGACACACAGACCAATAAAAAAAAATATGTTTTTTGGGATCAGGGGACTCTAAAACGTGAAGATCTGTTGAAAACTCAATTTCGAATTTTTGGGGTGAATCCAATACTTCCTTTATTGTAAAAGGAAGTAAAAATGTATTTCACAATATTCGACTGTTTTATTATACAAATTAAAACAAGCCGGTTACAAATGGTTTATAATATAAGCATATTATGAAAAAAGATAATACATGCAGATGGTAAAGCACAATCTCTAATTAAATACATGATAATAATACAGACGGAGAAATAATAATAGGGTCTGACATGCGTTTTTACAGCTACAGAGGTCAAAGCATGCTGGTGCTTGCTTTTCCGTGCAGGTTCAGACTGCCGGGGAATACGCGTATTTTCTAACAAATTTGAATTTAAATTTAAAATCGACGCAGAAAATTAAAAATTATAGGCGTGGCAATTTTTCAACTATAAATTTTAAAAGCGACAAAATCATATATCCACTGATTTTAAGGAAACGGCTTGCAATTAAATTAAAAACGCCTAATGTAATTCTTCAGACAAAGTTTAAATTGATATAATGAAATTTGAGCATAAATTTAAACAAACACATAGACCTATAGGCCATCGAGAGTAGTAGCTGGAACGAGTGCAAAAGACATGCCTACATATTACAGGTGCACAAATGTTATACTTTTTAAGTTGGACAAAGTTTCTATTTGTATCTTTCAGGAATATATTAACTCAAATTTCTAACTCGTTTTATATTTACGATCTGAATTTGTCTCTTGTCGCCGACAAGCCACGACCTGTTTGGCCAATTGATAAAAATAACATAATTAATTCCATCAAAACCACATACAAAACCAATTTTTTAAAATTATCCTCAGGCTTTTAAAACTATAGACGATGTAATTCCGCTCTTATAAACTATAATTTTCAAGAAATATTTAGTTTAAAATATGGAGTCAGAACAGTGAAATGGCGTTCTGTTCAAACCCTTTAAATCCCGTAGCGCTCCGTGGTGTAGCGGCATAGGTCTATGTAAGCTCAATGTGGATGCGAACGTAGGCGGGTTCGAATCCGAGACCGCCAGAGATTTTGTAAATTAAATATCCATCCTGTGAATGCAAGAGAGACAACCAACGCCCCATGAGTACCAGAGAAAAATCTGAAAAATTTCAAATTCAAATATTCGCGCGAAAATTAAAAATGGCCGCCGCGTAATTCCGGAAGCAAATTAAAAATGGCCACCGCGTAATTTAATCAGAAGCTAATGCGTAATTTAATCAGTAGCACATATCAAACTTAATTAGAGCAATCCGCGAAATTAAGTAGGTTATTTAATTAGGTCAATTTTAATTAGGTCAATAAATTTAATCGGCCACAATCAATTAAAAGTGAAGGGGATAGGTGTGCCTAATTATTCATATGTGTAAAATCAAATTTCTGTAATTAAAATCGCTGATTTAATTAGGGCATTTAATTAGGGGGGGAAGGCTGGAATTTTGATAATAAAAAATGCAATGAAAATGGAAAAGAGAAAATATAACAAATTAATAGTGATAGGATCAGCAAATGTACAGGGAATGATAAAGAAGTGCTCTAAAACAACTAATAGGAACTGTTAAGGAATACAAAGTGGACCTACTAGTTCTACAAGAAACAAATCTAAAAGGAATTATGTCAAGTAAGGTAGATGATTATTTATTTTTCAATGGTGGTGGGCTAGTAAATAGATTAGGAACGGGTTTTTTAATAAAATAATCAATGAAAAACAGTATAATAGACTATAAAGTAGTAAATGATAGATTAAGTTATATGGATTGAGAGGAGCCTACAGAAAGATTAGTGTAATAAATGTTCATGCTCCTACAGAAGAAACGGAGGAAAATAAGAAATTAGAGTTCTACGAAGAGTTGCAGGAGCTATACTCAAACATCCCAAGTTTTGATTTTAAAATGATAATAGGTGATATGAATGCTAAAGTGGGAAAGGAGGAGAGAAAAAAAATAGCCGGGGAAGAAAGCTTACACGAAACAACTAACAAAAACGGACAATACATGATAAGTTTTGCTGCAAATAATAATTTGATAGTTAAAACTACAATGATAAGACGAAAGAATATTCACAAAGCTACGTGGATAAGCCCAGACGGCAGAACACGAAATCAGATCGACCACCTACTGATAGAGAAGATCCATTCTAGCCTGGTCCAAAACGCACGAACATATAGAGACGCAGATATAAACTCTGACCACCTACTACTACTAGCAAAAGTTACACAAGAAATTCCAAATCTAAATAAACAAAAAAGTCAAACTCAAAATAAAAAATGGAACATCGACGCTTTAAAAGATGAAGGAACTAGAAAAGAATATATCCAGGCAGTAGAAAGAGGCACAAAGGACATAAATGAGCATATACCTATAGATAAGAAATGGTATTTAATTAAAAAGTCAATTGAACATGGAGCAAATAAATTAGGAAATATAAAACGAACAAAGATAAAGCCTTGGTTCGACGCCGAGTGCAAAAAGCTTATAGAAGAAAAACAGAAAGTGAGACAGCTAATGCTTCAGAAGCAAACCGAGATAATAAAGGCCAGGTACATTGAAGTAAGAAGAAAAGTAAAGACAACATGTAGGAAAAAGAAAAGGGAAATGTTAGAAAAGAAAGTAGAGGAATTGCAAAATAACTTTAATGAGAAAAGAACAAAGGAATTATACAGAATATTAAAGCAAGAAAAGCAAGGTTTCCAGCAACCACAACTTTACTTTAAAAATGACCAGGGAATGATGGTATTTGAAAATGCAGAAATTTTAGAAATGTGGGCAGCACACTTTAAAAAATTCCTTACATGCCAAAATATTAATCAGATTGGAGAGGAATGGTTTCAAGAAGACGAAAGAAAGTTGAGAGAACCAACAATGCAAGAAATAGAAGAGATAATGTCAAAAATGAAAAATAATAAAAGTCCCGGTGCTGATGGATTTCAAATCGAACTGTTCAAAGTAGCAAATGCAAGTCTGCTAGAAAAAGTGCATTCACTTATCTTAGAAATATGGCAAAAGAAGTGCATGCCTACTGAGTGGTCATTAGCAATAATTCATCCAGTGTACAAAAAAGGAAGTAAGCATAGGCAAGAAAACTATAGGCCAATATCTCTGCTGAATGTGATCTATAAAGTGTTGGCAAATTTAATCAAAACAAGATTACAAGAGGAAAGTGAACTAAAAATAGGCCAATATCAGGCCGGTTTTAAGAGTGGTAAATCAGTTGTTGACCTTATATTTGCAATAAAACAAATACAGGAGAAATGTGACAGAAAAAAGGTACAAGTGCATTGTTTATTCTTAGACCTTAAGCAGGCCTACGACAGATTAAATAGAACAGCAATATATGAGGCGATGGGATATCTAAGGTTACCTGAAGAATTAATAAAGCTAGTGAGAATGACATTGGAAAATACCGTTAATAAAATACGTTTCGGTGGAGCTCTATCTAAAGAATTTTATAGTAATATGGGTCTAAAGCAGGGCGATCCGACATCAACTTTCCTATTCAATATTTCACTTGAGATGGTTCTAAGAAAAAGCCAAATAAGATTAGAAAATAACATATTCCAGCACTCATATCAATGTCTAGCTTATGCGGACGATTTAGTTCTCTTATCAAGGACAAGAGAAGAACTAAAAATAATGATGGGAAAATTAGAGAAGCAATTACTGGATGTAGGTTTGGAAATTAATCAAGGCAAGTCTAAATATCTAGTTTTAGGAAAACAGAAATAGGAAGCTGCACTATTGTGGAAGAGTCAAAATGGTGGCAAAACATATAATTTTGAGTGGGTTAATAGTGTGGTTTACCTAGGTGTTGAAATCAATAGTGATGGGAATAACTATAATGAAATAGATAGGAGAATCGCAGCAGGATCAAGGTGTCTCGGTAAATATAGAAATTTATTTCGTGAAAAACAATTAACACAAGCAGCAAAGGTGAAAATCTATAAAGCTATCATAAGACCAACAGTTACATATGCTAGTGAAGTTTGGGTACCAACGCAACAGTGTGTAAATAAACTGGAAATATGGGAACGGAAAATACTCCGAACGATATTTAAAGGTGTTAAAGAAGAAGGTAGATGGAGAAGAAGGACGAACGCAGAATTGGCAGAACTATTTAATGACGTAGGAATAAAAAACGTAATCGATCAGAACAGACTACGGTGGCTCGGTCATATAATAAGGTTACCGAACGACCAATTAACGAAGAAAATGTATAACTTGCAGTGGGGAGGACGAAATAGAAGAGGCAGACCTAAGAAAACTTGGTGGGAACTTGTGGAAGAAGATCTACGTAACTATGGAATTGAAAATTGGCAAACACTTGCTTATAACAAAAAAGAATGGAGGAAGAGGATTCAAGCCATGGGCCTTCAGGCCTGAAGTGCTGTTTTATATATATATTTAATTAGAGGTTCTGATTCGCGATTTAATTAGAGCTTCTGATTCGCGGATTAATTAGATCAATCAATTTAATCGATCATTTTAATTGACCCAATTAAAAACAACATGGCCGCTATAGGGTTGACTGTTCTACTATTGCGGGGCTGAGATCGTCGGCGTTCCTTTTGTTTGAGTTCACCATAGTTTATAAGAAACCTGACCCCAAAGGGCCAGGTTACTGGAAAGATCACAAAAATATAACTGTATTTAAGCGATTGTTTACAGACACGACTTCGAGGAATTTAATAATTCACACGTGGCTGAATGACTCTCGCGATAAGGTTTGCGTATCGGACAGAGAACTGGCGTGCGATGCGAACGTGTTCACGGTCACGGGCGGACTCTTGCTTCTTGCCATGGCATCTAAAACACTTTATTTGCCGCTCGTCAGCGGCAGATAATATTATCTGCCGCTGACGAGATCAAGTAATTTTCTTCGAATTTTGTTCACAAAGTTGTAAATAATTCGAGTAACCGCGAAAGCCTCAAACAATACATTGTAAATAATTTGTTATAAAAGCGTTTGAAGAAAAAATATGTACTACTTATATGTTATTCCGAGCAAAAGTATCTTTATGTGGCTCGGCTGTACTTATCTGCCTCTCAAGCTCGGCAGATAAACCGTCCAGCCACGCCACATAAAGTATAACTTTTGCTCCTAATAACATAATATACTATTATTTGAAATCGGCATTAAAGTACCTCGAAATCGTCATTAAAATACGAGAAATCGGCATTAAAGAAATCCATTGTTTTACGACTTTTTCGTAGGTGGCGAGGCGACAGATAAACATCAACCGAAGTTAACATAACCTACAAATGTTGGTTAAAACGTTGTAATTTCACGATTTCTCTATTTCAAATGTACTCCTCGGCACTGAAGTTCCTTTTATCCCTCATGTGGTTTATTTGCCTTGGCCCTACGGGCCTCGGCAACTAAAACCACATTCGTGATAAAAAGCTAAACTTCAGTGCCTTGGTATGCAAACTACTATTATTTCGTACTGTACTATAATGTTTTATTTACCTGACTCATTTCACTCCATAATTGGAACATTACAGTACTGAGTCCGGTAAAGAGTTGCTATAACAACTTACCTGACAGAGCACTGTAATGTTCTAGTTACCAAACTGAAATTATTAAATTATCACGCAGTTATATCTAAGGTGACCACATTATTTTTCTTCACTGACATTTACTTTGCATACACTTTATCTAAAAATGCAGTACGAAATAAAACCGTTTTTGCGATACGTTCTATATTTTTACAGTACCAGTTTCCAAATAAACATCGAACTCGTACTGTAAAAATGCATTTATCGGACTTAGTATTACCAAAGAGCATATAACATGTTATATGTTATATGTACTGTATTTTGTAGTATAACAAATTTGGACTTTTCATTAACATTTTTAATTTTTACTTCCTTTTACAATAAAGGAAGTATTGGATTCATCCCAAAAATTCGAAATTGAGTTTTCAACAGATCTTCACGTTTTAGAGTCCCCTGATCCCAAAAAACATATTTTCCGTCGACCTCCCTATAAAATGTGATTTTACGGACGCATTTGCGTACCAAAAATGTCACTTTTTTGGACACCTTTATTTTTTCGTCCGCAAACACTTTTCGTCCGCAAATACTTTTCGTCCGCGAATGCTTTTCGTCCGCAAACACTTTACGGCCGCACTTTACAGCCGCAAACGCTTTTCGTCCGTAAACACTTTTCGTCCGCAAACACTTTTCGTCCGCACACGCTTTTTGTCCGCAAACGTTTTTCGACCTCAACAACTTGAAACAATTTTTTGGCTTCGCCTAATTGTTTCGCCAGTTATCCAATTATTTCAGGCTTAACCTGTATATTTTTAGTTGAATTATAAATCTTTTGCATTTCGAATTCGTAAATTTTCCAAAGCAGCGTATTTTGTACCTGGTTCAAGTTCCTTTCGTTTGCACGATGCCCTCTCGACCCGCGCTCTTATCAAAGTGCGAGTCTTCTTTTGGGCACGAAATTTTCGTCCGAGGCACTTGCTGTCTTAACCTAAGCCCGCCGTCATCGGCGCGGCTAAGGCTTGATTTTAATTAAGTCAAATTACGTGCGCTCAATTAATCTAATGAGCAGTGTGTGTTTCCTAGGGCTGATTATGATCAGGTACGATGGCGCTTTTCTGTTTTGTTATTAGCATAGTAATTACATTTTTTCTTAGCTGTTAATTACCAGTTTCAATCACGAGTTTTTCTCGGAGGCCAAGCCGCTAGCCTTATCGCATTTTCGACACCTGCTGGCGCTCTGCTTAGTTGCTGCTGTTCGAGAGTGCTTTTGCTATAATTTGCATCCACGGCGACTTCGTCCATTATGTGCCTTTCACGTCCAGCTTATGTTTCGAGGTTAGTTAGTGCTACTCCGGAATTAAACATCAAATTATCTTCAACACCTGGATTTTATTTTTATACATTTTAAACCCGTAATTATTGGGAATTTAAATTCATAAGTTTTGCCATTATTAACATGTAATGTTCAATTTCATACATGCTCTTGCTTTCTACATTTAAATTTTTATGCTTATAGTTAATTATGCTCAGTATTTAAAAGTTGCTATTTTGATGTGTATTTCGACCCTCTGTAAAAGGTACAGTCACGCTTTTTATTTTCAATAGCCTAACAGAAGGTTTTATTAAATGACTGTGATAAGCTTATCCCACGAATAATTTGTTGTTAAAGATATTAAGATAACCCGAAAGGGGTTCTTGATTTTATACGTGTCGCAACCTTCAGTTTACGTACACAATTTTGTTATAACATTATTTGCATTTTAATTATCCTGATTATTTACTACTGACACTTCAAGACTATTTTATTATTTACTAATTAAACGTTAGTCACTTGCAGTTTATTTCCACTTATTATTTGAAATCTTTTGATTTCTGGCGCCTATTTCCATTTCCTTTTCTTTGTTGAAGACACTCCAGGGTACACAGCTGATGATTTGAACCTACGATCCAAGGCCGCCGAAATATGAGTTAGCTAGGGCCATCACGGTGAGTAAAGAGTTTTCAGAGCTGCCGTGGTGTATAAACTGTAGGGGGGTTGATCTGCGATTTTTACTACCATTGATCAATTTTATTAATTGATCGCAGGTCGGCTTCTTTATTGTTTAAAACTCTTATAATTCGGACTTCACTTTAATTTTTTTTTTAAATTATGACGGTCGACGGAAAAATTTAATATGCACCTCGGACGAAAACTGCTTTTTATGGCCTTGCCTGATTGCTTGCCTCGGCTATCGCCTCGGCCAGCAATTGCAGGCATCGTCCATAAAAAGTCAATTTTTGGTCCTTGATGCATAAATAACTATTTTTTCCCGCTGCTGATCATGTAAGTCAGTGATACAGCCTTAGTAACAAAACGTGTAAGTCGGTGATTATATTTGTTTGCAGCTTTTTCTTGACAACGGAACTTAATATTATTATTAAGTTCCTAGGATAATAAAATTAGCAAAGCAAGATGCAGATTTAGACGTTTTGTTTATAAATTGCAAGTGTTTATGTGACATGTGACACTCACAAGTAACACGACTCACGAAAACTAATCCTGGTGACAGGCGACAAACCAAACGATTTTTTCAAAATTCTAGGAAAATTTCGATAAGCAGCGGGAAAAATATAATAAGATAACTCGGAATGTATCGTCTATTAACATTTTCGGCAGGCAACAAGCCGCAACTTCGTCTTGACTTGTACTTGCCTACCTCAAATGTTAATAGGTCCTTACATTCCTTGTTACTTAAATAGCTATTTTTCATTGGTCTGTCTGTCTGTCTGTGTGTCTGTGTGTCTTTACTCTTGTAATTTTTCAGTTTTTTTCGATTTTTTCAAAAACGGCTCTAACGATTTTTTTTAAAACTTTACATTTTTAATATGTATTGATGTGAGATAGATGATTTTCCAGTTGAATACTTCTAAAATGGGTTTCTTTTGTTTTTTTTTTTTTCTATTTTTTTTATTAACTCCTATTTTAAATAGAACACCCGGTATATTATTACATTTTTGAATTCAGCTTAAAATTCTAGAGAAAATTTGTCTCTTGAACTAACACTCTATTTTGTACCGTTTTTGTAAAATTTTTAATTTTTGACAAATGCTTAAAAATTTAAAATCAAATTTTTGGGTAATTATAAGATCACTGTAAAAGGAAGTTGTGTGCGTGTATCACACCAGATTTTTTTAAATATTTTTGATGATTACAGCTGTAACTGATTTACAATTATTTGAGGCCTTGAAGTTTTACTAAATAACTTTTCAAAAATGTTGTTAAATATGCAATACCATTACTATTATATGGCATTATCATATCGTAAGTCAACGAAGCAGAAATTTTCTTCCGGTCTCTATATGAACCATGTAATTCAGATGTTTTCTGTTTAGTTGAATGGAATAAATGTATAAACGACCATTACGCACTATACATATCATATCATCCATAAGCTAACCTTTAACCTTAGAAGATAATATTGTGTTCTGCAAAACCTCCATATTCTGTACACACAGACAGTTACATAACTATTTTAGGGACCAGTTTACTGATTAAATGTGTTAATTTGATAACAGACTGAGAAGTAGGATGCAAAACCACATTACTTCGAATAATTCGATATCTCTGTTCTAACACTTACTGCGACCGCACATACAAACATACATGATTCACTCTGCTAATTAAAGGAACACTACCACTCAATAACTTGTTAGTCAGTGCTGTCTACTACTGCATGTAAGTAAATTATTCTGATTACATTTGCATAGTCCATACCATAAGTTCTCGACAAACTGATTCCTTTATTAACTTCATAAATAGGTAACTTATAATTTATAAAACTTAATCAGTCTAGTCTACAGCCTTTAGTTTTAGTCGTGCGTGATCGCTCAACCAGTGCGGATCGCTTAGAATTTGTTTATTATAAATATAGTAGGATCAAAAAGTATTTTCATCTAGTATGGCCATGGAATACTTCCTAATTTATGAATGCAACTATAATTCACAAAGCAAATGTAAAATTTTGACATTAAGTATAAACGCAGTTCCGTTCATAAATTAGGAACTATTCCATCACCATAGTAGATGAAAATAATTTTGGATCATATAGTATTAACAGCATACAAACTGTGAACTATTTTGTTTAAATAAGTTTGTTTGTTTTGCCCTCGGTCACGCTATCAGTGGCCAAATACAAGGCCGCAAGCCTAGGGTATTGCTCGAACCGTCAACATGATATAAGATATATATCATTGGAATGGGAAAAAATTGTGTTTCTTTTGATGTCAGAGCCAACTATGCGTTCCATATTAAAAAAATCAACTTTATGCTATAACTCGAGTTTCGAAAATAGTTTTGAACAATTGACTACTTCACTGCATTCTTATTAACATAGCGCCTGAAGAATGTAGAAATTACTTGTTTCACAAATAAGCGAGATATAACCATATAACGAAAACACCGAAACATCGAACTTTTGCTTATAACTCGAAAACAAATGACGATAGCCAATTTTGGATATCACCATTAAGTTTTTCTAGAAAAAAGAGATCTATTTTTCCATAGCTTCTATATTTACGGAGATTCTCCATAAAAATATCGAAATTTGGCCACCCTGTACACGTCAGAATTAAAACCTTTCTCCCAAAACCCCCACACCAACATTTCACTCGTTACTACGTACTCATACCAGCTATCGATAAAAAGCGAGACGAACGGTGCATTCTTACATGCATTTGTATATACAGGGTGTTTTGGAATTGCACGACACTATTTTAGGGATGTGTTCTCCAGCACGAAAGAAACAAAAAAGTTTATACAAACCTGGTACCTAAACGGCTTCATTTTCAAGATACAGGATGTTGAAGTTTAAACAAACTTTTTTTCAAAAATTTGGAAAACGGCTGGATGTATTCCAATGAAACTTGGTGTAGGTTAGTATTTCATAAAGTGGCATTGTTCGGTCAGAAAAAATTTAATTTATTTCTACCAGTGGCGTGCATACGGGGCCACCTCAGTTAACTTATTTTATAAAAATCTAGTACGCCCCCGTTTTTTAACCAAAAGTTTTGTAGCTATTGTAAGATTGTTTGTTATTAAATCATATGTTTTTAAAACTTCTTGAAACTGTATTTTAAAAAAGAAGCCGTTTAGATCCCATTAACATCCAATCAACGAAATTGCTGTTACAGATATTTCGTTTTTTCTCGAAAAAGGTATATTCTATCAACAAAATAAAAAATACATCTTTTGTATAGTTTTAGTGGATGAAGCTAAAAAACTTGTCGTACTGGCTAAAAAACAATGGCGTACCAGATTTTTCTAAAATAAGGTAACTGATGCACGCCACTAGTGGACATAAATAAAATTTATTTTGGCCAAACAATGCCACTTTATGAAATACTAACCTACACCAAGTTTCATTAGAATGCCTTTAGGCGTTTCGCAGATTTTTGAAAATAAAATTGTTTAGCTTCAACATCCTGTATCTTGAAAATGAAGCCGTTTAGGTTCCATGTTTGTATAAACGTTTTTGTTCATTTCGTGCTGAAGAACACAACCCTAAAATATTGCCGGGCAATTCCGAAACACCCTGTATATAAACAAAATAATATTCATATTCATGTATTAACACGTTAATCGCCGCAATACAAATTCAGAAATGGGTCTCAAGGGCCACTACGTAGAAGAAACAATAAAACATATCTAATATTGAAACGCCTATAAATAGGCAACCAAATACGCTATCCAAGGGGTAAATGTGTTGTTGGGTATAGGAGGCCACGTGCATTAGGCAAGCATGTAAAGTTACGCACAATGAGAAGCTACCGTGAATCACACGGCCACGAAAACTTTTCAATGTGAGATGCAAGTTAGCATCACACGGCGCTGTAAATAAAAAGATAGAGATGCACGTTAGCTTCACGTGGCGATTAAAGTGTTAATATTCAGGCTTGTTTCAAATTAAAATAATGAAGTGATTTTGTACGGTACTGTTTTAGATATACATTAGAAATACGCGTTTAGTACAACTTAGAATGGCACGATCATTTTGGGAGAACTAACGGGTTAACACGAACATGATTTGGTTAAATGTGTTCTAATTTTCAAAATTATGTATTCTAGTTTTTATAAGAAACTGGGGTACTGCTACAATATAATCGTAGTATTACAATTTCAATAATCAAGAAAAATAATGATATACATACCAACAAATACTTGCAACTGCTATCGACATTTTCCACATTTCCAATAATTTTACGATCTGTTTTAGCATTATGTCAAGAAACCTGGCATCACACTTAACACATAGTTGGTTCTGGGTGTTTCTGTCAATTTTTTCATCAAATGGAAATTGCCTTCCTAACGCAAACCCGTGTGGTTCCAAAAGTACTTGCGGGGAATGTATTCAAACTCCTACCTGTGGATGGTGTTTTCAACCGGTAAGTATTGAACATAATTATGAACTGGGGACAGTGACCGAACAATTACTGAAATTATACAATTACATCCTAACAGCCTGAAAGATTTCTAGGAAGCGATCGGTGTTTCCAACCGGCAAATCAATCTTCGTCTGCCATTTTGTGCCCCGAGGAATATATCTATTTCCCAATGAATACTCTTGAATACTTGTCCATACTACAGCCATCTGAAGAACCCTACCTATCACCTCAGAAAATTAAAGCACAACTTTTAGTTGGTAAGTTTTTCATTGCCAAAATTGATAAGACAATAAAGTGGATCTCTATTCAGATTCCTCGCTGTATATACGTCTGAACGCTGGGGTAGGCAGAACTAATGTAAACACAATAGTAATGCGAGATTTTATGATGTTATTAATTGTTTTTTTCTGACAGTTGCCAATATCAATAGAGCTAAAAGATAACGCAATAGATTATTTTGACATTGTGTACTATTCAAAGTGCTAGAATGAAACAGGGCCTGAAATTCCCACCAAT
The DNA here is from genome assembly GCA_940337035.1 of Agriotes lineatus. Lineage (NCBI taxonomy): Eukaryota > Metazoa > Arthropoda > Insecta > Coleoptera > Elateridae > Agriotes > Agriotes lineatus. The sequence continues at coordinate 141,656,878 of OW679196.1, read as the reverse complement.
AAATGTACCGATGTCAAGGTAAGTTCCTACTAGTCTTGATTTAACATTTCAATTGTTTTTAAAATATTGGGCAAATGTTGACATAAATATTAAAGAGTTACGGCCGGTCTTGTAAAGACCACTAACTTGAAATAAACTTTAATTTTTTGTTAGAGAAAACAAGATCGCATCAATTTATTAGTGCTTATTGCATTTTATTCATTAGAAAAACAAATTTTGATGCGCTTCTGTTTATTTTAACTGTTCCATCAGCGCGTATTATAGCACCTTTTGCTTGTTGAGTTGATAATTTGACGGCCACCTTACGGAGAACAAATATCTGTATATTTGAACAATAATCGTGTGTCCAGTTTTTTGTTTTTTGTGACAGAAGAAAAATTGTCGATTTTGGTGTTTAAGCGTGAATTGTCACAGGACTTAAAAGAAACGTTTAGAAGAGAGAACTGCTAGGCATAGCTGCCCCATCCAAGGTGAGGATGGCTTATTAATTTAATAAACATATAGAGCAAAAGGTCCTTCGAATTTGTATTTTGATTATATTAGAACAACTCATTAACAAAGAGTTAAAAGTTTATTTCAAATTAAGTTTTGTATAAGACTTGCTGTTAGAGACTTTAAACATCTTCGAAGTAGCGTAACTGTAAAAAACCATACTACATTTTGTGTTTTAAACGATAAACAAAACTGTCTTTAATTTATAGGGTCAAGTTGAATTTAAAATAGAAATAAAATTGAAAGAGTGCCCCAAGAATCCTGCAAGATTTTCTCAAATTATCGGTATTTATATAGTGGGGGAATTCGCAGTTTCGACGATTGACTTAAGCATGTTATGTTCTTGTGCCTGTGAAAAAGAAGATTCGCAGGTATGTATTTACCTATAAATCGTATAGTCTATCTTTTTTCAACATGACTCAGAGCAGGTCACGACCATAATTTTTGTAAAAGTGTAGATAGAATGTATGTATTTGTATGTATTACCTGTAACCTCTTTTTACCTACCGGTATAGAAGCTGGTGCTTTGCACGCTAACATTGTGACGTTACATAATTTTCTACATCCCTGTGAAGGGCGACATGTGACGTTATAACAAAATTGTCCCTACAAAGGGCGTTCTGGACTACGTTTCACCCCCCTTACTAAGGGCGTCAAAATTTACACCTCGGGTTAAGCTCAAATCGGAGAAATACGTTCACTGAAATATATGTTCGATAAATGTACTTGGGGCTGTGTCTGGCTTCCCGGCTCGTACTGCAACCCACGATGCTGGAGCGTGATGCGGGCTCGTCGTGAACGGTTAGCTAGGACGCACGCCGAATCCTTAGGAAATAGGCCGCGTAGGTCGTTTGACTCAAACGCCGACAAGCACGTGGCTTTTTGGGCAAATGGTTCTGGTAGTTCCGCCAAAGTCGACCTCCGGCGCTGAATTGTTGACAGCGGCTGGCGGCTGCAATTTGCCTTTGTAATTAGCAATTTCTAAAGTTTACCTAGAGCCGGCGTTAGTGTTTAAATCCTGAAGCGTGGCCCGCTGTTACCTTACGCAGCCTGGGCAGAATTCCTAAGACGACTTCAAATCCAGCAGGTGGAAGATATTTGCTTGTTCGCAGAGAGGCGAATTTTTAGTAGGTCGGCCATCAATGAATTTGCTGAACACGGGCACGAACTTCGACCCTCTGAATGACGCTTTTAAGCACCTGGAACGAATCGCTGCACGTGAGTTTCTCGGGGAGCGGTCTCTGGATTCTGGCCGCTCGCAAGCGGTACAGGTGATGCAATCTTTACGGGCCTTATTATTAGTGAAATTAGGTTATGCAAAGTATTTCCTTTCTCAAAGCGCCAAGATTTGCGCATGGAAATTATACTGGTGTGAATAATCGGAAGCGGTCTGGTCGGATACGCTACGGAGAAGTTTAAGCTTCGTCGGGCTCACAGTTTAACCTGTCATCTCCCTAAGAGCCTATTCGGATAAGGGTTTCAGGTTTATTCCGTTAGACAGTGAGACCTGTCAGGCTGAAACGTACAGATAGGAGATGAGAGGAATATTTGAGAGGAAAAATCTCTAAATCTAGGGACAGGACTGGACAGGAAATTTCAGGATGGGATATTCTCAAAAGCAGCCAGGAACTGGTACTGCGGTCTTCTTTTATACTTATTCTTGCGGCGTTATCTGGACACTCGCTCTCGTTTCCAGTGGAAAGGGAACGACATCGTCGTTCATTTAGCGATACGTTGAGCAGAGCGAGTCGAATTCCTTGTCGCTTGTCCACTCGTCAAATTGATGCAGCGCTTGATAGGGTGACGTATTATATTCACATATATTTTATGTATAATAAAAATTTAATGCAGGAACAAGCGTTACAACATATGGCAGTGTAGTGCTCAACTTGCCCAGTTTTGGGTTACAAAGTTGGAGCGCGCCTTTTGTGCTTGCGCAGCAACCATTGTGTGCGGTGTGTGTTTGCGTGATGTGTTGACCTTGTTTCTCTATCTCTTAGATCTGTGATTCCGAGCAGAACACATCTCATTTGGTGCCCAACTGTGAATGGTCTCACCGAACTAGATACCGATCGCCGTAAAAATGTCACCCACAGTGGGATCCGAACCGAGGACTTGCTTAATGCAAGCCGAACGTTCTAATTTAGTGAAAAACCAGGTAAAAAATAAAGTTAGCAAGGTAAATCGTGTAATAACTTGCAGTATTCAAACAGCTGTCAAAAATGACATCAGCGATATTTAATGTTTGAGGCTTGAGCGGTTACTCGAATTGTCAATACTAGAATTAAATTTCGGTTTAGACCTCGTCGTCTGGTCTAAGTCGAAATTTAAATAACATAACTATTACACCAACCCTTTCTTGAGTTCAGAAGGTGTTAGGCACATTAAGCCAACAAATTCTGGGTGTTTATCTACAAAGACGACGCGGTTTAAGCCGAAATTTAATTCTAATATTGACAAGTAGCCATATTTTTAAGGTTGTGTTAGTACACTGTAAACAAATATTAGAAGTCACAACCTATTCTGAGTCATGTTGAAAAAAATTGACTTTATATAAATATTGCTAATTAAATAGTTTTTATTAAAGTCATAGCATATAAATTAATAGTATAGTGTTTATAAAATGACAATTGTTAATATTAACTCTCTATGGTTTATATGCTACTAAAATTACACCTTCTGACGTATCTGTCAAAATTTTCCATCTTTATATTTCGCCGAACGTGACCCCAAGTCCTAACTTTGTATTGGGACACCCTATATATTTTTAAACTTTTGGAACCTAGAGATCATTATACGTGTGAGTGTATAATTTTTATAGGTAGTTTAATATGTTTATAGTAATTTACGATACAAGTGCGTAAAGCTACTCTTTAGGCACGAGTGGGGTAGAGTTAAAATGCGAGTGAGCAAGCGTTTTAAGCCCCGCGAGTGACTAAAGATGCTTTACGCATGTGTATCGTACAATATTTTATCTACGATAGAATCTAGAAAACACGGTAAATTTGAAAAAAATTAAATGCAAATTAGGATTACCAGCAAGCGGTCGTAATTTTGCGTGTTTTAAAAATTTTAAAACACGTTGCTACTCACAACGTGCCTAATGAAATCTTTTAAATACGTTACTACTGACGACGTAAACTAATGAAAACATGTTATTAAACAGTCGTTTTACAAACTTAACTGCCAACTAAAAGGCAGTTTTACATACTGTCGTAGATAAAAGTCATTTTTACCATCATGCTATTCCTTTCGGTATTTCGCCACACTACAAAATGAAAAATATGAACATGAACGTTTCGGAAGACAAATATATTCCCGTTTTCAACAATTAACTGATTAAATTAAAAATTAACTAGGAGAACTCGGCTTAGATTACTGAAGATCTAGCAAAGTGCGACTAACCTCCCCAGTAAATGGCTCGACACTGACAGCCGACTACTTGATTGTATCTTTAAAAATGGACAGCCAACTAGTATTTAAATCAACTGAAGGTGTGGACACGCATTCGTTTTTACTCAGAAAAATATACGCAGTTTCTTTAATTTTACGTCTAGTTGAAATAGATTCTTTAGATTAAAACTTTGTGTTATGCATTTTAGATTTATTAATCTGGTAGGTATTTCTTAATTAAATGTTTGTGTTCCTTAACTCTAACTTCTAAAGGTCTTGATATTTCAGCGGTATAGTATTTCCCGTATTCAGAAGGAATATTGTATACACAATTCTTTGAATATTGTTCTTCGATAAACGGTTCCGTTTTTGTAAGGGTCGACAGCAAAGTATTCATAGTGTTGAATACCGTCCTAACATGAAACCTACTTCCAATTCATTTAATTTGTCAGACATTCCTGGAATATAAGGTATAGTAAGAGTGTTGTTTTTTCGTCTCCGGCAAATTTCTCGAATGCAATTGCTCGAAATCAATTGCTCGAAAATCAAATTGCTCGAATGTAACTTTTCCCGAAATACAAGTTCATCGAAAATGTTTTGCTCGAATTTATGTGGTCTTAACATCTGGAAATTTATTTCGGCATTAAAGAGGGAGCAGAGTTTGAACGAATTATGGATAGAACAATATGCCAGCGGTCAACAACACACCATAAGTCGAAGAATATATCGCGATAGTGCACAGAGACTTTTAAGGTTAGTGAATAATTATGGCCATGACAGAAATATATATGATTATGTCCGTGAAATAGCACATAACATACAATATTAAAAACATACCTATTTTTTATTAATAAAGGTTATCATTTGTAATTTGTGTGTTTTTTATATTTGATATTAACTGATTTGAGTTAAGACTATTTCACAACTTTATTTTTTCGAGCAACAGATAATCGAGAAATTGCTGTTCGAGAAACTTGAAATTCGAACAAAGTTACACTCTAGCAATTGACTTTCGAGCAACTGATTTCGAGCAATTCGTTTTCGAGCAATTTACCTAGAACCTGTTTTTTAGAGTAATTTCTCTGTACATGCGTATTATTGTTTCATATATCCAAAATGTTCCGAACAAGAGTCTCTGGATGACCGTTATCTTTTAAAATGTTTATAATAAGTGTTTTCTCTTTTTTTTAAGATTTCATTATTATAGCAAATAACTTTGGCTCTATCGTAAAAACTTTTCAACACCTGTCTTTATGTTTTTGTGATGTTTCGAATAAAAATGTTAGTATCTATTAGTGTTGGTTTTCTTGCAGCATTCTGATGTTTCAAGTGCATTTGTTGTTCGCGTGATTAATATATCAAGAAAAGGTAACTGGTTGTATTGTTCTGTTGCTGGTGTAAATTTTATGAAGGTGTATTTACTGTTAATATGTTGAGGAAATAAGTTTACTTCATCAATAGTCCGGTCGGCAGGTACTTTCTACCTGGACACAATTCCCAACTTAATGAAATTTTGGGATATTGTTTGGGAATGGTATTGGGTGTGGAATCTGAGTTTTTGACCTCGAGGACCCTGTGCTAACTCGGGGAGGGCCGAAAAACCTCGACATTTTCGGTTTTTGCTTATATCTTCTGAAACATGCGTTTTTTGAGAAAAACATTTTTATAGAAAGTTGTAGAGCATGATATTTCCTTCAATTTTGATTGGTCAAAATTATTTGTTGACCCAATACTTACCGAGATACAGCAGTCAAAATGCAAAAAATAGAAAAATACAGGTTTTTGCCTCATATTTTTCAACGTATCTATGTATACTATACATAGCTACTTATTATTCTTTATTTTAAACTAGCTGACCCGACAGACGTTGTCCTGTACAAATTTCAATAAATTTGTGAAGAGATATTGGCAATGTGTAAACAAAGTAAAAAGGAGATAAAAAAACGTATTTCTTAGTGATAATTGCATCTATTAACGATTGTGGCCATGTATATTCAATTTAAGGAGGGGTTAATTCAGAAGTACGCTAATGGAAAATTCGTTTGGTTTGTAGCATTGCGAGTTCTGCGACCTAAATTGCTTCGTGTGATTAGCGGCATTGCAATGCAATTAAATTGTGTGAATTCAATTCAATTCAATTATTTGGTTTGCGACACAATGTGCGATGCGAAGAAACACAATTTGGACAACTGATTCACTTTGTTGTAACTGTATAACCGTTTGTCACTTCAAAACTCACCGTATTTCGTAGGTAAATCTGTAAATTTGCTTGAGATCAAACGACGAAACTTAATTCATTTCATAAAACGTTGCAACAGAACAATGATTCCCAAGTTAATTAAATTTTGGGATATTGTTTGGGGATAGTATGGGGTGTGGAATCTGAGTTTTCGACCTCGAGGACCCTGTACTAACTCGGGGAGGACCGAAAAACCTCGAAATTTTCGGACTTTTTTCGGTTTTGTTCGAAATGATCAAATCCACCATGAACTAGGAATTGACACCATTGAACAATTCATGAACAGAACTACCAAAAAAATCCTAACCAATCTACGTTTCACCGATAACATCACCATCCAGCAACTAGGCAGAAGTAATATACATACGACTCAAGAGACGGCTTCTCCAAGATTTACCATTAAACCAAAGTGATAGTGGAAGTGATAGTGAATAATCAATAAGTTTCCGAGGCGTCAGTGTCCTCCGTGTCAGCATACGCGCAAGACAGACATTAAACAATAGTTCCTACATCACAACCATGCATAATACTGTTAGTCAGTGTTGATCTGGTTTTCTATTAATTAAAAAAAACAAACATTAGGCCTCCGTCCAAATTGTGTTTCTTCGCATCGCACATTGTGTCGCAAACCAAATAATTGAATTGAATTGAATTGCATTGCAATGCCGCTAATCACACGGAGCAATTTAGGTCGCAGAACTCGCAATGCTACAAACCAAACGATTTTTCCATTAACGTACTTCTGAATTAACCCTTCCTTAAATTGAATATCCATAGCCAAAATCGTTAATAGATGCAATTATCACTAAGAAATACGTTTTTTTTTCTCCTTTTTACTTTGTTTACACATTGCCAATATCTCTTCACAAATTCAGAAAACGATCACAAATTTATTGAAATTTGTACAGGACAACGTCTGTCGGGTCAGCTAGTTTAAAATAAAGAATAATAAGTAGCTATGTATAGTATACATAGATACGTTGAAAAATATGAGGCAAAAACCTGTATTTTTCTATTTTTTTGCATTTTGAGAAATTTGTTCCATCTTTCAACTGCTGTATCTCGGTAAGTATTAGGTCAACAAATAATTTTGACCAATCAAAATTGAAGGAAATATCATGCTCTACAACTTTCTATAAAAGTGTTTTTCTCTAAAAACGCATGGTTCAGAAGATATAAGCAAAAAACCGAAAGAAGTCCGAAAATGTCGTGGTTTTTCGGCCCTCCCCGAGTTAGCACAGGATCCCCGAGGTCGAAAACTCAGATTCCACACTCAATACCATCCCCAAACAATATCCCAAAATTTAATTAACTTGGGAATTGTGTCCAGCTAACCCCCCTCATTATGTACCTGCCGACCGGACTACAATACTATGACGCCAAATTGCAAAAACATCATCAACATACCTCCACCAAACTATTGCTTTTATGTATGTATAGACATGTAGTTGCTCAAAGTCTTCCATAAAAATGTTACTATCAATGGGAGATAAAAGGGAACCTTGCGAAGGAAGAATACTTTAATATGATTCACATTTTTAAATAACATAAAATTCTCAGGTCTCTTTTGGAACTTGTTTCTTGCGTAAACTTCGCCAAAACTTCTTTTAAGATACCAATTTGGAACAGATCGTCCTCCCTCTGCAAAACCGCACCCATAACATTTCGAGGGTCTAATTTATTCTGATCTACATTTGGAATTTGTACTAAGATATTATTTCCAACCATAAGCTAAGAAAAGTTGTTTACCTTTTCAGTATCATTCGGGAGGAAATTATTTCTATTCACTCTGAAAATGTTAAATCCGGATGAAATGTGGCTTCAATTATTGTATCTTTACCTGTGTTGAATTCTCAGTAGTAAGGGATGATATTGAAAATATCCTGCTTATTCCGGTTTCACCATTTATATGCATATATCCTACGTACCTTGCGCTTTGCTTTAAGTGTGCGTTAAACTTACCTTTGAAATTATAAATTATATACGTTATGCTGTTAACGCAGCGTGTACAGGCCGCGGGTCTGGTATTTGGTCGGTACACTGTCTTTAAATATCCTAGATGCAATATTTTATTTCCGTACAAGAAATTATCCTCTTGTACCTATTACTTGCCTTCATGTAGATAATGGAAATATATATCACTTTAATTGTCCCATAGTTATGCCTTTTTCGTTTCTATAACAGGTAATAGCTTATCAAAGAACCTGCTTCTAATAAGTGTATTTGTGATATAACCCCTTTATTGTAAGTTGCGATTACCATATCACAAAGGAATCTTCTAGCTTAGAGCGAGTTGTTGAATAATTAAGTTAGTGACGCCCGTATTTGAATTTGATCATGTTAGTGTTAGCTCACTCCTTTCTCCATAGTAGCTTACCTGGACCGTTGAACGGTATGAGTTACGGGGCTGTTTTAGGCATTCACAGCTCGCTATTCGACTTACATTGAAGTGTAGTAAGATTATGGTTAATTTATTCCATTGCTATTGCGTATGAGTGCCTTCAGAGGTGACATGGTCTTCTTAAGTAGGCATAGCTACAAAAGTAAACTTTAGTCAGTCATTAAGAATGTTGCCCATATCATATATTTTATTGAATAACTTGGTGAAATGTTGTTTAATCTACAAACTTAAGTAGGTACTTTTGCGTAAATATCTTTCGGTGCTGGTGCACCTTTGTCCTTTACATTTTTGAACGGATATTGTAGTACTAATTGAATTATTGGTGGACCGGTTAACCCCGTATTTACTGCTTCATCAAAGTTTATAGTTTTTCTTCTTCTTTAGTTGCCGTCTTCGTTTATTAAAGATTGACCACACTTGTGGCGAATCCTTCATGATCTTGTGTTATTCTGAGTAGTTTGCAGAAGTCTAAGCCTGCCAAATGGCTTATATTCTTTAACCATAAGCATTTTCTTGGAGTAAGACCACGTTGACCCTGTATTTTGTCTCTAAAGTTATCTGTCGTAGAAACAAGTTTCAGCATAAGTTTTCCAGACAACAAGTTCTTTAATATTAATGAGAAGTTTATTGTCCTTTCTTAGGTACTCTTGATGTTCTCTTAGTGCATTGCAAAATCTCCCGTTGATTCGCTTTGAATTTCTCGTGTAATTGTTCTGATTTCTCGCATTACTCTAAAATGAGTTTATCTTTCAAGTCTCGAATTTTATGGCATATGACAGACCGTTTGTTGGTTCCATTGTATTTTGTCAATGGGACTTTTTTCATCAGCTCCAGGATTATTATTATTATTATTTGATTAGATTATTAATTGTGGTTCTTCAAGATTCATATATGGGTCAGGCTAGTTTTGACTTGAACACTTTTTCGGCATTCATTTTACATTTGGTGTCCTTATTCTGCTCTTGTATGCGAGCCGCGGCAGACTAAGATATGTTTTATTTTGTTTTTAGAAGTTCTCCCTGGAATCGGAAGTCTGCAAGTAATGGAGTATGATCTGAGCCAATAGCCGCCTACTCGTACTATACAGGGTGTTTCATTAATAATTGGAAATATTTTAACTGTAGAATCCTGGGCTCAAAATATTAATATTTAACCCAAATCACTTAGATAAAATGTGGCTTGTTACTGAGATATAGGGTGTTTTATTTAAAAATTTAAAAATGATTTTTCCCCATTACTTTAAAACTATTTGACGTATCCGTATCATATTTGACAGCAAGTGTAGACACTGTAAACCATGCCAAATTATGTTAAATAAAAGTTTCTGGCTACTACCAGAGGCGTACCACAGGGGCAAGTGAGTGGTTGACCCTTCCCAAATTCTACGCCACTGGCGGAATTGCCATTTTAGCACAATTTTTTGATTCTCCAATACTTTCTATGTAAATAACATACTCTTCCTTCGTCACGATAACGTCATTATTTTTCGAGATATTTAAAGTTAAACATAAAGCTGAACAGTTATTTTGATTTTAATGTGTATTAATTATGTCGGCGTTTTTTGTCATAAGATTGCATTTATTACGCAAATGAAACTTTAATCCGTATTAACAAAAAAACATAATGTTATTTATTGACATTTCTTGAAACTAATACATAGAAGCATTCAACATAAAAAAAAATGTATCCATGTATTCGTTTCAATAAATTTCAATAAATAACATTGTTTTTTTGTTAATACGGATTAAAGTTTCATTTGCGTAATAAATACAATCTTATGACAAAAAACACCGACATAATTAATACACATTAAAATCAAAATAACTGTTCAGCTTTATGTTTAACTTTAAATATCTCGAAAAATAATGACGTTATCGTGACGAAAGTATTGGAGAATCGAAAAATTGTGCTAAAATGGCAATTCCGCCAGTGGCGTAGAATTTGGGAAGGGTCAACCACTCACTTGCCCCTGTGGTACGCCTCTGGTACTAGCCAGAAATGTTTATTTAACATAATTTAGCATGGTTTACAGTGTCTACACTTCCTGCCAAATATGATACGGATACGTCAAATAGTTTTAAAGTAATGGGAAAAAATTATTTTTAAATTTTTAAATAAAACACCCTATATCTCAGTAACAAGCCACATTTTATCTAAGTGATTTGGGTTAAATATTAATATTTTGAGCCCAGGATTCTACAGTTAAAATATTTCCAATTATTAATGAAACACCCTGTATACATTGATTTCGGCTATTTATGAGAATGTAATCAATCTGATGATTACGTACAAGTTATTGAACCTCGTCTTGGTCCCGGGTGGTATAGCTTGAATAAGCGTCCACGTTCGATCAGCAGAGTTAAGCAACGCTCTTTCTGGCCAGAACTTGGATGGGAGTTCCATGGCTGCTTCTCTCGGCGCCTCGTGATACGGCTGTCACGGAAATAGTTGGTCCCGGGTGTCATAATAACATCATGACAGTCGTTAGTGGGGTTGGAAGTCCCCATAAAATGTACAGCGAAGCCTATAATTGGCCTAACCGCTGTTGGCTGAGTACCAAAATAAATAAAAATAAATAAACTTCCCGTATATGGTCCCCTCTGATGTAGTCTATAGAAGAAATGTTTATTAGCGGAATCATCTGCTAGCTAACGTCTTTCTCGCCGTTCATTTCTGTTTTCTAAACCTTCCACTCACGTTTTCAACTTGTCAATCTCCTACTTTAGCATTAAAATCTTCAGTAATCAACGATGATATAAATAAGTGCACTACTTACGCTGATCGTAAAAATCCTCTGCTTCTGAATCCGTAGTGGGCTCGTATACTATATTTGTGTTTTTAGGTTTGCCGACTAATTGAATTGCTTTAATGCGATCTTAGGCAGCACCACATTTCGAACTGATTTTAACACCAACTCTATTTCTGTGTGGGGTGCGATGGATTTCAATCATCTCTACCAATGTACATGGTGCTTTTATGGTGACACACACTAGAGTCCCTCTAGGCCATTCTGTTTTACTTATTGTAGTTATAACCGTACTGAACTTATTCACCTATTTCTGTATTACTGGTTTGCCAGTTGCGTAAAGAGTTCTGGCATTCCAGATTTAAATCCTTGTGTTCTGTCAATTTAAATTCAGAAATACCAAAAATCTCATTCAAAAACCTTAATCATTAGAAAAGAGTATGCCCATACTTCACCGACTACGAAAACGTATTTTGTCGAAGGAAAAAAATTAATTCTCTACTGGCAACAGAAGGCATCAATACCATCAGAGATATTCTCATTCGGCAAGGCATCAAACAGACATGTGTTATGCCATCATCCACCATCTATCTACTCTTCGATTTGTACTCAGAATGCATATTTAAGATATCTCTAGATAATATCGAAACAAGTATATTAATAATAATAACATTAGATATGCGAATGATACAGTACTTATAGCAGAAAGGCAAAAAAATACCTCATACATATTTTATATACCGTGTGTCCACAGGAGTACGCACCATAGAGATAAGATAATGCTAATAGAATATAAATATCAACCAGTGCTGTGACCACCGTCCCTTTTCTTGTACCATTTATAACAATATTGTTTCATACAGTGGCGAGTCAGAAGCCAGAAAACAACGTTTTAGCGTGCCGGCGATCACAGCATTAGCCGATCTTTCTATTCTATTTGGTTATCCCTATGGTGCGTCTTCCTGTGGACACACGGTATATAAAGAAAAAGCCTGATTCACTCACTAACTCATCAACGCCCACCCCAAACCCTTGGACCTAGAAAGTTGAAATTTTGCAGAGGTTCCACTTATGATGTATACGAGGAATAAAGAAGGATATTTTGAGATTTAATTCCTTAAGGGGTAAAATGGGGGTTCCAATGTTGTATGGAAAAATAATATTAAATAGACATTTCGACCCCCCTTAGGGGGTGAAAATCGATATGGGTGTCGTTATTGGGGTTTTTCGGGACGTTGATTGCGAAAATGGCATTTATCTTTACAAAACCAAATTATTTTTGGGCAGAACAACGTTTGCCGGGTTAGCTAGTTATATATAGGACTACATCTATTAATAAACTGAAAACTAACGATCAACGAAAACTGTACGAATCACATTCCAAATTCTATATTTTAACAAGTACATAATTTCGATCCCGCGGGGTAGAAGTGCTTAACTTCATAAAACAACTTTGCAACTTTTCACTTTGCACTTTGCAGTTTTTAAATTCTGAAAATTTAAAAATGTGTTTCATAAAATATAACTTCGCTAGTTTTCAACTTTTCACATGCACTTTGCATAATCTTGATAAACTGTACTTTTCAACTTTTTCAAAATATTTTTAAGTATAACAGAAATTGATTGAAAATCGCACAGTGCAAAGTGAAAAGTTGCGAAGTTGTTTTATTAAATGGGGAGCAGGTGGTCATGGGTTCAAATCTGACCGTAGCCGAAAATTTTCTCGGAGCGTCAATGGATTTGACCGCATGAGTTAAGTTAGATTTAAGGCTGTTGAATATGTGGTGTATTTGGTTGCTGAGAAGCGTAATGTATGTCGCATGCGACCTATTACCTCTGTTACATCTCCCACGAGGTGTAAATGATCCTGGACTTGGCTAAAAAAGGTAAAGATTATTAATGAATAACAGATTTTTGGCAAATTTTCTATTCTTAGCCAATACTTTCTTCTCTAGCTATAGATATTATAAATGTATGGTCCTGTCCACTTATAAATATACTGTTTTAGTTTTTCGAAGAAAATTCTCCCCGTTGTAATGGTGGTACATACAGTTGCGGAACTTGTATCTGCAAAGACAATGCGTTCGGATCGAGATGCGAATGCAGTCCAAAACTACCAGTACCAACAGAAGAAGATTGTATAAATCCTGATTCCACAAATGGTGAACAATGTTCTGGGAGAGGATCCTGTATTTGTGGCCAGTGCGAGTGTGATTTGCGAGCAAATATAGAAGAGGTAAATAACTAACAATTTCTCACATTTTCTAGGGTAACAATCATCTAAAAAATCATAGTTTTACTATTAGATTTCCTTCTTAGCAAATATTCTTCTTGGAGAGCGAGGATACGGAAGCTCTGACTTTCCGCCTTGCAGGCCAAGCTCGTTCCTGGGGTGTTAGTGCCTCACCATTATTATTAAATAGAGTATAAAAATTGCAAAATGTTAAGATCGGTTCTTGTAGGATTACGATAGCAGGAGTGGAAGGTCTAATTTTTCGTACGATCTGAGAAATGATTATTTATGTACCCAGGGTAGTACAGTCTTATCTCTTTTCAACATAACTCAGAGCACATTGTGACTTCTAATTTGTTTTTCAACGTCGCCTATGAAAATTACATTTCCATTTCTCGATTTAGAAAAAAAAGTACTTTCATCACTGAGTTTTTCTTACAATTAGGTATCAATATTAATGAAAAGCGGATTATTACTTACATTACTAGATTACCTTCATCACTAAGTTGTGGTAATTGCCTACTTTCTTTTCTAAATAATAACAATGTTATTTAAGAGGAAGTGCAACGTTGGAAAAAGTAGTATACACAACTTATTATTAAAGTGCCATTGTTCAGCTCGAAGACACTGTTTAAAATGTCTAGTTCGTTGAGCAATGCAACACTTTCTTAACTTGTAGTGCAATATACTATACATTGTAGTAACCGACTTACCCAACCTTAAAATATCACTAACGTTACTTTTGCCAGCTGCATGACTACTGCAAAAGTAATTAGAAAAGTTTGTAAATATTTCTTTCAATATGTGAAACCAGCTAAAAAATATGGTGTGATACACGCACACAACTTCCTTTTATAGTGATCTTATAATTAGCCAAAAATTTGATTTTCAAGCATTCGTCAAAAATTTTTAAAAATTACAAATTCTACAGAAACCGTACAAAATAGAGCGTTAGTTAAAGAGACAATTTTTTTTCTAAAAGTTTAAGCTGGACTCATAAATGTAATAATATGCCGGGTGTTCTATTTAAAATAGGAGTTAATAAACAAAACAAAAAAAAGAAACCCATTTTAGAGGTATTCAACTGGTAAATCACCTATCTCACATCAACACACATTAAAAATGTAATAAAAATGTGAAGTTTGAAAAAAAATCGTTAGTGCCGCACCATAGCATACTTTCAGTTATGAAATTTTCTTCAAAAGCTTACTGTCGCATCTAGATAGTACCTAAAACTTATATATGAAGTTTCAACGCCATACCTCATTTCGCTTTGAGATATTCTGTTCACAGACACACAGACAGACTGACAAACAGACTAATGGACAAAAACATGTTTTTTGGGTTCAGGAGACTCTAAAACGTGAAGATCTGTTGAAAACTCAATTTCGAATTTTTGGGGTGAATCCAATACTTCCTTCATCGTAATAGGAAGTAAAATGAAACTAAACAAACGATTTATTGTTGTTTTCGTAAGTGTAATGAAAAATACAGGAAAGCTTTAGAAAGGACTGAAATTTTCAATTGTGTGTTGACAATATTCGGTAAGGAATAAGTTATAAAGTCAAATACAGGGTGTTTCATAACGTACGGTGGAGACTGAAAGGATAGCTAGAGGGGACCAAAATAAAGTTATTTTCTTAATAAACTTGGCCAAAATTCAATAAGATAAAAATAACAGCAGTTTAAAGTTCTTGTAAATTAATGCCCACTTACTGAATACCAGTAGTATTCATGAAGAAAAATGAGAAAAAATATCATTACGTTTTTGTCGAAATATATTTCTTACAACACCTGATAACTTGTTGTTAAGGTAGTTTAATTTTAAATTATACAGAATACACACGTAAAAATAAGACCTTTTCAATTCACCATAACAAAAACCTTCACATTAGGTGTTCGAAATGCTGACCCTGCATTTCAATGCACATTTGCGCCCGACGCATCCAGTTTTCCGATACTTTTGGAAATTAGTGGCGTAAGGCGTAACTGCTCCGTTGCAGCGTTGATGCGATGGCGCAATTCTTCGATTTGGATCAACTTCGGTGGCATATATCAATTCTTTCATAAAACCCCATAAGAAAAAATCCACTGGGTTGAGATCTGAACTGCATGTGGGCCATGAAATAAATCCACCCCGACCCATCCATCTTATCGGAAAGACGGTGTTAATGTAATCTCGTACAGCATGACTAAAATGTGAAGGACAGCTGTCATGCATAAACCGCAAGGAAGATCTTCGAGGTGCTCTGGCAGACTTCTTGTAGAAACTGCAAATAAAAATGGCTATTAAGGCCTGCTGGTGATTCGTAAACCCCTATTAAGGTGTTGTTCAAAATACCAACCCACAAAAACGCTGCTGAAAGCTACTCTGGCGAATCGCGTGCGGATTTTGATCAGCCCATGTGAGAATTGTGGCAGTTGAGGACGCCATTTATAGTAAAGCAGCATTCATCAATCACCAGTACGTGCAATGGAAATTCTGCTTTCATATTAGTGCGATGTAGCAGCCATTCGCAAAACTGCTGCCATGGCGGATAATCCATAGGAGTCAGTCTTTGCACCTTTTGCAGATGATAGGTGTACAAACCATTACTGCTCAATGTGCGCCAATGATGGAGAAACTCCAACTTGGTGGAAAATTTGGCGTGTACTTATAGTTAGATCAGCATTAACCATTTCTAAAAGTTCTGCCTCCACATTCACTTTTTGTTGATTTGGTCTGTCGCCACCATGGCCTTTCTTAGGTTGTAAATTTCCAGTCTTTCTTCCACGTTGACTACTCGAAAAAAGGTATTTTCGGAAGACGTTTGACGATCTGGAAATCTTTCCGAATACATACTTCTTGCACGTGCTGAGCTTTCTTCAGCAGCTCAATGCATAATAATCATATCTACATATTCTTCGTTACTGTAGTTAGCCATTTAAGTCGAATTAAACAGTTAATAGCTGATCTACCTTAATTTTGACGATTAAATGAATTAACGCTCAAACAAATTTCTACTGCTACTGGTTTTTTAATTATTATTAAATAGTCAGCGGTTCTTTATCAGTCAACACCAATTTTTAAGCATTTAAAAGAAAATTTTAAGTAACCTTAATTGTTATGTTATTTATTTTTTATAATTTTTTTACTCAACATTGTTTAGTTAACTCTCAAATATCCCCTGCTTGAACTTAAAACGTAAATTACTACCTGAGTGTGTAAAGAATGCTCGTTAATTTATTCAACTTTAACTTGCTGTAACTTTCTTAGTGTTGATTTTGGTCAGAAGTTTATTCAGAAAATAACTTCATTTTGGTTCCCTTTAGCTACCCGTTCGATCTTCTCCGTATGTAATAAATCACCCTGTATATAAAATTGTAAGTACTTTCAATTATCTATTTGTAGCTATATAGCTGCAAAAGCACAAAACTGTAAACCAAAGCTATGAGAACTTATCGACTACAAAACTGGCAGGCGATGTGAAAATAGAGGAATTTTGAAGTTTGTTCTTCAAAAAAGAATTGCTATGAAAAATTTTGGATTATAATCTCGTAACACCTTGTAGAAGATAATTAAGTCCTTAGGATACAAATATAAGATAGTAAAATAAAAAATATATATGCGAACAGCAGCATATAATCACGAATAAGATAAATTCGTTAAGAACGTACCTTCAGTATAAAAATGTATCAGAGGAAATAAATTTTGTTTGCTTGGATGAAATGGTAGTCTGACACCGATGGGCGCAAGATATCGTAAAATACACGATCTACAATTTTGCCTGCAGGTGGATTCTTGGATGGTTGTGACTTTTTGGTAGACTCGAACAATGATTCATGCTGCCTATTGGGTATTTCACTACCCTACAAAATTAAAAATAGTAAAAATCGAACTGTTCGATTGAGTTATATCACGCCACAAAAAAAAACTCAGAGATTATCGAACAATGATACCATAAAATGATGGCCATCGATATCTTTAGGACATGGGTAAAAGAATAGTTAGTTCCTGCATTGTCTAAACTTAAGAAGAAATTTGCAATTGTTATGGATAATGTACCATACCATTCGGACATTTTAAGAAAAGAATCAACATATTCAAGCACCAAAAAGCAAATGCAGGAATATCTGATTAAACAAAACGTTACGTGTGATAGCAGTTTGAAGAAAACTGAAGAATAGTACACCGTTAAACCAATACTGACAAATCAAAATATGTAATAGATTATATTTTAAAACGTAATGAATATGAAGTAGTCAGATCACAATATTGCTGCCAATGTAAACTAAATATAAGATTTAAAAATTATGGCAAGAATTTGTATACAAGACCTTTAACAAAATAGTATCAGTTAGTGATAGGCATAACCGGACAATTTTCATAACCGAATTATTTGCATTCGAATCATATTAATAACCGATTGATTATTTGAATAATCATTCGAATCAATTTTGTATAAATGATTTTTATTTGATTTCTAAGGAGTTTAAACCATTGAGAATAGCTATATCAATACTAATCATAAAGAAATTATAAATATGCAAATACAAAGTATCTATTGAATCTATTTTTAGTTCCTAAAATTCTCTAGTAGTCACCCTTCCCTTTTCGCTTGCACGTCATACCGGTATATTTTAGAATCCATCATTTATCTACGATCAGCCTTCCCGAGGCCATCGATAACTAAAAGGCCCGCATATACCCCTTCCAACTGCTGTGTGAGTCAACCAATGTAGTCCGACAAAACTGCAGGTTTAGAGCAAAACATTGGACCTGCTCGCGATTATGATTGTTATTTCTCATTATTACCGGATATAAGTAACACGATATTGTTGCTTAGTTATTTCTGAAGGGCAACTAATTTTACAAGTTTTGTATGTGTATGTGAATACAGAGATTTTTGATGTAGGTATTTTCAGATGGGCAGAAAATGTGTGCCATTGTGTTGGTCGAATTATGGGAGTAGTGAACATGTAACTACTTTTAAATTTCCTACTATTGATAAAAAAACGTGTTTTATGGTTACGGAAGATTAATATGGAGAACTTTACCTCGTCAATATATTCATCAGTTTGTATAAAGCACTTCGGTAAGAAGTTTATTTTAAATGACACTGTAACAACAGAAAATGGAGACGTTCTTCGTGCTTCGCGTAAAAAACTAGCGTTAACAGAGGATGCTTTCCCTTCTTATTTTTATGGACAGCTAGCTTATTTGTCCCAAAAACTTCCTTGTAGACGTAAATCACCAACAATGCGATTAACCGAAGCTCAAATCCCTCAAAAACAATCCGAAAAAAATATCTAAAGCTGCAGAACTAGAGAATATTATAGGAAGTGTCTTGAATTTTAAAGAAAAGTGTTCGCATTATATTCCGAATGACTGGATGTATAAATGTGAAGATCAATATGTAGGTTTATTTAAAACGAATACGGAAAATGTTCCAAAAATTCTGAACTCCTTAAAAGTAATGGAATAAAATTGAACAGTATATTTTGAAATGATTACTTGACAAGGGCATGACATTGTTAAAATGGAGTTCAATAATTTTCTTAAATTCGTTTGACTTGCCCGTTGAAAACGATTTAGAAATTACAACTTGTCTACTTACAGAATATTTAAATTACATTATCGATATTGAAAGTGACAACGAACATAATGATATAATATGTAGTTTCAAAAATTCAATTTTTCCATGAACAATTGGAATTTGCTTTAAATAAAAAACTTAGTTATTCAACGGAATGATTAATATCTTCTGCTAAACTGTATTTTACTCTTCCGACCGCTTATTAAGTTACTGAAGCACAGGAACTACCTAAATTTGCTAATCCTAAGTATTAAAGTTTCTCAGCTCGCATTAATTTATGTGAAAGTGGTCTGCAGGGCTCCCATTTACACTATCTGTAGAAAAAATTTGAAATTCTTGAAGAAAAGAAATTGTACACGTTGTGTTTGATGAAATATACCTTCGATTTGAAATTCAGTATAAGGGTGGGAAATTTGAGGGCTTTACAGCAAATAATGAGCCTGCGAAAACGATGCAGGTATTTGTCCGGATCGATTTACTTCAAAAAATAAAGACGTAGCAATGTTTCCTGTAAAAATATGATCAGGAATGAACGCAAAAATATGACTGCACATGTGATTAAAGTGTTAAATGAGTGCGGTTACAGTATTGTCACTATGTTGCGATAACATCCCTGTTAACAAGAAAATGTATCAGCAACTTTCAGGGGGTGCAATGGAAAAAAGCATCATAAATCCATACAACAATTGCGACAAAATATTTCTTTCGTTTGACACAGTACATCGTTTAAAATAAATTAGAAACAACTGATTAAATGAAAAAAAGACCAATCAAACTTTTTAATCCAAAGAATGTCGACAGCAGTAGCTCTGAAAAAAGTTGATATCTAGCGTACAGCATTTAAAACGTTTGTATCAGATGGAACAAATTTTTATAATAAAAACAGCAGGGTCCTAAAATAGAAAGGTTTTATTTCCTACCAACTTAGAAAGGCGAAAATGTACTAACTAATATATTGTATGAATATATGCTGCTACGTAAATAATATTTGTAAGACCTTTATATGTATACCATATTTAATGTTAAGTTTGTTATCTATTCGTTTGTATTTGTAATACTACGTTTGTCATCTATATGCTGTATTTTGTTGAACTAATTACAATATATTAGATTTTCATGTACAAATCTACGTTATTGGAGCGCTTCTGCATAAGAAAGCGTGGCAGCGATCGCCTACATTGGATGACTCATGCTAAGGCAGTTGCAGGCCTTTTAGTTATCGATGGCCTCGGCCTTCCCCGGTTCTAAGGACGCACACTTAAAATTTTCAACATCGAAATCCACTTCTTGTCCCGACTGCTCCGTTATTAAAAATTAAATATAAATCTGTTACGATATTGGAAAATCTTATTTCGCTTTCTGTTTATCCCTTATTAGGCATAATCAACCGCGTTTCGAAGCAAAAATTTAGGCCGTTATAAATTAATACCAACATAGCTTCGGCAAATCTCATAGTCAGCAGAACGTTATCTTTAATAGGAACGGCCCCATAAATTTAACTCGTCGACTGGGAGTCTCAAATGTCTTAATAACATCAACAAGCAGCTGCCAGCCTCACTTGGGTCAATCAAGTACATACGTAGAAAAGGTTATATGAGTTATGAATGCCATATTATTTACAGAATTTCGATCACTCGCAGGACTCCGAGACGCGGCACGTAGTACGTATCAGGATGAGGTTATTTTTCATCCGAATACTTGGAACAAAAACCGAGTTACACAGGTTATTTCAATAACCGGATAACCGGTTATTTTTGATTCGAATAAGCCCATCACTAGTATCAGTCATTGTGAAAAAGCAATTAGTGACGTTTGGGTTAAATACAGGGACCGGCAGAAAAACCGGACGGTTTTGAAATGGTTGCAAAAATTACAAAATTACAACAACATACATTTATATTACGAAAAATGAGAGAAAAAGAATTGCCATTTACTAAAATATATCTTTAATTGCAAAAATTACAAAATTACAACATTATTTACTTTATTTGAAAATTATGTCTGATAAGTGACGACCACCATTTCTGACACAGTGCTGCAGCCGTGTTCGGAAATTTCTCATCGCCCTCAGTACCAAGTCGTTTGGTATGGCTCTTCGCAGCCAAAGATGTTTGCCTAAAATTTCTGACCCAGCGCATTATTGCATTTCGGCTGGGTTTAGCACCATGACGACCAATATTGAACTCTCTTCGGAACAATCGCTAAGTATTGACTACAGAATCGCCAGTTTTAAAGTAGGTTTCTACTGCGACAGCACAGTGACTTGGGTTCCACTGCTGCATTTTAGCTGTCACTAAATTAAATGGCGTAGATTGAAGCAACCAATTGTCTTCTTCTACACCGCCAACCTCAAATAGGAAAAACGTAAAAACCATTTCAAAACCGTCCGGTTTTTCTGCCGGTCCCTGTACATGGAAAACAATGGTGTCAATTATATTCCTCTTATCATCATCTCATTAGGCGAATCACAAACATAATCAGAGCATGATTTGGAATGCGATTCGGATTCACGTTAAGTTGACTTTTCATTTTGAAATAAATTTAGTAGCTGCTGCATTATCTTTGCAGGTTCCAAGCAAACACTAACAGTTTTTTGTTTTGTTATCACTTCCTATTTGTGCTAATTTTAGCTGTCCTGTAAATATACATTTTATTTATTTAATAGACTTTACTGCTTCTATTGATTGAAGAAAATGAATGCTACCATTTAAGTAACTTACTTTTTTCTTATCTTTTTTAAATAAAACAATATGAAGTTGAATTAACAAATTTTTAAAAATAAGCAGAAAATTACCACAGGCTAATAAAAGATGATGCACTGAATCGAATACTTCTGATAATCTCTGAAACTTTTGTTTCATTTTTCGTTTAACTGTATAGTTCGGTAAAAAATGCATCTCCACTATTTGAGGGACATCGATGCATGCGTGATTGTATATATTAGTTCAAGGTGTGCGAAAATTTCCTAGTAAATTATGAGTATAATAAGACAGATCATAGCATAGTTATTTAAGTAACGAAAAGCCAGAATTACACACGTCCTAGAACTAGATCAACACAGAATCACAACCTACAACAATTACATAAACTCGCTCAACCCAGGGGACCCCAACAAGTGGAAAGCCTCTAAAAGACTACTTAGGCAGCAAATTAACATCCCATTGTTGCGTGTGCAAGACCAAACAATTGCACATGTTAAAGATAAACGTAAAATATTCGCGAAACAACTCCAAAGCACATTCACAACTACAATAAATCACGCAAACACAAATCATTTACAATTCATAGAACGAGAATTGGCAAAACATCAGCACAATACCGCCACACTCTCAGAACCCATTTCTCCGGCAGAAATTAATAAATATATCTCCAAGATAAAAACGAAGAAATCTCCCGGAAGAGATAAAATTCCAAACGTACTGCTCAAAATCCTCTCAAAAAAGTCAATCTCATACCTGGTAGCAATGTTTAATGCCAGCTTAAAAATAGGGTATCTTCCTACCGTCTGGAAACTAGCTGTTATTGTGATGATCCCTAAGCCAGGCAAACAACATAATAACCCATAAAACTACAAACGGATGAGCCTGTTGTCCTTTATTTCCAAACTTCTAGAACGAGCAATGTTAACTCGTCTACAAAAATACACGGAAGAAAATAACGTACTGGCGCATCTTCAGTTCGGATTTAAACCATTCCACTCAAAAACTCATCAAATCTTGAGGTTAACTGAAAGCAACATATACTCATAGCTTTTATCGATGTAGAACAAGCTTTTCATACAATCTGGACTAAGGGCCTTATTTACAAAATGAACAAGATAAATATACCTACTTACCTTTCAAAGGCAATTGAGCCGTCTGTAACTAACAGGACTTTCCAAGTACGAGTAAACTCATATACGTCTTCAATTTACCATGTACAAGCTGGCGTGCCTCGAGGCTCAATATTGGGACCTACCCTATTCAACGTGTTCATGAGCGACATCCCTGAAACTCCCGAAGCTGATCTAGCTATATGTACGCAGACGACACGGCAATTATCTCACAAGATCACGACATCCAAAGGGCGGTCAGGAAACTTCAACATAGTGTCGACAAAGTAAACCAATGGTTCACCAATGGTGGATAAATATTAATGCCGAAAAATGCGAAACAACAATTTTTACACTCCGCCGACCTCAAGGCGCGCCTAGTATAGTCATTAACGGCACTCCGATACAGTGGAATCCTAAGGACAACGCCATCGGGTACCTCGGTATATACTTGGATAGACGGTTAACCTGGAGCTTCCACATAAATAAAAAGCTATCAGAATCATACACAAGACTGGACATGTTATATCCAATTATAAACAGAAACTCCTCTCTTAAGATAACATGTGGCACTCTAATTTCACATCCATAATAAGGCCAATCTTCACATATGGTTGTAGTGAGTGGATCTTAACCTCCAAGACCAACATAAACAAGCTCCAAGTACTACAAAATAAAATACTGGGCATCATAACTAATGCTGAATGGTATACTAGAAACAATCAACTGCATAAGGAAACTGGTATTCCCGAAATTCAAGAATATGTTATTAAACTGACTAAATCCTTATAATATTATTACCCTCTGTGAAGGTGCGGTACATTACAGTCTAGGCAAACGCTCGATTCACACTAGACTGAAAAGGAAGTTACCAATAGATATAATAGACAGTGATGCTGAATGATCAATCAACAAACTCAATATGACACACTAACAAACGCTCTTGTGACCAAACTAAAGTATAATCCGGCATATTTAATATTATTGAAAAACTTATGTATATTCGCGAATAGTGATGTAACGTACAAAAATGTAAATATCATCCGTACCATGTATAGCACTCTGTGCTGATCACGTAATAAAGTGTTAAAAAAACGTCCTTTAAATATTCAGGCATCTGTACTCAAAAGAAAATTAATAGCCGAACGCTTCTGAAAGAAGAACACATTTCAGTGCAGCCAAACTTACGTAAGAATACGTAAAATGGGCAATACTCATTAGATTGTAAGCTGGCACTAATATTATTTTGAAGAATAGCAACTTAAAAGTCAGTTTATTAGTTATCGAAAGATTAGCACTATTCGGCGTTCTTGCTACTGCAAATAAAAAATAGAAATAGAAAAGCACCCTTCCGTGCTTTCCAAGAATACTTCGACACTCAACATCACTCCGTTTCGCTAATACAATGAAATGTTATAAACCAGTTATTTATCAAAAAAAAACCCTTAAAAATTTTTTTTTGCCGACGACCATACCTCAAAATTTGATGTTGCCTACATTTTCGGAGGAAGGTTCCTGGCGACCGGAATCGTGTACACATACGAACATACATACACCGCACAGCACGTTTAGACACCCCCCAATACGGCGGAGGGGTCTAGTGGGCTGGGGTCTTCACCAAAAGATCCTCACAGCCGAGACGGAGATTTGGTATAGTGGGTTCATTAGTCGGTTGGCACGAATTTTAGAGATATTTGACTCAGAGTGGTTTTCGATATGAGGGAATTTCAATACTTCGTACACTTCGTATCGAAGTAATGTTAGTTTTAAATCAGTGTTGTTAAAAAAATATGATTGTTCTTACTTTTTAGAAATAAAGTCTAATTTTCCTTTATTTACCGTTTAGCATATTTTCTGTATTACTTAATTGAATACCTAAGCATCATAACCAAATTGCATAAATACAAAAAAGACAATATAAAAACTAACAT